>OY755211.1:25012193-25374985 GCA_963576765.1 Draba incana | reverse complement strand
TCACTTTCTTTAATTTTTTTTTCTCATTCTTTTCTTTCCTTTTCTTTCCTTTACATATTTACTTACGGCGGAGCCAACCCCTTTCTACTATTTTGGGTCTGTCCTCCCCGTCACTGGCCCAACTATGGCCTAATGGATCTACAACGGGCTTACATACGCGATCGTCCGTAGTCCAACACAGAAAGTTTTACAACGGGTTTACATACGCGATCGTCCGTAGAACTGTAATATTCTAACAATCTCAAACAATCATTTAACCTTTAACATTTTTTCTTTACTTAACACAATATAACTTTGCAAAACAATCTCCACAACATCAAGTAATAATTACTAGCTACATGTAGCAATCAACAACCATCAATCATTTCAATCCTAAACTTATCATATACGACCAACAACTATCAAACATTCCATTCCTAGACTTAGCATGAAAGAACACGTATTGCAAACTAATACTAAAGTAACGTAGATCCCCACCCTCACCTTAGTCACAAAGCTTTCCAAGTTTCTGAACTTGCTCGATTGAAAAACTGGGGGGGGGGGGGGGGGGGGGGTGAAATTAGCGGCCAGACACACTAAACTAGAAATAGATACACATTACCTATTACTAGCAGTCACACAATTCATATTTAACATTTCTATAATATTTACTTATCCATTATATCATACTTAAACACTTCACATCTTTTCTTTTCTTTTCACTTTCTTTAATTTTTTTTTTCTCATTCTTTTCTTTCCTTTTCTTTTCTTTACATATTTACTTACGGCGGAGCCAACCCCTTTCTACTATTTTGGGTCTGTCCTCCCCGTCACTGGCCCAACTATGGCCTAATGGATCTACAACGGGCTTACATACGCGATCGCCCGTAGTCCAACACAGAAAGTTTTACAACGGGTTTACATACGCGATCGTCCGTAGAACTGTAATATTCTAACAATCTCAAACAATCATTTAACCTTTAACATTTTTTCTTTACTTAACACAATATAACTTTGCAAAACAATCTCCACAACATCAAGTAATAATTACTAGCTACACGTAGCAATCAACAAACATCAATCATTTCAATCCTAAACTTATCATATACGACCAACAACTATCAAACATTCCATTCCTAGACTTAGCATGAAAGAACACGTATTGCAAACTAATACTAAAGTAACGTAGATCCCACCCTCACCTTAGTCACAAAGCTTTCCAAGTTTCTGAACTTGCTCGATTGGACTTCTAATCTCCAACTCCATTTCTATATTGACACTATCTCATCTTATGAGTCCATAAGGTGCCTGCAAAGCTCCAGCTCAGTCCGAGCATGATTTTCCAATCAAACATTGCAATTCAATAATATTGATGCCGAAGAAAAATGCATTGATCATGCTTTAAAAGACGTGAATAATAGACAATCTAACTGTTCATTCGTCGATCCAACCGTTTATTTCAAACTTCATACTGCCATGAACAACTCCACAAAATTACAGCGCGATCAGACTTAATATGATTCTCCAAACGGTCCACCAAAGTGACTGCATCGAAATTGTCGCTGCACATATCAGTGACAGAGAAACACCCATAACTCTCAGTACATAACCTCGAATGACAAACTTCTTTCGATTAAAGCTAGATATATTAGTTTCTAACACTCTTACCAAAAATCAGCTTCATCAGACCTTCGACGAAACCGCAACACCAATTCTCCTCTGACTGGTCAGAAACTCTCACAGCAAATGACAACTACGAGAAAATATCCATAACTTTCATATCACAACTTCAAATGACAAACGCTTTCTGACTTGGGTAAATAAGAGAGTCTGGAAGGTCCTTACGAAATTTCAGATCGAACCGAATAGTTTTGATCCTCAGTTTTCCCTTTCCACCGAAACTTTTCAGATTTGCGGTTGTTTAAGAATAAGACATATTGCGACAAACGGAAAGAACACGCTATAACTTTCACCACAGACCTTGGATTGGGACGATATTGGACTCTCTGGAAAGCTGAGATTTGGAGCTTTCCATGGATATGCAGATCGTTGAACATTTCCATACTATTCGCGGAAAATTGTCTATCAAAACTGCGGAGGCGGCTAGGGTTCACAAGGCGAAGAGCAAAACGGCTAGGGCTTCGCCGCATAAATTTCTGATGAATCATTTTTCTACGATAACTTCCTTTTTATAGAGAGTGTTTAGAGAACTAGGTTTAGGGTTTAATGGGCTTTTTTCTTTGGCCCATTTTGCATCAACGATCCAATAAAGACTTCCACGCAAAAATTTAAATCTCTGAGACACAGTCGTGACATGTAATTTAGTCCCGTGATTAAAAACCCACATAATTTGATTCCACTTGCTAGTAGTATTTATATACTACAAAACTCTGCTCATTGTTATAACTCTTTAAAGTCGGATACATTTTTTTTTTGTCAATATTGGACCACAACTGGCCGGCCTATTAGTCTAATTCCTACATTAAGTAGAAGGAGGGATTTGTTTCCAGGTGTGATGATGCCTGCCGACAGTGGACTTATCTCCTGACATTAGGCTAAGGTCATTTCACAAGTCGGATACATCTTATCATAATAAAATATGAACAAATGAAAAGACGGTTCAATAAAATGAGATTACCCAAACTGACATGTAATTTAAATGTGGTTGGGATTTTTTTTTTTTCTTTTTTTGAAACCGATATCATTCAAAGATGAAACAAATTCATTCTTTATATAATTTTAACCGGTGAAGAATATCAAATGCTAACGTAAGAAAAAAAAAAATACTTGATTCTGTGATTTTTTTCATGCTAGTAAAACAATTATGATATTCTGTTCAAATACAAATGAATTGATGCAAGTAAATCATTTTTTTCATGCTAGTAAATATTTTGATATTCTATTCAATATGCAGTTTTTGGTACCGTTTAAAGGAAATGTTATAACTTTGATCTTTGATCGCACCTTTGATGTAGATGGACTTGTGATCAAATTTCTGTGAACATTTTCATGTCTCGTGTTTATTTTAATTTCAGTTCCGATTCCATAGTGTTTTTTCCTAGATTCTTAAACCTTCAGCTTATTGCTTAACATGAAACAGTGAATCTTTTGGATGGATTATGAACATATCAATGAGGTGCATGTCTTTTTAGACATTCATTTGATTCGACAAACCAAAATGATAGACTCTTCGGCTTGGTCCTTGACCTTGTCATAAGACCGATCGGAATGTGCAAGGATTCAACATCCGTAGTGTCCACACGAACCTCCTTGGCTACGAGCTGCTCCTTGGGTTCAAGCTGTTCCGTGATTTCATGTTCCGAGCTATCCATGATCGCATCACAAAAGTAGAGGTCAAGTAACAAGTCCCGATTTTTTTTGGTAAACGTTCAATAATTTAAGGTATGTAAACCTCAAAAAATGTAAGACAAAAATATCTTCAAAGAGAGGAGTAAAGCCAATTTCGTCATTTTAATTGCAGGTTTGGTGCAAGGTATGTTTACATGAAGCATGAGACTTTGGGGGAGCAGCAGAGCCGGATTTGAACCAATTTATTTGAAACATTTGAATGGGGCCTCCACTTTGTAAGGACCCCACTTATTTAAAAAAAAATTATAATTAATTTATTTTAAAATATGTTATTTGATGAGGTAAAACAAGATCTAGTGAGATAGAAAATCATTTTTTTAGGATCTAGTATTATATGAGTTTATATAACTAAAAGGTAAAAATGTTAAGTAGGTTTTGCATAATTTTATTTCGAAAAAGAAGATATGAATTCATCGTTGTTAAGAAAATCAATTTTTTAAAAATGATTTAAACTTTTTTTGGTCAATTGTTTTTAAATGACTTAAATTAAATATATTTTTTTATATATAGGGTCCCAAACGTCTCAGATCCGGTTCTGGGGAGCAGTTTACGAAGAAAATATTAGAGAGTTTTGCTACTTTATTCTTAAAGATAATGAAAAATGAAATATCGGTAAAGCTCCATACTTGTGCTAAATTTGCTTGATTCTCTGAAATTCCTTGAAAATGTGAATTCTTCAAGATCAAAATTGGCATTGGAGAAAGCTCAAATATTTTGTTGTTTAGGTACATTTGAGGTTAGATAAAAAAAGAGAGGTACATTTGAGGTAATGGTCATATTTTAATATATATTTTTGTGTTGCAAGTCATATATTCAAAGAACAAACTAAAAATAGGGAACCATTTAATCATTTATTCTTCTCGATTATATAAGAAAATGTATATGGATCATGCTTTTCAATATGTTGGATTAAACTTCATAAAGTTGTGAATGGCAGAGAACACCGATGGGAAGATAATATACATAAGAATGGGCTTGTTCATTTGCTTGCCGCAGGAGGTTACGGTTGCGTCATGCAGCCAGATGAAGTTCGTTTACTTGTGTCTCTTTCTATGGATTTTTCCTTTAAATTTTTTTTTTCAAACCATAAAGAAAGATTCATGCAAAATAAGATGAGGATACCACTTTGTAGGCGAAATAAAAGGTACTAATTAAATTATTAAATTATTGTTGTTATCGTTCTACTGTCCATGAAAATGTTGCGGATATCAACTACTCATCCAAAATTTCCAAAGCTAGGATGTAGAAAGAGTAGCACCGATGCAATAGGAGAAACATAGGGTTCTCGTGTTACAAAACGAAAAGACTAATCATCATCTACACTAAAGAAATCAACAATAAGATCTCAGTCAAAGCTTAAATAAAAATAAGAGAAGTTAGTGAAGACCAGAGAAAGGAAGGGAAGAAAGAGGAGAGGAACAAAAGGAGTTTTTTTGTGGCTACGAAACCCGAAGAGAAGACACTTGAAACCAGGCTGAGATAATGACAAGTAAGTAAATCACAAAACATATTTAACGGTGAACTAAAAATTAGGTACAAAACATGAAATCATCAGTAGTTACATCACAAACATAATATTTTGAAAAATTAGCAAATTTTAATAGGGAAAATTGAATTTTTAGGCCAAAATATTTTGGATTTGGTGATCTACACCTTTATTTTTTTAGATTGGAATTAAAATCCTCTAATACCCTTAAATTTATTAGTGTTTCCAAAATATAAGATTTTTTCCTTAAATGTAGGATTTGAAAATTGATTTTTATATTTATTCTGATTTTATTTAATAATTTCGGATTTATATTAATTTTATTCTGAAAATTCATTTACTTTTATTTATTTCGGATTTGTCAATTTTGAATTTAATTTTATATTCTTAGTTGTAGGATTTGAAAATTGTTTTTCAAATTTTATTTTGATTTTATTTTATAATAAAATTTCGGATTTATTTTAATTTTATTATGAAAATTCATTTAATTGTTAATAACATTAATTGAAACTTTTTAAGATTTATATTATAAATATTAATTTTCGAAAAATATTATTTTCGTAAAATATAAATATTTTCGGAACATATAAATATTTTTGGAATATATAAATATTTTCAAAATATTTTAAATCTTATTTTCTTATTATAAAGAATCTAATATAACTGAATATTTGATTTCTTTAACTGAAATATTTGATTTCTTTAATTGTTGGAATTTGAAAATTAATTTTAGAATTGGTATTCTCAATTTTTCAGAGCATAGAACAAACTGAAGAATACATATTGTACATTTTGTAGAACGTAGAGCAAAGTAAAGATTACATATTCTGAAATTTAATTCTAAAATTTTTAGAATATTAGTGTTTCTCTAAATTTTTTAGAACATAGACCAATGTGCAGATGACGTATTCTGATATTTTGTTCTAAATCGTTTGAAATGTGCATGTGCTCTAAATTTTTAGAACAAAGAGCAAAGTTAAAAATACAAATTCTAAAAGTTGCAGAACAAGTTTAATCGGTAGATTACATTTTCTAAACTTTTTAGGAACATGTATAGACAGCAGAATGTACATTATGTACAAAATATATTGAATTTAGAAATCCAAATTTTAATCTATTGGTTACAAATTAAAATTTTCACCTTTGATAAAAAGTCTTATTATTTCATTTCTTATATGTTTGAAAAAAATAAGTTTGAAAAAACTAATTATTTATATTAAAAGGGTAATTGTGGCAAATTTTGGCAATGTCAAATAAAGGTATAGATGGACAAATTTAAATTTAGAAGACCTTTTAATCCAATTTTTCCTTAATCAACCATTGTCCCGTGGTTTTTTTTGTTTCCAATTTTTACAAACAAAACAATACTCCTTCCGTTTCAAAATATAAATTGTTTTAGCTAAAAATGCGATAATTTTTTTTTAAAACGTCTGAGCTTGTTAAAAAAGAAAACAAGGTTCAAAACCACAACACCTTCAAACAAAAATAGAAACCAAAAGGAAGAAAAAAACATCACTACCCAATGACAAGGGATAAAAGATGTTAAGACGATGCTTCTCGAGCAATCAAATCATGTAACCAAGCTGGACCACCGGAAGCCAAGTAAGAATTGAATCTTCCATCACGTGTAACACTCGCCGCAATAGCACGAACCGTGCCATTTGTCCTAACCGATTCCAATTCAAAGGAGGAAAAATCAAAACTAAGACGGAGGTTATGAATCTGAGCCAAGAAGATTCGATATCTTGGCCACGTCGAAGGATTATTAATAGCGTCAACAGCTGCCTTGCAATCCAAAGAAAAAACCACAAACCTCCTTTTGATTTTGACCGACACAACTCTTTCCAAGCAACCCAATAAATTTTTTTCTTATCTCCCGTCGCATTCCACCAAAAACTTGTCATGGCACTGGTAATCTGTTTGCATTGGAACTTCGATAAACGGAAACAAGACATAGCATAAACCGGAAGAGCCATAGCCACCGACTTAAGGAGGACCTCCTTTCCACCAAGGGAAAGCATTTTGGCAAACCACCCATCAAGTCGTTTTGTAAGCTTCTCACTAATAAAAGCAAGTAGTTTTTGCTTCGATCCGCTGAAACATTCCGGTAAACCTAAGTAAGAACCATCGCCACCTTCCTTATCAGTACCCAAAAACTCCAGTAGCACCCTCTTCACTACCGGCTCAATACTTGCTCCAAAAGTCACCGCTGATTTTTGAAAATTGTTACTTGTCCAGAGGCCGAGCCATAGAGATGTAAACACCGTAAGAACGCTGAGCATTCGTCTAGAGACGCTCGACATAAGAATAAACTATCATCAGCGAATAATAAATGTTGAATGGAGGGGCTTTGCATCGATAATTTCATACCTGAAATCTTCCCGTCTACCTCGGCTTTATTCATCACATGTACCAGCGCTTCGACACATAAAATAAACAGAAAAGGTGATAAGGGATCACCTTCACGAATGCCACGTTCCGGTTTAATGCATCCATGAGTTTGTCCATTAATCAAAACCGTATATGAGACTGACCGAACACATAACATTACCCACGAAATCCATCTCTGATCAAAACCCATTTTCTGAACACAAGAACTCCAAGAAATTCCATTCCACCCGATCATACGCTTTAGACATATCGATTTTAATCGCAATAAAATATTCCTTGCAAAATTTATTGGTTCTCAATCCATGAATCATCTCATGAGCTATAAACAGATTATCCAAAATTAGTCTCCCTGCCACAAAAGCACCTTGAGTTGGCGACACAAGCTGAGGAAGAAAGAGCTTCAAACGAGAACATAAAATTTTCGAAATGATTTTGTAAGCCACCGAACATAAGCTAATAGGTCGTAGATTCTTCATGTGAGATGGGTTAGGCGTCTTAGGGAGTAAGAAAAGCTGAGTATGATTCCAATCTTGCGGAAAACAGCATGTTTCAAAGAAAGTTTTCACCTCTAGAGTCACTTGTGGACCAATAATTTTCCAATAAGATTGGAAAATTTTCCCAGACATACCGTCTATACCGGGGGCACTATCTCCACGAATTACTTTCACCGCTCTATGGATCTCCGCATCAGTAACCACCTTAGTTAACACCTTGTTCATATGCGGTTTCACTATGGGGTTAAAACCATCTAATAACTCTTCCATAGCATTAGGATTAGAAGTCTTGAACAAGTTTGTGAAATACTCCACTGCAATCTCACCTTTAGCTTCTTCCTCAAAATGTTCAACCCCATGATCATCTCTCAAGGAAACAATTTGATTTTTCATACGTCTCGTTTATAATCGGTCATAAAAAAACTTGGTGTTCTTATCACCATACTTCGCCCAATTCTCCTTACTTTTGTTTTTCCAATACTTTTCTTCTTCCAGCGAAGCCTTTTCTAACTCTACCTTGAGATCACTCAACCTCTGAAGGTTTGGCCGTACTTTAGATGATTCATGATCAAAATCTCCACGTAACTGCTTGATACGGGTATGAGAGTTAACATTAGCAGTACGCTTCCATCTTGATAACTCTTTACGACAATCTGTAATACGTTCCGTCACCGTCTTCATGGCCAAACCAGAACGTGTATTCCAACCTTTTTTAATAACTTCAGCAACTTCTAACTTATCACACCATCTCTTATCAAACCAAAATCTCCCCTTTCTAACCTCCATTTTTGAGTGAATCTGAGACCAGAGGTCGATGGTCTGATTTATCCCTCTCTAAATATTCCATTTGAGCTCTCGGTAAAAGACGAAACCATGCTGCATTTCCAAAGGCTCTATCCAGCTGACATTGGATCCAAACCCTCTCTTTTGTTCCATCCGGATTGACAATCTCTCTATTACCAGCCCATGAAAATTTATTACCACAAGATGGTAACTCTTTGAGACGACAATTTCTACTAAAAGAGCGAAAGGAAAAAAAGGATGACTCTAACCGTGTAGGTCCGCCAAGTTTCTCCGAGTTATTCATTATCTCGTTAAAATCCCCCACCACAAACCATGCCTCATTCCTTGTAACACCAAAAGACTTAATCTTGTCCCACACAAATCTTCTTCTCTGTCTAACCGGGTCTCCATAGACAAAGGACATAAAGAAATCCAATGAACCAGCTTTAACCTTCGCATCTATAGCTCTGTTATCCAAAAACAAAATCTCAACCTCATGAGTACTTCGCCAAAACAACGCCAAACCGCCACTGAGACCCACTGGGTTTACCAAGAAATAGTGGTCGTAACCCAACGATCTCCAAACATCAATCACGTGATTACTAGAGTTTTTCGTCTCTAGGAGAAACACAAAATCCGGGAAATGTTCACGACACATTTCCTCTAGGCGTCGAACCGTCAGGGGGTTCCTCAAACCCTGATAGTTCCAACTGAGTGTCGTCATTGAGGATTGGATGGTTTCTGGAGAACCATCAAACCCGTTTTAAGCTTAGAAGTTTTTGAAGATCCTTCTACATCACTCTCTGCCTTACGCTTAACCATCCTTTCACTTCTATTGTGAACTCTGCTTTCAACTTCAAGGTCATCCTCTTGCACCATCTTCTCATTGGGTTTTGTCCTTCGAAACCATGATGTTGTCTTCATACTTGACGTGTTCTTAACCTTCATTACTACTTCCTGTTTCTCCCTCAAATCCTCATTCTCTACCATGTGATTTAGAACCAACCTACACTCACCAGGATCGGCCTTGCTGTCCAAACCAACATTCCTTTGATTAAGAACCACCAATCCCGTAGCCTCACCATTATTCTTCTTCACATTTAGATCCTCTAGACTCCGAATAGAGTGATGATCCCCTGTTACGATCTGTTGCTTGTTCTCCACGACATGGTGAGACTCCAATACTATGACATTCTCTTGTTGATGTTCCAGATTATTTTCTCCTATAGCCTCGGTAGCCCCAATTGCATCGTCATCAATTCCCACCATTGGTGTCCCATCCACATTTTTATTTCCACACCTAGCTGTACTCTGCACTTGTTCACTCTCATACAAAATAATCCTCTTTCCTTTATCCTTCGCCATATCCATCTTTGGAGCTGGTTCCAATAATAAAAACCTTCGCCTAGCCACCGGGTCTGCCTCAAGATCGTTTACTTGTTCTGAATACGTAGCTCTCTCGCCTTCCTTTCAGCCGGATATTGTACCATTAAATTTTGTCGCATCTCATGCAAGACCTCAGGATGAATCCGTGGCTGGCCAGAAAGGGGATCAAATCCCAATTGCGCCTCAGTAAGAATTCCAACAACAGGATCATTCAACATCAGGCCAACAGTAGGTTGAACTAGGTCCTTCCCCTGTTTTTGGAGACCGTTGCTTGCCTTCCCCTGTTTTTGGAGGCCATTTCCTGAATTCATCTCCACGTTTTTCTTCGTATAAGGACACTTAGTATTGTCATGAGTCAAACGTTGACAATTGTAACACCGTTTACGGATCCCTTCAAAATCATAGAAAATATTAACCGAGGTTCCATCAGGGAACGTAAAGACTCTCGCTCTTGTTAAAGGTCTTGTAACATCAAAGAGAATTTTTGCCCGAAAGAATTCCCTGACTCTCGTTTTTGTGATGTCAAAGTCGGTATCCTTAACTTCTCCCAACAGACTGCCTACGTATCTGATTGATTCCACAGTGTGAAAATTCACCGGAATATTACGGATCTGAACCCAAACCTCCAAAAACTGTAGGTACTCCTCCGGAAAAGGATCTACCCATCTCTCTATCACCATTGACCACTCATTGTAGGTTTGAACCGTTTGCTTTAAAATATCCTTCAAGTCGTCTTCATATTTAAATATTTTGTGAATCTTTGATTTAACCTAAGTTTGTAAGCGGCAAAAAGCCTAAACTTTCAAAACCCAAACCCTCTAAATCCTTTGGAAGATCCTAAGCCCAAACAAGGGATTCATTTTTTGATAGTTTTTTTTTTTTTGATAATTAAGAAATTGCTTTTCTACCAAAAAAAATATCATTTAATCAATCATTTTAAAAACTGTAGAATATTAGTGGTCACACAATACTCAATAAAGTGAAAAAAAAATCTAAAATTTATATAATAATTATATTTTGAATCAAAAAATACTCTAAAACAACTTATATTTTGAGTATAAAAACAAAAATTGCTTTTTCAATCGCAACCGTTAAGATCAGGGTTTCGTTATTTGGCTTTTTTGACCTAACGAAAATCTTCAACGCCGGTCTTCTTCTTCCGCCGCCAATGTAAGCTTTCTTCTCCCTTCGATCTCAGAGTAGAACGAAAAAGAGCTAAAGGAGTTCTGGGTTTTCGCCATTTTCAATTTTCACCACCAAAAATGGACACTTTTTCTATACATTTCATCCGATTTCAAAAAGTTTAGTTTTTTCTTATCCTGTTTCGTGCATTGGTGTATTCCGATTCTGACTTGTGCTTGTTACAGAATCCCAATCCAAGAATGATTAGTTCAATTTGCTTCGAACAAGGATGCTGGCTCAAGGTTTCGTTTTTTCTAAAGCTCTTAAAATCTCAAACTTAATTGCTTTTTACTTCTTTCATATTGATCCTACAAATGCATTTTTCTTCTGTTTGGAAAAGGGTGAAAGGAAGATTCGTGTAGCTGATCAAAGATTCAAGAGCCTTTCTTGTGTGTCTTCTCCATCGTTAATGAGCTTTAGATTTTCAGGCAATAACTCTGTTAAACCTGAAAAGGATATTCGGATTGCTCTTCTTGGTGCAAGTGGCTACACTGGTGCTGAGGTTTGCTTGTTTTATTGATCTCTTTCGGGTTTTCGAAACCAATCATAGCTTAAGTTTGTGGCTTTGGCCTCCTTGTTTGGCGTAAGTAAGATTTGGTTTTGAATCCGTTTGTGGCAGATTGTTAGGCTTCTTGCGAATCATTCGAATTTCGGTGTCACACTGATGACTGCAGATAGAAAAGCTGGACAGTCAATGGAAAGCGTTTTCCCGCACCTGAGAGCTCAAGTATACGCGATTTCTATCTGTATCGATGATACTTTTGTGATGGCGTAGATTGAACAATGAATAAACTTTCTTTTATACTGTTATCAGAAACTACCTAGATTGATCTCGGTAAAGGATGCAAATTTCTCTACTGTGGATGCTGTCTTCTGCTGTTTACCTCACGGAACAACTCAGGTCCGTTTGCTTTTCGATTCTTCCGTTTCATACGCTTTTCATAGCTCAACGGAACTGAGTGTGTATTTGCACAGCAAATCATCAAGGGACTTCCCACCGGATTAAAAATCGTTGATCTTTCCGCGGTAATGCTCTGAAAAAATCGGTTTTTTTTCTTTCTTTCTTTCAGTGATATGCTAATTTAAAGTAACAATTTTTAGGACTTTCGGTTGCGTGATATCTCGGAATATGAAGAATGGTATGGTCAGCCACACCAGGCAGTAGAGTTACAGGTAGTTTTTGAAATTATTGCTGGGTTCTTGGTCTGTTGAGTGCATTACACTTACTTAGTTTCATGCTTGGTTCAGAAAGAAGTTGTGTATGGTCTAACAGAGTTATTAAGGGAGGACATCAAAAAGGCGCGATTTGTCGCTAATCCAGGCTGTTACCCGACTTCGATTCAACTTCCTCTTGTTCCTCTGTTAAAGGTTTCTTTTGGGGAATTATCAAATTTTCTTGTCTTCAATTCAACACTAGGTAATGTGTTTGATTCTTGGTGCAGGCAAATCTCATCAAACATGAAAACATTATTATCGACGCAAAATCTGGTGTTAGTGGAGCAGGTTTGAGCTTACTTTGCGAACTAAGAATGCTTTTAGTGTCTTGACTGATATGAGATTTTTAATCAGGACGTGGGGCTAAGGAAGCGAATCTATACTCTGAGATAGCTGAAGGAATTTCTTCTTATGGTGTCACACGGCATCGCCATGGTATATTCACAAACGAGTAAAAAAATTGGGTTCTATAATTTGGACTCAGTGTCTTTTATGTTTTTGTAGTTCCTGAAATTGAACAAGGATTATCTGACGTTGCGAAATCTAAAGTAACAGTCAGTTTTACACCGCATCTCATGCCAATGGTACGTATTATCTAAAGTCTTAAGTTTCCACCTTAAATCAGTAGTTTAACCGTCGCTGTTTGGGTTAGATTCGAGGAATGCAATCGACTATATATGTGGAAATGGCTCCCGGGGTTAGAACTGAAGATTTATACCAGCAATTAAGAATGTCTTACGAGGTGATGATTACTCTCCTGTTTATAAAAGCCGATTACTACTTTTGTTACTTAGTAATATGTTTGGAAAATGTTTTTGTAGGATGAAGAATTTGTTAAAGTATTGGATGAAGGAGTTGTTCCTCGGACACACAACGTTAGAGGATCTAATTATTGTTTTATGAATGTATATCCTGATCGAATCCCGGGAAGAGCTATCATAATCTCAGTGGTAATTAAGCACAAAACATCCTATGATATAAACTTTTCCTGTAACGCCATTTTTTGCATCTTAAAAACACGTGTTTGTGTGTTTAGATTGATAATCTTGTGAAAGGAGCTTCGGGACAAGCGTTGCAGAACCTCAACATTATGCTGGGATATCCCGAAACAACGGGACTTCTTCACCAGCCGCTTTTCCCTTAAACGGTAAAACGAACATATTTTCTTCTGTGTCTAGAGATGATTTCTTCTGTCCTCTTTAAGTTGTTTGTTTCTACTCTTATCTTTAGATAACCAATCTATGTACCATGTAGCTGTTACGGCGATAATGATAAGCATAATGATGGTTTTATACATTAAGAAGACTGGAGCCTATTCTTCTCTTACCATTACATACAAATGGTTTTGTTGTTTGTTAATTATGTTGGAAAATGGAAATAGACCTTTCTATTGGTTTAATGCATCTCCTGGCCAGTATTACTTTACAAATGAACTTTCATTTGTTTTAAAGTCGCAACTAAAATTCTACAAAAATGTAAGAAAAGAACCACAACCAAAATTCTACAACCAAAAATATGACTACCATTTCGTAATCAACCATTTCGACACCGTTTTAGTTAATTATAAAAATGGTGTGTACATGTACGTAATTAAATTAGTTGCATGTATGTATGTAAAACTAATTAGCTCTTGATTTGAACACCTTGTATGATGAATTGTGATATTACAAGCATATTTATAGTGTTTCTAGGCGGCTGGATCATGCCCATTACAAAATTAGAAGTTTTCCTTAGTTTCCTAGGTTTTCCAAGTAAGCCACATCTTATAAGTCGGTTGGACCCTAAATGGGTATTTATCTTCTGGGTTTGACCACTGGACCGATTTGAATTAGGCCTCTGGTCAGTGGCGGAGCTAGAAATTTTTTTGAAAGGGGTCATAAAAAAAAAGAATACTAAAATATAGTTTATAAATTACTAAAAATATCCAAAGAAAAAATATTAGTTTACAAATGCATTCTACGATCGCTTATAAATCGATATATGTTGATGGAGATTTTCTTTTCAAAAATCGTTACATTGTTTATCTGAAGAATGAAGGTAAAATTATAATCCAAAAGCAAACACCAACAAATCAAAACATACTAGTATCTAAATTCATAGAAATTCTATATAGTTTATGATTTCAGAGTATATTAAAAAATTAAAGCAAATTATATTAAAACAAGGAATCCTAACTTGAATTTCAGTTTGAAAATCAATTTTGATTTGGGATTTGAGAGTTAAGACTTGAGAATTTTGGTAATTTGTCGAAGAGACTAGAAGAAGAAGAGGTGAAAGTTTGTTTATTTTTTTGCCAAAATCAACATACAAAACTAATATTATTAATTAGGTAAACATTATGTAATTTTAGTTGGATCTTAATTTTAGTTAGAGCCCAAATGTTATCATGAGCCTAATACAAACTAAACATATAATTTGGACTTTAATTTTTAGATTAAAGATTTTGGTGATAGGATCAATTACATATTTAGAAAGGGTCATTATAAAATTGTTTATAAATAAAACATATATTTTAAAAACTAGTAGGGGTCAGCTGACCCCCTAACCCTTTACTGTCTCCGCCCCTGCCTCTGGTCCAATCTTCGGTTTAAGTGCGTCTTGGGATAGCCGGTTCAACACATACTTAGTCGTTTTAGGCTTATCGATTCTTCTAGGGGAGATATGACCCCTACAGATAGCTTTAATAACTTTCAAAAAGATTGAGTTTTAGAGTCACGAGCAAACATTATAATACTGAAAATACGATTAAATTATATGTTCTAGTTTCTAGTTCGAAAATATTACAGAAAATCGGTTATTTCTTAGAGCATCTAAAATATATATGTAATTTGTAACTCATTTGTAAAAGGATTATAAGGCATGAATTATTTTGATACAGTCTTTTGTAAATAATATCCATTTTGCGGTTAAAATTTTTTTTTTGTTTGCTAAAATTCATATGTTTGGTGGTAGAGAGGTTCGAAACCATGATCTCCATTCAAAACTCGGTTCTAAATTTTGATGAGGAGAAAAAATTAGTTTATAAAGCATTAGATTACGAGTTTGATTGGTTTTTTTTTTTGTCTTCTTATTACATGTGGGCCACAAGGCCGGTCCACTTAGCCATGTGTCCTCTACGAAGGAGGAAAAGGTCGAACACCCGACCTTTTGGTGCCGAATGAGTGGTATGAACCACTTGCACTACATGTGCTTCGGCTTTTGATTGGTTTTAAAAAGAGGATGTGGATATGGTTAGGAAAAATTGTAGAAACGAATGGTTGCAATTTCAAACATTATTGAGCAATTTATACAACTAATATGACGGTATAAAATTATACGTTTACAAATTACAAGAAGATTTAAGATTCCTTTGTTGGAACTCGTTTTTGACGAAATGGTTTTATACCATTTTATGGTGTGTGTTCTGATGGAGACGTCTATCAGAATTACCGGTTATTAGGCACGATGTAATCGTCGCCGTAAACACTATGATATAGTGTATCTACTTGTCAAAATCGGAGTTAGTTTGAATGAGAAATGGAGGTGTAAAGTGGGTGACATGAAAAGCTTATAAAGCTTTAAAATTTGGCTAAGTATAAAAACTAGCAAATGTTCCACATTGGAAATATGGATTAAAATCATATTATATATAATGGAGAATCAATATACTTTGGTATATTAGAGAGAAGAATCCCGAACCAAACTTGAGTTTTGGGTTTTGGGATTGGGCTAATGAGTCAATGGATAAAAAGATTATTCTTTTAGGTTAAATCTCTTTTGTATTTTGTTATCAACAAAGACAATAAAATATCTTCTCTTATTAATGTTGGTAATGTGAGTCAAGTGGCAATTAAAGTGCAAAGTCAAAATTCTGATTTGTAACCGAAACACTTAATCACGTTATTATGAGAATGAATTCTCAACCTCCATTTATAGTTTACGTTGGAGCTTGGTTTTATAAAAACCAACGTTTTACCTTCTCATTTCATCAAGTGGATGATAACGTGATCATAATTATGAACAACAAAAATCTCTCATATTTTATACTATTATTTATTATGTGTCTGAGAGGATAACACAAAATCTAGCGTTCGTGTGATTTTATTGTTGGGTGGTGCAAAATAGAACCGATTGTAGTTGTATCCTGGGATTCGGTACGTCATGCAACCGTCATACTACGAGGCGTTTTCAGAATTAAGGATAGAGATCGTATCTCGCATCTACAAATTCGTTCTTATCCTAAATCATGTATCGGTATTTTGTTATTGTAATATTGTATTTTATGAATTTCATTTCACAAATATCAGTTTGCCCATATGTAGTAAATTAAGTTCCTACATCTTTGACTACGTACCTGTGCGGTTACAGTTTAACATAGATTCAACAAAATACATTCAATACATAAATCAATTTATATATGCTCATAACCGATTCACAGGTTTTAATTTTCATAATCTGGTTTGTGTTATCAGATGGACGAAATGTACTTCGGGCTAAAATCTATTACATAATGTAGGCTCATCTTTTCCATTATAAAAGTTATTGGATGCAGAAGTCGTCAAAAACTTGTCTTACGTTCTCTCCATTTGATTATAAATATATTATACAGTTTACTCTTTCTTAATGTACATATTTTTAGAAAACATTATCATTATTATTTTCTGTTTAAAATATAAAAGGCTTGTTGGTAATAAAAGTTTCTGCATTCGCCGCTGACGACAAAAACGTGTGAAAAAGAAGGCCTTGTATAGACCACTCAGATTTGCTCAACATATTTATTCCACTAAAAGATCTTAATTTTACATTTGAAAGCAAACAACCAAGAAGAAAGAGACAAAAATATTGATTGTCCTTGAAAGGACGAATAATGGACGGACGACCTAACGAGAGGACAAGAGGAGCAGGCGCATGGCTCCACCCCTTTGACGGAACTGCCTCAATTATTAGGGACTTTTTTTTCCAAATCCACAATTATTAGAGGACTCTCTTTTTTTCCTTTTAACCAAATCCACAGTTATTTCTTTGCTTTTGTGTTTGTCATATGAAAACATAAAAACTAACAATTCGAAAGTATACGTACCGAAAATTTCACAACAATTGTAACCATGAACTTTATATTTCTTGTCTATCATGGTTGCGGTTGTTTGTTACACACGATATTTGGTGCGCCTATATTCGAATTACTCTTCTTTTTTGGTATGAAGGTTAATTAAGAATTAGCTCTCTTTTAAAAAAAAATCGAAACACTTTTTGACTCCGTGTTTATTAGTATAATTTTGGCTTTTAATAAAGCCAACGTAATTCGAATAATATTTAACGAAATAGTGGAATAACGCGTAATCGTACTAAAAACTTTAATGGGGCTTGAAATCAATATACTCCCTCCGTTTGTTTATAATTGATGTTTTAGGTTTCTACACACATATTCAGAAATCATTAAATTTACTTTGTTTTTTGAAATAAAACAATATTTTTTATTTATCAAATACATTTCAACCAATAAAAATTCAATCTGCAGAATTTAAAGAGTCAAAAAACACAAAAAGAATCAATTAATGGTGCATTAGAAAGCGAAAACATCACTTATTTGTAAAAAAAAATCCTAAAACATCAATTATAAACAAACGGAGGGAGTATATATATATATATTTTTTTTTATAGCCCAGGGAATCTTTACCTATGGAAAGATTCAGACTAATCCATGAGGAAGGTGTAGCCTATAAATAGTCCATTCTATATTTATAACATATAATTATCCATTTCCTTTTTATTGTTGATACAAACAACTTTGTTAGTTATCAAAGGGCACTATAAACATGGGGTTTATTGCAATGTTGGATCTTAGAGCATCATTAGTGGTGATACTATTAGAAGTTCTCTTAAAAAAATTAGTATTAATTTTAATATTAATTTATTATTTGAGACTCAATAAGACTTTGTTGATAAATATGTTTTCAGTGGTAAGATTGATGTGGAGTTTTTTAAAAAAAAAATTAAATATTTGCAAAATAATAGAAAATCAAAGTAGTATATATAAAGATAGAAGATGATATAAAAAAGAGTAATATTACAATCCGTAAAAACGTAGAATGCAAGAAAACATATAAAAGCATGATAAAAAAGACAATTAAGTCGGCTCTAGTCTTCATTTCTAGTATATTTTTTGCCAAATATGTTCATCCAAATCATTTTTCAATTGTTTGTGCATTATTTTCTCACGAAGTTGAGCTCGATTGGCCATTATATTGTTCACATTTGTAAATGTCTCTATAGAAGACGTGTAGTCCTCTTGTGAAGTCCCGCTTCCTTCTCCTTGTACGAATTCTGATAAATTGTACTGAGTGCGTTGGTCTCGTTTGTCTTCTACTATCATATTAATTGCGCAATATGACACATGCTCTTATTATCTTCCCTATTCTTGCCTAATCCCAAAACAAAGCTGGGTTTTGAACAATAACAAACCGAGCCTGCAAGACTCCAAAATACGCTCGACATCTTTTCTGACAGCTTCTTGACAATTAGCAAATAATTATGCTTTCGCACCTTGTGGCCGAGAAATTGATTGGATGAAAGTTGCCCATTTCGGATATATACTATTTGTGAGATAGTAACCCATATGGTATTGACGTCCATTGACAAAGTAACTGACATGCTTCTAATATATAATCAAATACCGGTGAGCGGTCAAGAACATTGATATCATTACACGTACCCTGAGCTCCAAAAAAAGCGTGCCAAATCCAGAGATCTTGTGAAGCCACAGCCTCTAAAAAGATATAGTCATTTCCAAGCCGCAGGACAATTTTTCCACTCTTGATGCATACAATCAATGCTTCTTATCATCCTGGGAAATCCGGGAGAAACTTCAATATTGAGTAATTGTTGGAGTTCCTCCGGTGTAGGCCTTCTCAGATACTCACCTTCGAATAAATGTATAATTTTATTCACAAAATTGTCTAAGCATTGGCTCGCAGTAGTTTCACCCATCCGGAGGTATTCATCCATCGTATCAGCTGCAAGACCATATGACATACGACGAACGGCGGCTGTACATTTTTGTAGCGCATATAGACCGAACCTTCTGGTAGCATCTGGTCTAATATAGTCTTTGAACAATATGCATGAACAGTCGATTGTTCATTCTAAATCGTCGTCTGAATATGCCATCAGGGTAAATGGGCTCCTCAGAAAAGTAATCGTTCCATAATCAAATATTTCCTTCCTCGCGTTCTCTATCTATAGTAGCTCTTCTTCTTTTTTGCCGCTTGACGTCTACTGTAATCATCTATACCATCTTCAAAACTCTTTTCAAAGATTTGATCGATATTTTCATCAATTGTTTCATCATAGTTTTCATTAGACGTATAAGGATGAGATGCCATGGTTCTTTATATTTTTGGAATGGTTAAAAGAAAGAGAATTTGAATAAAGAAAAAATAAACATAAAGAATGACAATTTTAGTATTGAAGTTTTGGTTGTTTTACAAGTAGAATAATTAAAAGAAAGGGTAGAGATTTTTCATTGAGTCTTCTTGTTTGGGATAAGAAGCACAAGAAGTAGAAGTAAAATAATTATGAGGAAAATTAGAGCTTTTCAAGATAATGAGAATAAAAGTTATTAAAAAAAGGAAGAAGTAAAAGTAAAGTAAAATCAAAGCAAAGAAATATTAAAAGTAAGAGAGTTTGGCAATCAAATGAGAAGATATAGAGAAACACATTTTCGCAAACAAACCGAACACACACATATATATATATACACACATATATATATATATATATATATATAAATACTTTTGTGACATAGTTTGGTACAACTATCAAAATGAGTAAAAAACACATTAAACACATTACAAAACACCAAATAGTTTGGTACACCTACATTGGTACATAATACAAAACAACACAGTAGGTTAATAAAGCTCATACATTGTAAGTGAGCCAAAATAAACAACACAGTAGCTTCCAACCACTTCTTCCTTGCTGACACACTTTTATGTTTGAAGACTCTTACACATAATTAAGCAAACAAAGAGAATATTCAATGAACATAGATTGTAAGTGAACCAAAACAAAATCATTCCTACTTACCAACAAAGCAGAACCAGAACCATAATCATAATCAACACTACATAGGAAGTGAGAATCATAACCACTTAGATAATTAAAGAAGTATTCAATCGCTGGTAAAGAAAATCAGAAGCACCTACCAATATGGTGAAGTATTCAATCGCTGGTAAAGAAAATCAGAAGCACCTACCAATATGGTTACAACATCTCAGTGATGAGCTTGTTCTTAAGGGTCACTTCTATCTCAGACAGTGTTTCAGATTTTGTAATAAGGTTGTTAAGTATTTTCCGCTTGGAGAGTCTCTCCTTAAAAGTTAAGTCTCTCTTCTTTATCACCCACAAAGACTCAAACTCTTTTACAGAAGTGGCCTCACTCTCTTCTGTCTTTAGCTTAAATTTGTTTTTGCCTTTCGCCTTTGTTGCCTTAACAATGATAGGCCTCTCCATTGTGTCTTCTTTTACATGGGAGGTTGTGGTGGAGCTGGAGGAATATGCAGCACCATCATTTAGTTTTGTTGTCTTGTTGGTAGTTTTACTTTTTGAAGTAAATAAGCTGCACCATTTTTTATCATTCCTAAGGACTTTACAAAAGTGCTCAAGTGTGAATTTTACCTTGTGATCCTGGAAGTAGAGCTTGTAGGCCAGCGCAAGAACATCGTCTTTTGTTTCTCCACTCCGATGTTGACGCGATGTATATTCGTAGCATCGAGCAAACTTACTTATACTCTCATTAACCTTTGATCATTTTTTCTTACACGTATTCACCTCTCGGATGGGAAGCTTTGACACCGAAGGACTTGCAACATAATATGCTCACTTTTTTTTCCAAAAAGCCCTTGTTCTCTACTCATTCCCCACTATAGCATCTTTGGAGGTGTTTAACCAAGCACTAACAAGGGTCTTTTCATCGGGGAGAGTCCATCTAACCCTAGCTTCCCTACTTAAGGGTGAATGTGTTTGGTTTGGAGGTGACAGTGGTTGTGAATAAGTATCTGGATTAGTGATCTCTTTTTGGCTGAACAAGACATCGGTAAAGGTTTAAGAGGAGGAAAATGGATCAGTAGAATCCATTAACTAGCTACAAAGGTAATTAACAAGAAATGATTTTGTTTTGCCGAGATAAAGTCATTATAAAGCCACAAACTCAATAATGATATACCTAATTTGTGTTGAATATTGGTTAGGTTGTGTAATTTAAGTAACTGAGACATTAGCCATCACCATAACCACTGACTTAGATGACTAATATCTCCATAACCATTAATTTTTTTAAATTTAGTTCAGTAAAGTTACATTTCAATTCAGTTTAGATTAGAAAGAAACATAATGCAATATGTAAAAAGAATTACAGACTCTACACACTAGTTTATAGATCAGTTTTGACTTTCAGACTCTAGTTAAAGATGACGCAACAGACAAGAAACCAAGGACACTCAATCAATTGTGTAATGAATGTCTCTATCACCATAAATTTCTAAACCAACTTTGCAAACATACTCTAATGTCTACATTACCATAAATTTATAATTAAATTTCTAATTTAAATCCCTCACTTACCTACCTAATCTTTATTCAACAATTGTTTGTTAAGTTTAGTTTATTTCAGTTTTTCCACTATAGAAATTAAAGACATCAAGATTGGAGTGTTACCTTATCACCATTGGAGCTTCTGATCATTAGAGCTTCTGTCACTCACACAACACTGCAAAAACATGAAGAAGATGTTATGAATTAGATACCAAAGAATAGAAAAGACCACACTAATCAGATTATGTTATTTACACAATCAAGTATGAACATCCAAATAGCAAAAATATGAAAGACCACACTAAATATACAAAATACTATCTTCTTACAAATTTCTTTAAAATCCGACACAAAAATCCTTTTGTATGCAGAACAAATTCATCTTTATGGACTCTACCAACCATTCACACTCTTCTGAGTAACCAATCCACAGACTCAAGTAGAGTTATAGCAAAATCAGATTGATCAAAACTCAACAGCCTTTACCAAACCGTAGACTTAAGATCATCAGTGTATGCAGCGAAAACTACACGAAATTGAATTGGCAGAACTAAACAACTAAATCACAACACACCACTGAGAGATTGATATATATAATCGAACAGTATCTACAAAGCTTGGCGTTTCATCTACCCAAACCTTAAACCAGTTACGCAAATTACAATCCAAGATCAAAGAGAGAGAGGACTTATCTTCATCATCATCGTACGACTCAGATCTCTCCTTTGTGTTGACATGCTGAAGATTGAACGACAGATCTAGCCTTAGATCCATCGCAACGACGACGGAGAGAGGATAATCGCTTACTAACAATAGAGAGATAGGCAAAGAGAATCGACGATGAGATGGCGATGACGTTAATCTACGGTGATAATGAACAGAGGGACAAGAAGAGAAATTGCCTTCTCCGTCGCCGACGATGAAGGGAGAAGATTATTTGTCAAATAATTTTTTTTTTCCTGTGTTTCGCCCAAACACAAAACACACGGTCGAATGATCAAACAACATGTGTGATATATCATGGTTTTTATGGTTTTTAACCATGATATAAGTCCTTTTATGTAGAGTTTTTTTAGTGTTTTTCGAGTCTTTATTATTATTATTATTAGGTACAAGGACGTTTGGAGCATAATTGGTGTTTACTGGATCATTTTGGAGCATAATGGAACGAGTTGTCAAAGTCGCAAGTTTGGAGTCAATATTTAGAAGGTTTGTCGATATACACTGTTGAAGAATCGATCGACACGAAGAAATCAAGACTGTTGAGCGACACACTTACTTTGTCGCTCGACACGACTGTTCCAGCGACCAGAATATCAAGATTTGGAAGATTTTCATTTTTACCCCAGAAGTCCCAGATGTTTGCAATTAGGCCCAAGTCGATTTTGTAACCTATATATAGATGTTTTAAGCCATTGTTTAGGCTTACACTTTATTTTATCAACTTTTAAGAGATATCCATAATTAATAGAATGTTTACTTCTTTGATTATATATGAGTAGTTCTCTTGTTAGGTTTATGGTTATTCAAGGGTGTTTGATGATTTGCTACATTTAATTCAATTGTTAGGATAAAATCATTAGAGTTCTTCATCTTGATTTGTGTTTAATGCTTATTCTAGCTTAGCTACCTAGAATCTGATTATAGGTTAATTGATAGACACGACAATGTGATTAATTGCCTGAACTAATCTTTGATGAGCAAAATTCCTTTCGCAAAGACATTTGGTTTAGGGTTTTGTGAGCAATTGAACCTGATATTAATGCTTGTTTAGATTTATAGGATTCGCAACGACAGTTGGCTTTCTAGGATTTAGACATAGATAATCTCTGCAGCGACAGCTGGTTGATTTTACATTAGTGTTTCAAGTTTAAGAATTGTGCTTCATAATTCCTATCCTTTATTTATATCTGCAATTCGGATCCACCTGAGATTTTCCTGCACCTAGCTTTTATTTTAATTGTTTTACAACCGTTCATCTTGCTTGCTTTTGTTATTTGCTTTTACATTCATATCATCTTGCTTAGCATAATTCAAACGTTTAAATCTATTGTGTTAATTTGATTCCCTGTGGATTTCGATACTAAAGTTCTACAATTGATTTCTTAATTTGAAAGAGTAGTTCTAGGAATAATTTGAACATATGAATGTGTCCCCATGAGACAGTCTCAATAAGCTCTCTCCAGAGAAACGTGTCAAGCCCAAATTCTTTATCATATTCATTTATTTATTTTTTGGCTTATGAAACCCACATAGTCTCACGGTTAATACTACTCTTAGTTTCTTGTCGTCATGAAGCAAATCCAACAGTATGGTTTATGTTCATGTACTCGGTGACGGTACTCGAAAACAAATTATGAAACTAAAATATTTACACCTTTGAAATTATATGGTTTAGAATTTGAGAAACCAATGTTAAACTAGAAATCATTACATACATGTGTATTAAACACATCTATTCCAAAATAGCATTCATTTGTAATCATTTTCCATTTTAATATTTGTTTTTCTCAAATTTTATAGCGAGAAGCTTTGTAATGGTTGGAGAAAAAAAAATATATATATACAGTAGTGAAGTTAATGTATTCTGTAGGCTTTAGAAAAACGCTAAACTAATCATAACCTGGAGTTACTATGACATATAGTGATGACTTTTGCAGGACTATGCACTAGACAATGAATTGATTAAATTAAAAATTCTGTTTTCATAAATAATTTACTTCATTCCAAAAAATATATAAATAATTCAAGTATCTAACATAAATACTAAACTCAGTGTGTTATCGCATAATAATAATAACAATAACAAATGCTTATGTTCAGAGTTTTACTTTTAGTTTTTTTTTTAAAGCTAATGCAAGAAATAGACCGTATAATACGACAAACGTAGATGGCGTACGAGAGTAAGTAAACACAGGAGCTGACGTGTCTTTGCGTATTTAAGCCTCCGACCAACTTCCCATCCCGTACGGCCTATCCATAAGCCTTTGCATGTCTTTGATTATGCATAGATCATAGATTCATAGTGAACACTGACAAGAGATGAATATCGATGGAAGAAAGTTGTTTATTGATTGACCTCAAGAGTCTATATTTATACAAGAATGAATCTTTATCACAAAAGGAATTATCTAAGTAAAGGAAATATATGAAAAGGCAAATATACAAATCCTATTTACTTGAGTATCACGTTTAGCCTTAATACCCTCCCTCAAGTTGGAGCGTGCAAGTCTTGAATGCCCAACTTGGAAAGAAATGAATCAAATTCTTTTCGTCCCAACGCCTTTGTTAAAATATCTGCTAGTTGATCTTTAGTAGAAACATGTGTTGCTTTGATCGTACCATCAATAATTGAATCACGAACAGTATGACAATCGACTTCAACATGTTTAGTACGTTCATGGAAAACGGGATTAGCACTAATGTGTAAGGCGGCCTGGCTATCACAATGCATAGATATCAGTTCTTTATGATCAATTCCGAGCTCAAAAAGCAAAGATTTGAGCCATCGTAATTCACGGGTTAATGCAGCCATAGCTCGATATTCTGCTTCAGCAGAAGATGCTGAGATCGTTTTCTGTTTCTTTGTTTTCCAAGAGATGGGTGAATCCCCAAACTGAACAAACCAGCCCGTGAGAGATTTCCGAGACAACGGACAACTAGCCCAGTCCGCATCGCACCAGCCTGTTAAATGTAATGGAGAATTTGCTCGTAAGAGAATACCTTGCCCAAGAGTGCCTTTCAAATACCGAACTACTTTCAACGCAGCAAACCAATGGTCCTCTTTGGGTTTGTGCATGAACTGAGACAACACATGTATGGCATAAGCAAGATCAGGCCGTGTAGATGAAAGATAAACAAGTCGACCAACGAGTCGACGATATTGTTCTGGATTCGGTAGCAACGGACCTTTAGCAACAGCCAAGCGATGATTCTGATCAATAGGAGAACCAGCAGGTTTACAACCTAATAAACCAACTTCTGAAACTATATCAATGGCATATTTTCGTTGACATATATAAAATCCGGAAGGACTGCGAGCAATTTCCAATCCAAGGAAATAACGAGCATGACCAAGATCTTTCATATGAAAACATGCCGAAAGATAGTTTTTGAATTCTTTTATAGCAGAAGGTGAGCTTCCCGAGATAATCAAATCATCCACATAAACCAAAATTTGGAGAGATATCCCACCACGATGAAAAACAAAGAGAGAATAATCTGATCGAGTTTGCTTAAAGCCATATTTTAGGAGTGCATCAGCCAATTTAGAAAACCAACAACGAGGAGACTGTTTAAGACCATATAAGGATTTCCGGAGACGGCAAACTCGTTTGTCCCCTGGTTGAGTAAAACCTGGTGGCGGTTTCATGTAGACCTCTTCTTCTAGATCGCCATGAAGAAAAGCATTATGCACATCCATTTGATGAACCTCATAATTTCGTTTAGCCGCAATATCCAAGAGAAGACGAACCGTAGTCATTTTTGCCACAGGTGCAAATGTTTCCTTATAATCAGTGCCTTCTTTTTGATGATTACCAAGAGCAACAATACGAGCCTTATATCTTTCAAGTGATCCATCAGACTGTAGTTTGATACGAAAAACCCATTGACTTCCAATAGCAGTCTTGTTTGGTGGAAGCTCAACAAGATCCCATGTGTGTAAATCTTCACATGATGTGATTTCAGACTTCATAGCTAACTTCCATTCGTCATATGACATTGCCTCCTTAAAACTTTTTGGTTCGACAGCATTGGTTAATGCCACTAGATAACAACAGTAAGACGAGGAAAATCTTTCTGAAGATAAATAATCAGATAAAGGATAAACCGTACCTGAAGATGGCTGAGGAGAAGATGATACGGAGGGAGGAGAGGCAGTGACTGTACCAACGATATAGTCTTTGAGTTTAGAAGGTGGAGCTTTTGATCGGTGACCTCTACCTAACTGCTCAGTAGGAGTGACAGATGTTGAAGCATCAAAGGGTTCAATTGGTTGAGAAATTTCAGGAATGAGAACGCTCGGAGTAGTGACAACATCATCTGAAAGATTTGTATCCAACAAATCAGATTCTTGGTGATTTGTATCCATAGGTTGAGATGGAGGCACCTTGTCAACTATAAGAGATGGATACGAATCAGGTTTATCATCTTTGAGAGGAAAAACCGCTTCGTTAAAGACAACGTCTCGAGAGACAAAGAAGACCTTCCGATCAATATCATATAAACGCCAACCTTTCTTTCCGTAAGGATATCCAACAAAAACAGAACGACGACTTCGTGGCGCAAACTTATCTCCTTGACGATCAAGATTATGAGCATAAGCTAAGCATCCAAATACTCGTAAATGCTTATAAGAAGGAGCATGACCATAGAGAATTTCAAATGGTGTTTTACCATGAAGAACTTGTGAAGGCGTACGGTTGATTAAGTATGCACTATTTAGTACACATTCACCCCAAAATTCAATAGGAAAGTTCCCTTGAAAACGCAAAGCACGAGCAACCTCAAGGATGTGACGATGTTTGCGTTCAACACGTCCATTTTGTTGTGGGGTATGAACGCATGATGTTTCATGGATAATCCCTTCTTCTTTAAAGAACCGTGACATACACAAAAATTCAGTCCCGTTGTCGCTTCGTACAGTTTTGACTTTCCGCGAGAATTGACGTTCGATCATGGTTAAAAAATTCTGTAGGTGAAACGCAACCGTCGTTTTGTTAGGAAGAAGATATAACCAAACCGCACGAGAACAATCATCAACAATTGTCAAGAAATAGCGTGAGCCACAGAATGCCGGAGTACGATATGGACCCCATAAATCACAATGGATTAAATAAAAAATCTCTTTAGCATTATTCAAAGAATCTGGAAAACATTGACGAGTTTGTTTTGCTCGTAAGCAAATATCACAACTCTTTTGAAAAAGCTCACTACTACTATTAGAAAAATCTTTAACACCATGAATTTTGCCGAGAACCCGGGAAGATGGATGACCCAAACGCATATGCCACAAATCAAAGTCTTCATGAACACTTGTCTGATTCGAAATCACTGTCTCAATCCCACGAAATCGGTACAGCCCCTCTCCCTCTCGATCACCCGCTCCAATCAGCATCCTCGTAATGCGGTCCTGTATGATTAACAATCTGTCAGTGATTTGGCCAACTAGAAAATTATCAGTAACTAATTGACCAAAAGAAATTAAATTCATATGAAATCCTGGAACAAGGAACACGTTTTTCAAACACAAACGAGGTGTAAGAAAAACAGTGCCCTGTTGAGATGATAAAACATTCTTTCCAGCAGGTAATTTGACGGAAACCGGGGAAATAGTTCGGATATCATGCAACAAATCCGTTCGTCCGGTCATATGATGCGTTGCACCAGTGTCTAAAATCCAGATAATATCATCCGTCTTACCACTTAGGCGATCAGTTGTGTTGGTGGATTCAAACACACGTTGAATTGTACGCCATTGTTCATCGGAAATACCGCTTAAACCTTGTCGATCAGCGTTGGTGAGAGGTGGATTGGTGAGAGCTGTGGCAGCTGCAATTTGAGTAACATTTGCTCGAGGTTGAGAACCACGACCACGTCCAAAGGAAGATGGAGCTTGTCCTCGAGAATTTGTTTTGCGTGAACGATCTTCCCACCATTCTGGATAACCCATAACCTTGAAACACGCAGAAGCTTCATGACCGGAGCGACCACAAGCAGTACACATTACCAGGTCCAAGACGAGAAGGTTCACGATTGGTAGCACCAATGTTATTTCTTATCATCGGCGAAACGGATTGATGAGATGATGAAAGAGATAATCGGGACGCAAATCCCATGACTTCAGGTTCTTTTATGATGCTAGAATGAATAGTTTCGTTTTGAACTATTGTCTGATAAACACAATCAAGATCAGGAAGAGGAGCTATTGCACAAATTTGAGATCGAACAGCTCCATGGATGGCATCATCAAGACCCGAAAGAAAATCATGTACTTTCAATACTTCAAGTTCTTTGTCTCTTGCAGTATTGAGATCGCACTCGCACTTTCCGCAACTACAACGCTTTGAATTAGTACACTCCGCTATACCGTCCCACAGCTTAGAGAGTCGTCCAAAGTATTCGTCAACAGAGGAGCCGTTTTGTTTGCAAATAGCTAGTGCGTTGCGTAGCTGTTGCAAACGAGCACCACTTTTAACAGAAAATCTCTTTTTAATAATTTCCCAAAAATCACGAGCAATTTCCCGAGTAGAGATCGAGGAACGAAGCTTTGGTTCAATTGTGAGCTTAATCCAGCCCACGAGAAGATGATTGTTGGCGGTCCAGTCTTCAAGGTTGAGAGAACCAGCCGCTGGTTTTGATATACTCCCATCAAGGAAGCCAAATTTCTTGCGAGAACTAAGAGCCATGCGCAAGTTAAGAGCCCATTCATCGTAATTCAAACCGTTGAGTAAGGGTTGTGAGATTACGGCGCCAGGATTATCTCTGGAAGTTAGATCATATGGAGAGATGGTTTTGTATTGAGGATTAGTTGTTGTTGTTGGAGTTGTGACAGGAGTGATCGACATGATGAAGAGACGGAACCGAGAGGTTTAGAGATACTCTGTTTTGATATTGCCTAAAACAGAGGAAGGAAAAAACAAGGAAGAGGCCGAGAGGCGTTCTTCGAGAAAACAAGAGGGATTAGAGTTTTTAGATCGTATGCTCTGATACCATGACAAGAGATGAATATCGATGGAAGAAAGTTGTTTATTGATTGACCTCAAGAGTCTATATTTATACAAGAATGAATCCTTATCACAAAAGGAATTATCTAAGTAAAGGAAATATATGAAAAGGCAAATATACAAATCCTATTTACTTGAGTATCACGTTTAGCCTTAATAAACACAGCTCTTACATTACATATTGGTTTGTTTTTATAATCAATAAATTATGGGCGAAACTTAAACTTATTTCTAAGATTTGTGGAAAATCTGACTTTTTTTTGTTAGATGTTTACGGTGTTCAATCATATTGAAAATGCGAATCCTGGTTTTCTAATTTCGTACGCTTCTTTTAACTACTAGACTCTTATCCACTGGCCCTTTTTTTTGTTGCTAAAATGGTGTGTTTTTCTTTCCTCATAATCTCTGTTAGATAATTTGAAATGGTGGAGTAATAACGTTTTAATACATAATAACTGTGATGAAATTTTTTAACCAAATGAAATTGATATATATCCTAGGGCTGGGCAAATTATCCGTTATATTTGCTCCGATCCGATATTCGTTTTGATACGATCCGAAAAATCCGAATATTCGTTACAAATCAAAGCAAAGCACATATTAAAATCTACTATCCGTCTAAACCGAAGCAAATCACAAATACTAATTTTAAAAATCTGAATATCCGCTCCGATCCGTAATTTCATATATATTTACATATATTTGCATTTTTAGTCTTTTTAAATATTTTAGACAAAAATATTTATGGTAAAAATAAATAGTTACTAGTTTTAAATATATGTTTTCGTATTTTTCTTAAATAAAAAGACAAATATTTCATTTTTCACCATTTAAATCATCTACTTTTTAATTTTCTTTAATTACATTGAATAAAACTTTATAATTTATTATATTTATTCATTATTTAGTTTAAATAGCACATTAAAATAAATAGTTTTAATAAAAAAATGTAATGTTTTAGTTTCGATATTTTGGTTTTAAACGAATATCCGTGAGTATCCGAATATCCGCAAATATCCGTAAAAAATCCGGATATCCGTAATTCCGGATATCCGAATTTTTCCGAAGCAAAGCAAATCGGAAAATGAGATATCCGTTAAAAACAAATCGAATCACAAATACTGCATTTTTTCGAATATCCGTTCCGTGCCCAGGCCTAATATTATATCCGATGGTGATATTCAAACAATTTGATATGCATTTGGAAGTTGTTTGTAAATAACATATAATTCGTGAACTTAGACCATCTCCAATGGTTTATTCTATTTTTTACTCTAAAAATAGAGTTCTTTAAAAATAGAAGAGATGTTTACTCCAATAGTTGCCTCTATTTTTTTCTTTATCAATAAAATATTATATATATATTCTATTTTATTTTCTTATTGATTTCTATTAAACCTCTTTATTTTTCAAATTTACTAATTCTACCCATATATTTTATTTGTATTAATAGTACAACCAAAAATAACAATATCCGCTAATTTATGTTGCGTTAGGGTTTTTGGTAAATGTGTTTTTATTTTTAATTTCCGGTACTAGATATGTATTTGTAATTTAGAGTTTATTATGTTCTTGTATGTTTTAACTAATTGTGTAATTGTTGTATTTTAAATTAAAAGTAATTTAAAATATTTTACAAAACATATACAAACTATAAATTTGTCACATGGTAACATTGTTGAGTTCATCAACTATTTTTGTAGGTGTTATATGTATGATAAATTTTATTTAGGTATTAAATAAAAATTTTGTCAAATTATAGGACTATTTTGTAAATAAAAAAGTTATAAAATGAATAGTATTTCTCCAAATATAGAGAATTACTAATCATTTCTCTATTTTTAGAACATGATATAGAGTACTATTGGAGATGGTTTTACTCTAAAAATAGAATAAAAATGCAAAAATAGAGAACCATTGATTATAAATACTTCGTTCTTTTTTTATAATCAGTGTATATAGAATTCGAACTCGAAGTACTCGAACTGGATAATACTAGTATAAATGCACTTCTCTCTAACATGAACCAGCAACCGCACTACGAAATCTGAAAAATGGTTGGGCATGTGTTCCACGTGCCGTTTCCTATACGAGCAATGATTCCAAAACAGCTATGGCTTTGGAAATGTGGCCGGTGGATTCTTTCTACTTTCTACTTTTCTTGATCTAATATAAGAAAATATAATATGTAATCGATTATCGTTCCACAAAAAAAAAAAAAATCGTTGAAATGAATTTCAGTTTTAAATACTTCTGATCATAGGATCGAATGACATTTAAAACAAAATTAATATTATATATTGTGATTTTAGACTTTAGAAAAACCATAAATTCGACTCAAAATCTCTTAGTTACTCAAAAAGTAGAATTAAGTTTGATAAAACATTTCGATATACAAAATTTTCTATTTTCTTGAGAAAAAACAATATACAGCTATTTTGGAGGTAAGTTTAGTCAAACGACATTTAACATACAAGTTTCATATTTATAACTGAAAATGTTCTCTTTGTGTTTTGTATTAGTTGATGTTTAAGATTTTTGTATATAGATGGAAAAGATTCATGAGTTATGAATCCTACTTCATGTTTATTACCAATAAACAATGTTCAAGAAACCGCTAGGCGCTAAGCGACGTCGACCCATAGCCTAGCACCTAGAACTCCTAATCGGGACCTAGGCAATTTTAGGCGTCTTAGGCGTTTACAACATAGAACATTGCAAATAAGATATATTAGATAAAAACTAACTAAATAAAATTATATAATCTTAAACAAAAATATTTAACTAATTCATACCAAACAACACATAAATTTTTATAACTATGAAAATGAAATTAAATGTAACACCCGCATTTCTTTTTTTTTATAATAATTCTCAAGATCATCAAGTACAACATATTAACCAGCGGAAGACAATTAACCATTAAACCAATAACCGAATAACTCAATTCAATTCCAGCATTCCCACTACAATTCTATTCCATTCTAACAACCTAATCAACAGTCTTAACAAATAAAAAACCATAACATAAAACATCCTAATCATCCTCTTCCTCTGTCATGATTCCGCGATCAAACATTCTTCCTCTGTCAGTATTCAACACAATTGTGTTTTCAACACAAATAAAAAACGATCGACACTTCACCAGGGTATCGATCGACACCTCATTCGTAAACACAAACCTCACGATCAAGAAAGTGGTGTCGATCGATACTACCTCTAGGTGTCGATCGACACCTCCCGCAGAAACCAAAACCGAGTTGAATACTCTCGAGACTCGATTCCGTTTCATCGCACGAGATTTCTCACGGCTCAAACCACACAAGCACACAGAACAATCACATAACCAATCACAATATCACATTCAACAACCGATATTCTAACAATCTAATCCCATATCCACGATCACGTACTCACCTCGACTACGGATCGAATACGGAGAAATGATGAAGAACGAGCGAAGAACGATGAACACAACGACGAACAGGGACTCCTCTCCACTGGAAATCGCTGAGAGACACACCACACACGATCCCGCAAACCTCTCCACGAATCAACGACGAAGAACACGAAGAACGGATCGAGAAACCTTCGGATCACTCGAAATCTCTCTCTCGAAACCTCACGAATCCTTTTTCTCCTCAAAACTATCCCCCTCCACGGCCACGAACAGAAACACACTTATATAGTCAAGCCCTAGGGTTCTGCAACCATAACCGAGCCAAAACAAGCGAATTAAATTAAACCGGCCGAACCGACCAACATTGGTGTCGATCGACACTACCTCTAGGTGTCGATCGACACCATCACCAAAAATCCATCATTTGGTTTTTGGTCGTTACATTAAAACTTATAAATTTAAATTTATTTAGTTAAAAACTGGAAAAATGCAGTAAAATAAAATCTATGCAATTTTAGGCAGTCAAACCGGATGTCTAGGATTGGACAAGACTGCAAGAGAGAGAAGAACATGACTGCAAGAGAGAGAAGAACGCTCCCCAAGATTTAAAATTTCAAATCTCACCAACTCTCCACCATGCTTTTCCATCTTCTCCGATCAACTCTCCACCGTTCTCACTATTTCTCACCAACTCTCTACTGTTTTATTTTTATTTTTAAGTCTTCACACGTAGAAATGACGTGAAGACAAAAGCACCACCACCGTTCCACCCTCTTCTCTGTTCATCCTCAATCCGTCTCCGACGAGTTATCACCGGTTCTTCTCAAGCAGCTAAACCGGCACCCCATCTCTCTCTCCGCCTTGCCGTACAGTACTCTAGCCATGTGCTAAGCTTTCGGCGGTTCAAAGCTTCTTTGATCTTCCGGGTGTGAAACGAAAAACTAATCTCTCCCCATCGTTTGGGTGTTTTTCTTAGATCTGTTTTCTCTCTCTCGAGCCCCGTGCTTTCCTTCTGCTCGAGTCCTGTTCTTGTCGCCTCCGCCGTGGTTTGAATCTTTTCCTCAGCCAGTCATCTCGGTCTCTCCGCCTTGCCGCAGCTGTGTCAAGAACTCCCCGGAAACTCGTCGTCGAAGTAGTCAAAGCTCTTCTCTTCCGCTTCAAGTCTGCTCGATCTCGTCAACTCCTGCTCTTGGTCGCTAACGGTGACTGAAGAAGTGACTCGGTGAAGCTCCCAAGTCAACCTTTGCAGCCGGAATCTACAAATTTCTAGCATCTTGCTAAGCAATCCTTTTATTGATCGACCACTATCGCAAGTCAAACAAAAGCTCACACGTCTTCTTACTCGGACATCCAAAATCAAAAAATTTATATCTCAAAGTTCTAGCTTCTTCCCCGAGGAACGAGTTTCTTGAAACACTTATCTTCATTTTCACTTATCTTCTAGCTTATGCTAAGATATCCACTGGATCTTATCACACATCTTGGTTTTTAAAGAAGAAGACGTATTCGAAGCTGAAGAAGATTAAGCACAAGCATACGAAGATCTGCTCAACTTCCGTTTATAGCCTCGTGCTAAGATGTTCTCGGTCTATGCTTCCCTTAAGCTTCGGAGATCCATAGACGATACCGCCTTCAACATCAAGTCCCATCAGACCCGAAAGCCTTGATTTCGACCGAAAAATGGAGAAGCTTCTTTAAGCAATTCCCCCTACCTTTGATTCTCAAGACTTTATTGGTTTATTCATCAAAGTCCCTCTAATCTACAGTGCCGATTTTAGTTCTTGAACTGGCCAGATCTGACGTAGAAGAAGAGAAAGAATCACATTCATCCTACCGTTTGATTGACGTTGGCGTGAAGAACTATTTTCTTTTGAATCTTCTTTGGCGTGAATAGAAGAAAGGATCAAAGCTTTCCCAAAATCAGGGCTTGTTGGAAAAATTACAAAATCGAAAAGTCTATGGGCTTGCTTCGAGTTTTTCGATCGGATTCCTTTAAGTTTTTCGATCGACGGTCAAGATCTGGTTTACATTGTAAATCTCAAAACCAAAAATCTCTTCTAGCTTAATGCTATGTTTGTTACTACTAAAGTGATTACATCTGATGTAATGAAAACACTTGATTTGAGATAAATCAACAAAGTTCCCGATCAAGGAGAAGTGTTTTTGAGGGAAAAAAATCCATGAACGTTCTTGCATGGAATTGTCAAGGCGCGGGAGCCGTCTTGATAAAAGATCATCTTAAAGAACTCCACCGCTGCTTTCTACCTAGTTTTTTGTTTTTATCGGAAACAAAAAACAATAGACTTTTTCTCCATGATTTGCAAGTCGAATTTGGTTATGATCAAGTCTTTACCATTGAGCCGCGTGGCAAAAGCGGTGGGCTTGCCCTCTTCTATATGAATGATCCTTCGGTTACTATTTCTTATTCCGATAATCGAATGATAGACATGGAATCTACTTTTGAAGGACATAAAATTTTTATGACCTTTGTATATGGTGATCCGGTAGTAGAATACCGAGAACTTGTGTGGGAACGCCTTACGAGGATGAGTATAATTCGGCAAAACGCTTGGCTCATGATAGGCGATTTCAATGAGATCACCGGAAATCATGAAAAGTGAGGTGGACGATGTCAACCGGAGTCTTCATTCATACATTTCCGAACTATGTTAGACAATTGTGGAATGGTTGATTTCCCACACACGGGGAATCCACTCTCGTGGGTTGGACGACGTAAAATTGGTAATGTAAGAACAAAGGTAAAATGTCGTCTAGACCGAGCTGTCGGTAATGAAGAATGGCATATCCTCTTTTCCCACACTATGGTGGAGTATCAAAAACTTTGGGGTTCCGACCATAGACCAGTGGTAGAAAGAGTCCGATCCACAATTCAACACAAACAAAAAAACTTCCGTTTCGATAAAAGATGGATCGAGAAACCCAGATTTAAAGAAACTGTGATGTCAGGATGGGGCATCTCAAGTAGAATCCCACATAGGGATTTCCACCAAAGATTATCCTATTGTCGGTCACACATTTCGAGATAGAGGAAATCGACGGTCACTAACTCAGCTAAACTAATTAAAGAGCTTAAAGATCAATTAGACCAAGCTAATGATGATGGTGACTCCACCCTAGAGGATGTGGAAGAAATCTGAAGAAAACTTATCCACGACTTTCGAGAAGAAGAAGTATATTGGCACTCAAAGAGTAGAGTCAATTGGCACTGCCACGGGGATATAAATACAAGGTTTTTCCATGCTACAACTAAACAAAGAAGAGCTCGAAACCGTATAATCTGCTTAAAGAACAAGCACGGCCAATGGGTGGAGAATGAAAAAGGAGTCGTAAAAGTTGCAACTAACTATTTTGAGACATTGTTTACCACTCCAGAGCCTCAAAACTTGGAAGACTCACTCTGGTATGTTGCCGAGAAGATTTCAGAGATTGACAATGATCGACTCACGATTGACCCGACAGAAGCCAAAATAAAAGAAGCTTTGTTCAACATAAATCCAGACAAGACCCAGGACCCGACGGTATGACAAGCCAATTTTATCAGAGATTTTGGCATGTTGTGGGCCAAGACATAATAAACTAGTGAAAGACTTTTTCAACACTGGATCCTTTGATCCAAGACTGAATCAAACAAACATCTGTCTTATTCCAAAAATAAACAGACCGCGGGCAATGACAGAATTCAGACCAATCAGCTTGTGCAATGTCAGCTACAAGATCATATCAAAGATTCTATGTAACCGATTAAAGAAGACCCTCCCGAACCTAATTTCGGAGAGACAATCGGCCTTTATGGCTAGACGTTAAATAACGGATAATATTTTACTCGCTCAAGAGAACTTTCATGCTCTAAGGACCAACAAGAGCTGCAGAGAAACCTTTATGGCTATGAAGACGGACATGAGTAAAGCATAGGACTTGGTAGAATGGGGCTTCCTAGAAGCCGTTATGCTAAAACTGCAATTTTCAGAAAAATGGGTCAAATGGCTTATGTTCTGCATATCATCAGTATTGTATCAAGTTTTGATAAATGAAGTGCCGAAAGGAAGAATTAAACCGTCTTGGGGAATTAGACAAGGAGATCCCCTATCTCCCTTTCTATTCATACTCTGCACGGAAGCTCTCATTTCCCTGCTCAAAGGAGCAGAGGAAGAATCTCGTATTACAAGACTACGAATTGCTCAAGCTAGCCCGAGAATGTCTCACCTCCTCTTTGCTGACGATAGTCTCTTTTTTGTAAAGGAGACGTCCTGCAATGTGCAGAGATCTTAAAAATTGTCAAAACCTATGGCAAAGCTTCTGGCCAACAATTAAATCCCAACAAATCCTCGCTATTTTTTGGGAATCGAGTTAATCATCAGATCAAAAGGGAGATCAAGAGAGCCATTGGCATAACAAGAGAAGGAGGTATGGGCATGTACTTAGGGCTACCAGAACAAATTTGTGGCTCTAAGAAAAACGTTTTCGCCTATGTTCAAGATCGCCTAAACAACCGTATTAATACTTGGTCGGCAAAATTCCTTTCCAAAGGGGGGAAAGAGGTTCTAGTTAAATCAGTGGCACAAGCCCTTCCGACATATGTTATGTCGTGCTTTCTACTCCCGCGAGGTATCACAGATAAACTCAGGAGCGCTATATCCAACTTTTGGTGGAGTTCCCGCCAAAATAGTAGAGGACTACATTGGATCGTCTAAGATAAGATTTGTACTCCTCAGGATGCAGGCGGTCTAGGATTCAGAGATCTCCACGATTTCAACCTAGCACTCCTTGCAAAACAATTGTGGAGGTTGATCCACTTTCCAACATCCCTCCTCGCTAGAGTATTACATGGAAGATACTACCACCAATCATCCCCGATGATAGATCCTGAGGCCAGATCACCCTCGTATGGTTGGACTAGCATTATGGCGGCGGCCAAACCTCTACTTAGACTTGGCCTTCAGAAGACTATACGCTCTGGGTGTAATACCAAGATTTGGAGTGAACCTTGGATTCTGATAGACTCCTCCCAAGGACTCTCACTCGAAGTTGGTAAAAGGGAACGAGATAACTTTGCAAACGACGAATCGCTTCAAAGGATGGGGATCGATTGGTCTCACAAAGGTTGCGGAAGGCCTTTGATATTCCACTTTGATATTTTTGGATATGACTCACCAAAAATAAACAAAGGATTTCGTTTGATATTACTCACAAACGAGATTGATCTAGAAAATGAGAGAAAGATTTTTATTCAAAAGACTAGATAATTTTGATAATGAGGTTACATGAGTTTTTAAAGAGAAAACAAAGACTTGCATGAAGGAGAGAGAAAACAATAATTCTCCTTGAAAAACAACATATAAAATTAAACACATCTTGAAACTCAAACTTGGATTAAACTCCTTGTCTCCATGCCTTGGACGCGCTTCCACTGTTGGGCCTTTTCTGAGCGACTTACTGGGCCGATTGGAGAGTTCTTGATAGTTTCGGAAACTAGACTCACGGGGCTTTAGATCCATATGTAGATCGTCGTCTGGGGTACTGTAAGCTAGCAGCGACACTTGATTTCTCTTGCATAAAGGCATGATCGAATTTATCCCTTGATGAGCTTAAAAATCAGACTTGTTATTTGGATTTGGGCTTGATTTATTCTTCTTGTTCCAAAATTCCTCTAGTAACCCACAAATTGTTTGAGCAAGCTTCCTAGGATCATATCAGATTCTAGACATACCAGCTCGTTTACCGAGACGCCTTGATAGACATATCCGACGAGATCCCCATCCCCTGGTTAAAGATCTCATGCAACACAACTTACCAGAATAGAATCACACAAGAATCCGGGAATTATTCCATCCTGAGGATGTTGCCCTAATTCTAGGGTTGAAACCTAGTAGAACTTTTAATCTAGACGGTTTCGCATGGAGTTATACAAAATCTAAAATGTACACAGTTAAATCAGGATACGAGTTACTACACAACACAAACCAAAAAAGTATACAACCTCAACAGATATTTGAGCCAAGCATTACGGGTTTGCTTAGCCAAGTGTGGAAAATTAAGACTCCTGGGAAACTTCGACACTTTATGTGGCAAGCCCTAACAGGGTGTATAGCCACTTGCCAATGGCTGGCCTACCGACACCTGGGAAACAACAAGAGCTGTCCCAGATGTGGTGCACCAGAAGAAACAATCAACCATATGATTTTTGAGTGCCCTCCGGCTTTGCAGGTGTGGGCCTTATCGGACTTTCCGTCCCTTCCGGGTTATTTCCCATGTACATCCCTATACCAAAATATGGATTTACTATTTTGGAGGGCAAAAGAAAGGGGTCTCCCCAAACCACAAAGGGATACTTTCCCGTGGATCATTTGGTTCATTTGGAAGGCTAGAAACGACAAACTCTTCAATGGGAAGAATGTATCAGTCGCGACCACGCTCCAAATAGCCCATCTAGAGGAAGAAAGTTGGCGAAATGTGAATTTGGTTAGAGACGGAGAAGACGGGGAGGAAGAATTTTCTACCGAGATTGGAGATAACTTCCGATCCGAGCACCCAAGTATTCCGATCTGCCAAGTGGACGTATCTTGGACAGATCTAGGGTCCACTAGCGGCCTCGGATGGTACCCCACCGACACTTTATGCCAAACACACACCGACAATCAGGGATGCCGAAGGAGCCTTTCAGCCTTACATGCAGAGTTCGAGGGACTCCTCTGGGCTATGGAATGTCTGGTCCAAAAACGTGTTCTTAGAGCCCGTTTAGAGACAGATTGCTCAGATCTTTTGAAGATGACCGACGATCCGATAGATTGGCCAGCTTTCCAGTCTGAGCTAGATCACTTCGTAGAACTTAAAAATCACTTTATTTTATTTCAGCTAGCCCATATTTCTCGTTCTTGTAATGACCGTGCTGATGCCCTTGCAAAAGCGGCACGAGCACGTAACCTTATATTTTCCTATGTAGATCTCGACGAATCAGTAGAAAGTACCCGATTTTGGGATGTTCCTACCGATCAAATGTGATTTAATATATAGAGTTTGTTGAAAAAAAAAAAAAAAAAAACTTTATAATAGTTTGAAGAATAAATAAAACAACCTTTCGAAAAATAGATTTACAAGGAAATGAGAGATAGTCACATCTTTCTCAAAAAAAAAAAAAAAAGAGATAGTCACATGCTTTTTTCTGGATAAAGTAGACATTCCATCTCGATGTAAGTGCATATAACGGAATAATTTCCTAACTCGTGAAAGAATACAATGTAGATAATGTAATTATAAAATCATCATTTATAGTATTCTAAAATTAGTAATATAATCTGATGATGTAACTGTCACTAAAAACCCCACTAATTTCCAACTTTAGCTTTAGCTATAGCTAATTTCATTTCATCATGAATGAAAACAAAAGTTGAATCAACAATACCTGATAGTGTCGTGTCCACACTACTCATAGGCTTAAGACAAACTTAAAAATAAAACCTAGTTTTGGACTATAACGGGGGTGTATTGGTATTTAGGAGAATTTGATTTTAACTGAATTTATAAATAATTTTGGGTGATTTAGAGAAGTTAATTTTAAATTAAACTAGGTTTTGTTGATCAGAAAAAACTTCCAAAACCGGTTGCCCAACTTTGAGGACAACTGTTTACAAATGAACAAATAATTAAAAATTAGGAAATGATTAGTGGTTAGGGTAGGTAAGTATGGGAAGAAGGAATTTGGAAGTAAATACGATGGACCAATTAGGGAAATCTCAAACCGTATCTCCATTAATTGCATTGTTTGTCATAAAATCTATAATTTGGATTCGCTAATTAGACAAAATCTTATAATGATACTTAAGTTTTTATATACTGTATATCAAATATAGTAGTAGTATATGTTTTCCCTTAAGAACACTTCAACAGAAATTTTTATCAATTAATGTATATCAATTTGGTAGGAGTATTTAAAGAGTATGAGGAAGCTTACGAGAAGCTCCATTTGGTTTGGAACATGTGCTTCGTTTCTGTGCGGTACACGACTCATGCACGGTTTAACGTATATTATTAACGTACTCCGTTTTATTCCTTACTGTTAATTAATACAGTAACTCTATTTCGAGGATGATGTTGACAAATAAAAGACGACAAATATAAGATTTTTTATTTTTTATGAGATTATTATTTTTTATTTTTCATTTGGGCTGTTGTTCCATTAGCTACAGGTATATCAGGTATTATGATTATTTTACTTTGAATTTGATTGGTAACCGAAAACAATAAGTGCAAATGGTTGACACGTTTAGGGAATAAATTTTGGTGGAATACGCTATTCTTCTCCATTCCTCTATAATTCCACAATTTGGGACGAATTTGTTTTTCTTTAAAATTTAAGAAGTTTCATCCAATATATAAAAAATAAGACAAATTTCTATAGATTCCTCTAGATTTGTTACTTTTAACAGAAGGAAAGGAATATGATGAAACAAAGTTGGAGGAAAAATATCTCGTTCCATCCTTTTTTTACTTTTATTAATTTTCTTTTCTTTCCTCTCACATACAACTATTTGCACCCAATGTAATTTTTTAGCTTTAAATTGTTAGCTAAAACTATATGCATAGTGCAAAGCTAAACAAAATAGTTGTAAAGAAAAGTTATATAAAAAAGCTTAGTAGAACATTGTTGAAAAAAAATTTGGTATAATTTTCGTGATTGGTATAGTTTTAAACGTTACAAATTATAAAATGATTGTAGGATTATTAAGACATTTACTAATCCGATCCATTATTTTTTCAAAGTTATCATAGACATTTATATGCAATCTTTTGGAATAAAATAGTGTGTAGGTCCTCATAGTGTGTAAAGGATCTTCACTATATCAATTTTTTATAATAATTTCATTTGTTGTAAAACATTCGCCATATTTAATTGTTACTATTTTAATTCAAAATTATTTAATCCATTTTGTCAGAAATTATAGAAAAATTTTCCGATACCATTTAGATCCGTAACATGAATTTGTTTTCTTTTAAAACCGAAAGTATTAATGAAGAAACCGAAACAAAAGAAGAGTGAGTGAGTGGGCGGTTTACCGGCAGGTGGGGAAGTGGCCGTTAAAAGAATATAGAGGATAATTTTAAGGAAATAATACATTACAGCCTGTCTTCTCTCATTTCTATAATTGCTTTTTTAAAAACTAACAATTTTAAAAAGAAAAAAAGTAAGTAACGATCAGCTCTCGAATTCGTGACCTATTTTGTCGTTTTCTGTTACGTCAGCAATCGTCGTTGTTTGTTTTTTATATCCAAAATAACTGAATTTTATGACAAAAAGAGTAATGATAATAATAATGGCATTACAGGTTTGGCTTCCTCAGCCAGACTCAGAAAGTCTCTTTTATACGAATCCAACAAAATAAAAAACCTTATTGTTTAGGTTACCTAAACCCTTTTTCATTTCATTCTAATCATCCTTTTTTTTTTGTGTCACAGCTTTTTACTTTTTTAGATAACTCAAAATATGCAAACAATATATCCTTACATCATTTATATATGAGTTTAACATACTTTTGTTGATTAAATAAAGTCATAAACATATTTATTTATACCTTTAATTTTATATATGTACATTTCAAATTTAAATTGAATTATGGTAGACAACAAATTTCGATCATCCATTTTCTTTAGTCGGTCCTTGTTGTTCTTGTGTTTGTTTGTAGTATTAAATTTAAATGTGATCTTAATGCCTTCTTTTCGAGGATTTGATCAATATTTTAGGTTCATTTGGTAAGTGATACTATCCTACATCGGAAGTTAGAGAAATAACTAACTAATACATAAAAGATTAGGACAAATTCACTAATTGCCAATTGTTATTTTAGTTGGAAGTCTATAAATTACCCAAATTTAATAGCATTTCCCAAAAATATGTATACGAGGTGACAAAGCATAAAATTTTAAGAAAGTTTAGCATATATTTTATTTTTTTTGGGTGGATATAATTGTCGAATAGTATATTTACCAAATTTTTAAATGGACATAAAGTCTAGCACCACTTCAACTGGCTAAATGGATATAATTAAATAATTATACGTTTGAATATAATTAAATCCTGGTCAAGACTCACATACAACTCCTTTTTCAAATGAGCGCTATTATCCCACCATCACTTAGTTAAATTTAGCTTATATCAATGACTAGAAAACAACATTACCAAAATATTCTTTACTCCCTCAATTATCCCTAAATATCTTGTTATACTTTAGTACCTATATGAAATAAACGTTTCTGGCTAAGTTATAGTACAATAGAAACTTTATAAATTAATATTCGATAAATTAATGAACTTGGCAACTAAATAAATTTTATCGGTCCTAAGTAGGACCAGTGTAAAATATCACAAAATTTAATAAGATAATCTACTATATAAAAGGGCAAGGGCTCTCTCCAGCTTTTGACAACTCAGCACCACAAATTCCTCTACATTTGCCACGTCAGATTCAGCAAAAACTTTTTTGGGCCTCAAACCATATAGGCCCACCTAAAAAGTCTAACAGTGCCGTTTACCGCATCATCTTCACGACTCTTCAATACGGTTGTCTCTGTTGTAAAATTCACAGGCTCTTTGTTTAGATGCTGGAAACTTTTATCTATATTCAATAGCAAATGACGGCTTTATATAGCCTTTACAATAACAGAAAATTCCTAAAAACCTACAGAGAAAACAGAACTACTTCTACCACTACTTTGACCGAAATAACAGGTCCTTATTTGAATAAGCAATAACAAAGACTCGATCCACTCAACCACTTCTTCCAGCTTGCTCCTTACTTCTCGCTTTGACTACTTAATATACACTTTATTCTTCATTCCCTCCCTTAAACTGAAAACCATTTCCATTCAGTTTACTCTTCTTTAGAACAGACTCCCATAACTCTTCTAAGCTTCTCAAACACCTCAAGCATCACTGCCTTTGAGCTTATCAACCACACAACTTCCTTCACAGCCATATCAAGACCATGAATCGGTTTAAACTTAAACCTTCCTTTTTCCCTCTACAAATTTGATTCCCTTACTGAAATCAATTGCAGAAACCTTTAAGTCACCCATGTTTTCTATCTCAGAAACATTCTTTGACTTACTTGACCGTTTGAACACACTGCACTTGAGCACCCTTTTGTACCGTTGATGTTGCTAACAGACCCCGCCGCTTAACTCCACTTGGTCAAGACGACTTTCGACACAAATATATTTGCTCAACCTGCTGATCAAACTAACAAAACACTCCACCAACAGACTTGAACTGTCAGCTTCTTCAAAACTTGTCTCACAACCTGAGACTCTTCCTTACAACTTTTATCAGTTGTCAGCTTCTTCAAAACTTGTCTCACAACCTGAGACTCCTTCTTACAGCCTTCACCACTTCACTTCAGAACCTTGAAGCTACTTCCTTGCTGTTACCATCACTCTGCACTATGATATGATCTTTCTCAATCACGACATTTCCTCCCTTTGTCGTTCTCGTAACACCATATCAAACCAATTCCATACCCCACCAAATGCACCTCGGTCCCCGAAAATCCTCTCCGGAAACTCGAATCAATGTCTTCCACTCTTTAACCGCCACAGAACCAAGCATCGTCTCCAATTCCTTTATTACCACTGAAGTTGGTATCTCCGAACTGTCCAGATTTTTCTTTTCTTCTCCTCTCTAGCTTGATCTTCTCCACACCATCTCCAACTCTGATCTGCGCCTTCAACTTGTCGCCATCAGCGCAGCACCGTCACTGCTAATCGGAGTCGCCGCAACCTCCATCGTCTCCACCATCAACGTCTCCACTTTGTCGTCACCTCTCGGCCTCAACATCACGCCTTCTCCTTTCCTCAAAATCTTCTTCCTCTTTCTCTCCTTGATCTCACGAGATCTCTCTGTCTTTCTTCTCCTCTTCTTTTTCTTCTCCACTTATCCTTCTTCTCCACTCACGATCTCTCTCTCTCTCTCTCTTCCTCGCTGTTTTCTTCTTTCTCTCTTCTTCTTCACGGTCTCATAGAGATCCGCTCTCTCTTCTCTTCTTCTTCTCCCACGACAACTCTCTCCTTCCTTTTTCTCTCTTTTTTGTCTTCTCTCCTATCCTTTCTTCTCCATCTCCTTTTGGATCCTTTCGATGTATCAGAAGAACTTTGATATCTCACCATCTCCTGCTTTGTATATCGTTTCCTAAAACTCTGATCTTCTGACAACATCACTGAATTTTCACCACTCTTACTCCACCGCTAAATTCACCAGATCCAATTCAATAAACCTTGAAACAATCTCTGGCCTTGTCGAGATCATGTGATGGATCGAAGTCAAAGACGATTCACATACAGTTTCACGAATCAATCTCACGAACGCTTCTTCGACGCCATCGATCTCTAACAACGCGTCCACGTTTGCTTCGTCAAGAGATAAAAGCTCCTTCACCAAAAACGCAGCGTTTTTGATCACCGTATAGAAACAAACTTACTTCACATTCCATATAGGCTGTAACATATCTTTGGCCCAGCTGCTCCTACTAAAATAAAGGCCTATCTCTCACAAACTCTATCTTGGCCCAACCTTTTTCTCTCTCTCTCTCTCTCCATGCCTTCCGATTTTCCCGATACAACTGAACTTCTCCTTATCCGATTATGTTTCCAGTGGACGGCGTGACACTTTCCGGCGACTCTATACCGCGTCTCCAACCTCCGGTGACTCCTTTTGGTTGTCGCAGTAGCTCCACACCGAACACTACGCAAACCATAACTCCTTTACGCGACGAGAATCTTTGCAATCTCTGTTGGCTCCTTCCATAACTCAAACCACCACCACCGCCTCCACAATTTCCAGTGATTACTCTGTGGCTGTTACTTTCTTCTGAAGAAAACCTCAGGAGTTCATGAAACCCTAACTCCTCCGCCGTCGATCTACTCTTGGTGACTCCCTCTGGCGATTCACAACGGCAACTCCAACCAGAAACTCTCATCGACAAGTCAACTAAGCCTCCGATCAGTTCATACTCCAAACCTCGCAGTGACTCCGTGACCACATCAACTCCTGTGACTCAACTACCCATCATCCCATCGCTCACTTATCTGGGTTCTCTTCCTCCATTGATCTAAAATCCCTTCTCTCTATCTCTGTCTCTTTTCTTCATAATCTCTATCCTTGACCTCTCTCTCGATGATTTTACTCCTTGTCTTCTTCTCTTTAATGTAACGCATCTTTCTGTGATGGTTTTCTCACCATTAGCTCCACCTCTGCCCTTCTCTTCGAGCTGCTCTATATCGACCTCCAACTCATGCCCAAGCCACGCTTTCCTCTTTCTCCTCATTCGACCGAGAGTTCACTCCCTTCCTCTCCTTGATACGAACGCAAGAGATACACACAGCACCATAACACCAGATGGTGACTGAACCGGCGACGATCAGCTCTCTCTTTCTCTTTAACTCTAATGGCTTCTCCTCCGTGATGGTGATCTGTCCGTCATCTTCCTCTGCATCATCTTCCTCACTATCATCGTCACTGTCGTCTTCATCATCTTCATCATCGATCATTGACTCCATGACTTACTTGAACACAAAACTTGCTAGATCGAGTTTAAGGATCAATTTAGCTCTGATACCACTTGTTGTAATATTCACAGGCTCTTTGTTTAGATGCTGGAAACTTTTATCTATATTCAATAGCAAATGACGGCTTTATATAGCCTTTACAAGAACTGAAAATTCCTAAAAACCTGCAGAGAAAACAAAACTACTTCTACCACTACTTTGATCGAAATAACAGGTCCCTATTTGAATAAGCAATAACAAAGACTCGATCCACTCAACCACTTCTTCCAGCTTGCTCCTTACTTCTCGCTTTGACTACTTAATAGACACTTTATTCTTCAGTCTCCTCACCTTTCCACATTCAATGGACATCTATGAACACACACACTACAACCTTTAATTTCACTCTGAAACGATTTCATTAGGAATCGGTTGATTATGTTTTCGTCTCTTTACGTTTTAATAACTTAGTATGAAGAGATTACGTCTCTTTATTTCGAGATGTACACGCCCTCCTCAGTCAGAAACCTATCCTTGGATATGGTATGTCTCTCATCCCATTTTGGAGGGTTTTCGTTCCTCAATTCATGATTTTATTTACATCCCCAATATTCTTATTCACTGCTTCGTGATGACTGATTGCAGCCGCGGGTCCTCTTGGTAGATCTCCAACTATTCATGATTTCCAGGACGATCAGATTGAGCAACACATACTTTCTCCTTGGAATGTTGGTCTGATTCTCTCGGAAATTTCTCTAAAAGTCCCCTCAAGTGCTCTCCTTTGTCCCTTAATATGCACAGTTCAGCCTCATGACTTACATGCAGGCCCGGCTCATAGGTGAAATGGGCCTTGTGCTTCAAAAAAAATTTTCTGAATTTTATGGTCTATTTTGTAAAATTTAAAATTATAGGGCCCTTTTTATATAATATTCAAAAATTTCGGACCTTTTTGCAATGAAAAATCAGCTGAAATTTGTTGGATTTCTGGTGGGCCTTGTGCAAGTGCACAACCCGCACAGGCTTTAAACCGGGCCTGCTTACATGTTCATTATTTCACACCCATACGTTCGCCTCCTTTCGATCAATTGTTCTTCCGTAAATTCTGGGTAAGAATTGGATTCTATAGTTCACCAAATAAAGTTATTTGGTTTTATGACTCCTCCTGATATTCGCTTTTATGATTTCTATTCAGATTTGTGTTACAACCAAAATTCACATCTACATTTTGTTCGCGGGGTTTTGTTTGTCGATGTTGTTGTGGACGGAAATGACTGATTGGATATTGATGTTGGAATTGCGCAAGGTCTAAATTTCATTGCTCTATCTCATTTGTCAAGTTTGTTAACTCTATTCTTACGCCTTTTATTTCACGTGTAATCGCTTGTCCGTGTAATGAAATTTATTGGGATTCTTTGATGATTCTTCTCGATGGTTTTGTTGTATTGTCCAACTAATGGATTCTCATAACAAATATTTCCGGTCATTGCCAACTGCTTTGTCCTATTGGTTCTAATTTTTTTTTTATTAAGTCAATATGTTCTAAGATCTTAGTGTAAGCTTGGGCGTAGACATTTACTTCTTGCAATACGGAGGCATTTGGTTGGATGATACAAGACCCGCTTGATTGTCTAACCTAAAAATGCTACATATCTCATGTTTATGTTGGCTTTGCTTATGCTAATGTTTATTTATGTTCCTACTCTGTGTGGTGGGATTCAGTAACAATGGTTTGGTTTACTGTTATCCACTTTAGTTTCTTTTATCTGTTCTTTGGTTTTTGGAATGTCCCTGAATCTTAGTTTACTTTATATCTGTTCTAACTTTTCTATTATTGTTAGCCATTGCGGTTTTTATTTTCTATTATGCTAAACACTCAGACTCGATCACAGGTCGCTCTACAAGTATGGGCATTTCCAGTTGCTTACGGTCTGTTATATTCGATCGTTGGGAATGGTAGACTACTACGTCATTGTATTATATAAAGAATGAGACTATGGTTTATTTTTAGCTTTTGATCCATTCCAATTATGAAAGTTACTCTCATCTTAATTTTTTTTTAAAAATTATGTGTCTATATATTGTCAATTAATTTGATTGTGTGCATATTTTCCTTCCGTTATCTGAAAGAATTCATGGATATAACTGACGAAAAGAGGAACAAGAGAATAATTCATGGATACAACTGACGAGGGACGAGAGGATGCTCTTCAGAGGTAAAGGATGACCACCATCAAATTCTTCACATCAAGGGTAATTTTTTTCTAATGTATCCTCAAGCATATGACACATTTACTGATTCAGCTTCTTTAAAGCCTGATTTAATATAGGTTTCTTAAGCAGCAATAGATTCAGTTTCCTTTGTACTGTTTGGGTAAAACTTGATAGACTCCTCCCAAGGAACACACTCACGGTATAGGGTAGAACGGGATAAACTTTGCAAACGATAGAATCGCTTCAAAGGATGGGGATCGAATGGTCTCACAAGGGGTGCGGAAAAGCCCTTGATATTCCACTTGAATATTTTCGGATATGACTCACCAAAAATATACAAGGTTCTCGTTTGATATTACTCACAAACGATGGGTTTTGATCTAGAGAGAAAAGAGATTTTTGATTCATAAACTAGATGATTTTATAATGAGAAGTGACAAGCCACTTATATAGTAAAAGAGAAGTGTACATGCACACTCTCTTGGAAATAAAAACATAATTAATGGTTTGACTTAATAAATGAAAATGCATGCAAAACACATAGGAAGTGATGAACTTTGACTCCAAGATCTCCATTTTCGTCACTTTTATTGGCAAGGAAAAGAGGTGATGATTTTGGGCTCTTCTTGGACTTGCAACATGCTGAAAATGGGCTGGACTTGATAGATAACATCTTGGACTTCTCTTGGGCTTAGATCAACACATTGGATTTATTGTGAAGTGAAATATTGCCTCGTTAAAAACCTTGCTTCGGAAAACCCATTGGGACAAAACCGAAACGAAGGAAAAGAGCACAATACTTCACTTGAGCCAATGGTCGATCTACTTGGGCCTGATATCAAAAATCGGTGAGGTTTGATTCAACTTCCACGTCCTGACCCAAGTACCTTGGATGGTACAACTTCCCTAAGACCAATTTGTATCGTTTGGCCTTAGCACCTATCTTCAAGTGAAATATTGATCGGTTAGCAACCGATTGAGATCTTTCCTCGAGCTTTCCAACTGGTTCAAGCAATGCTCCTAGCTCCGGTTCAAGCTGCATATCCAGGATCATATCAAAACTGGACGCTATTTTGATGGATGAAAGCATCTATGGAATCTTGAGACTGCTGAAAAGAATTGTAATTTAGTATATAAATTTCTCTGTATGATACAAAATATGGTGTCCGTGTTAGTGGCTTGGATGAATATTGGTTTTGGTATGAGATTTTAATGTTAACAATTTCTTATGTGTAAACTGTTTTTGCTTGTAGAATTCACGTGTAGTTGTGGCATACTCTTAGTAGAGGAAGATTTTTTTTGACATTCAAGATTCTCTACCACATTCACCTGATAGGTTTTAAATTTAAGATCATGTTCCCTAATTTTTTCCTTTCAAATGAATATCGACAATAAATGTTACCACCTTCTTTCTAGCACTGTCTATGTTTCTTTAAGTGATGTGAATTGTGTTATGTTGCTTTATGATTCATGTCTTATGTTTTCTTCATCTTGTGCGGAATTAATATTCATCGCATTCTCTCTAGGTCACATTTCTTCATTAAGGAACCCTGCCATGAATTTCAATGGCACGTTTATCATGGAGACACCTTTCAGTGTATATGTCTTTACTAGCTAGCCAAGGCTCTGGATGGGAACCGAGGAGTTTATGCAGGTATATTGTCTAACTCCTCCTGCCGTAGCTGTTCAAAATTTCTATACTCGGCATTGTCTGACTCTGATCAAAACATTGTATATGTTTATTTAGCTCCGAAATATTCAAGGCTGTTAGAAAATTACAAAAACATGTTTTAACGTGTGGGTTTATAGGAGGACAATATATTTTTTAAATAGTTGTTTGTTTCATCATCTTTAACACACAAAATTGTAAATAAATAAAAACTAATAAATTTTAACATGAAAAATTTGCGCATTGCTCTGATAATCACCTAATATACATAAAGCATACGGATGCCAAAACGGAAAGGCATTAAATATCCAAAAAGAAACATAAACAATGCATGATTTGATTAATATCACGTAATTAAAAATTTGTACAAGTGTTATAAAGTTTATAAAATTTCTACATACTAATCAAGTATAGTTGATGATTAAAACAATTACTCCACGTTGAAATAAATCAACAAACAAGTAAAATAAATTGAGCGTCGTTCGCTCAACTTATTATAAATTTAAAACCTCATTACAAAACAAACATAAATCAAATAAAATCAAAACCAACAATAACCCAAAAGCAAACAAATATCAAATAGGCCCACATACTTTGAGAAGATCATATACCATAATATAATCATTTACAATAAAAATATATATGGAAAAACCCTCGCTACTCACCTAGTAAGTTAATAAATATTTTAAAAATCATGTGCAAATATATGCTCCTAATAATAGGGAAGATTACTAGAATATCCTAAATTAATATTTATTATATAAAATTGTATACAAACATAACTAAGGTATATTTATATATTTTTAGTGTTGTTTGTTCTATTTTGAAAACTATTTTTTATAACTTAATCATATTCAATGTACTTAACAAAAAAAAAAATTAATTTAAGAAAAATATAGCTTAATATAAAATATGTGGAAGCTAGATTCCTACAATTGAATTTGTCGGGTTCGTGGTAGAGTTGTAAAACTTCTAGGTTAGAAAACAAGAACAATTGAGAAGAAAAAGTTTATTATTAGCTGTGTAGCTGTGAAAGTGAGTACAAGGGTTTTTGCCAAGAATTCGTGATCCCCCTTAATGGGGATGATACAATGATATATATACTTGATTAAAGTCGGCTAGTGTTTTTGTGTGAGCTGCACTCCTTGAGTCGGCTGGCCCGTTAGCGGTTCGGCCCACCCATGACTCGGTTCGGCCCAAATTAATGGGTTGCGCCGAATTGGGCTTGTTAAGTTAAAATCCACTTAGCTTTAAATCGGTTCATCCGGTTCAGTTCGGTATCGCCGATGGTTTATGGGTCTCCCAACCTGCTGGTGCATCCTAGACTTTCGGTAGAGCTTTCCTTTACCCAAACTTAGCCATTCTCTTCTGATGATTTTCAAGGGGTGGAAATTGACCCCTACAGTTAGCCCCCCAGCTTGGATTTACCAGTAATGGTGAAGCCGAGATATTGGTGAAAGTCTGAGATCAGACAGATGAAATTGGTTAAACTATCTTTGGAATAGCTTGTCGTCAATGAGGGAGACGTATAAGTGTGTGAACGAGCCTCGGTAAAAACCTTGTCTAGAAAACCCTGTGGGAAAAAACCAGATCAAGGGAAAAAGAGCACAAGTCACACACTTGTTCTAGTCGTCAGTGTCACCGAGTTCCCAAATTCAGATTCTGATTTAGTCAATATTGTTAGCGTGATCTCCGAGCCGTTTGGTGTAATGAAAACCGTTGCACTGTGGCGCGGCTCGAATATAAGTGTTGATAAAAAAATGGTTTAAACTGATAATTGTATTGCTGTTAACGGTGTCGTCGTTAGTAGGATTGATTTTTCTTTCGTTCCATAATATGGCCAAGCCGTTAATCCGTGGTGTTTCCGTAAGGAATACTGAAAATTATATATTTGTTCACGATATTGTCATTGCTTGGATTCATTCCACGGCGTCGCCGATGATTTTGAGCCAGCGACAATGGGTTCACCGTGCCGACGTGTCGTCAAGTCTTCCGACGGGTTAGCTGGGTTGTTGAAAGACAGTCTGCGAGCCGTGTCGCAGTGATTTTGTTATGTTAAACGGTTGCACCGTGATTTCGTTATGTTGAACGGTTGCGCCGTGACTGTGTTCATCATGAGCTGTTGAACGGTTGAGCCGTGATTATCGGTTGTGCCGTGATTTTGATACATTAAACGGTTGGTGGTGATACCGAGGTATGAGTGATCAAGTCATCCTAGTAGACCACCCAAGCTGAAGTTCAGGTCTTTAAATGGTTGTACCGCGATGGGCTCGATAGATGGTAAAGTTAAAAATGAGGTGCAAGTGTCAAAAACGATGTGAATATGAGCCGTAGGAGTGCTAAAAATCATCCGATTGGCTTCGTCATTTAGCAGTCAATTGTATCTCGTCTTGCGGACCGATCTCCAGATCATTCTCTACGTTTGTTAGATCCAGGTCATCATTGCTTCCTTAGATCTCACAGCATGCCGTCTTCATTCTCGCGGAATGCCGTCTTAGTTCTCGCGGCGTACCGTCTTTGTTCTCGCGGTGTGCCGTTTTTGTTCTCACAGCGTGCTGTTTTCGTTCTTGCGCCGTCTCTGACCCAAATCTTTCTTGCGGCGAGCCGCAAACGGTGCTACTGTCAGGTGACTTGGAGCTCTGATCTGTTTCTCAAGCCGTTGCTGCTCCGTTGACCTGAAGGTTATATGATTTACGATCCGCCGAGCCGTTGGTATATGTGTTGAGACTTCACGAATCAATTTTGTTGTGCCATACCGACCTGTGTAAATTAAAAGTGAGCTGCGAAAATGTTGAGGGTTAACCCGGTTTGCGAGAATGGTGATGTAAAACGAGTCACGAAGATGTTGAAGTGAAATTGATCTGCGGGGCGGTTGTAGTTGAACCTGAGCCATGAGACTGTTGAAGGTTAACTCGAGCCATGAGACCCGTGAATGCGCAGGAGAATGTTTAAGCAAACCCAAACCGCGAAAGACCCGTGAATGTTTGGAGTTGACTCCTAGTTGCGGGATGTTCTGCTCATCCGCGACTTGTTCAATTTGCTTTGTCATTCGTCAGCCAACCTTGAAAAGTTAGCTCCGAGCCCTGAAGACATAAATGAAATCTGAGCCGTGAAGGCGTAAGTGAAATCTGTGCCGTGATGGTGTAAGTGTAATTTAAGCCGTTAAGGCGTAAGTAAAATTTGAGTCATGAAGGCGTAAGTGTAATATGTACCGTTATGGCGTAAGTGAAATTTGAGCCGTGACGGCTAGGCCAAGAGCCATTGATTTGTTTAAGACCAATGATTTTCCTATTAGGTTTTCTGATAAACATTCTCTGGTTTACGGACGAGTTACCTTAAACAAGTCTGCTCCACGATGAACATGCTATCGCGTTACGACCAACGTTTTGGTTTTGTTGGGTTTGGATTGAAAATTTCGATTTACATACGGGTTCCCGTGAACGAGCCAGCTCCGATAATGAACACTTATTGATTTTGGACCAGCGATTCGTTTGCTGGGTTTTTGAGATGAACATTTTGGTTTACGGATATGTTCCCATGAACAACACCGCTCCAGTAATGAACTCTTAGCGTTTTTGGACCAGCGATTCGTTTGCTGGGTTTTTTGAGATGAATATTCTGGTTTACGGATATGTTCCCATGAACAACACCGCTCTAGTAATGAACTCTTAATTTATATAGCGCGCTTTTAATCCGCTAGGATGTAGTAGTTTAGATCCTTTGAAGGATGTAGTAGTTCGTTACTGTGGCCAGCAGCAACGAGAGTGATAAGAGTTATATCCGTTCAGGTGGAACTTTGAATGATCCATAAAGGAAGTTAGTGTGATATGTTAAAAAGATGGGAGTATATAAGTATACGTACCTACTCCCCTCTTATTGGAAAGATCGGAGAAGCGGTAACAAAGCTCGACGATTAGTTCGGAGCTGCGGCGAATCGGCTCGATGAACCGAGTTCAACGAATTGATGACTATGGACTGATGGACCGTATTAAAGGAGCCATGGTGACAGAACAAGACTATGGAGTAATAGAACGGAGGCGGCTCACCTGTGAATAGACGGCTCATCCGTGACCTTGTTGCGGAGAATCTGTCGTGGCTAGCCGATAGAATTTGATGGCTCACCCGTGACTTTGTTGAATAGATGGCTCATCCAGTTAAATAGACGGCTCAAACAATTGAATAGTTGGTTCACCCATGAATTTGTTATGGTTTGCTTGCGAGAAGTGTGACTTGTTTTGGAGAAGTCACGAAATTCGGGCTTGTTAAGTTAAAATCCACTTAGCTTTAAATCGGTTCATCCGGTTCAGTTCGGTATCGCCGATGGTTTACGGGTCTCCCAACCGGATGGTGCATCCTAGACTTTTGGTAGAGCTTTCCTTTACCCAGACTTAGCCATTTTCTTCTGATGATCTTCAAGGGGTGGAAATTGACCTTACAAAATAAAATATTGAAAATTTGGATTTAGAAGATTATGGAAAGTTTTTCGATATATTAATAATTCTTTTGTCAAAACATATATTGATTCCTTAAACCGGCATTATAGTTCCAATATTATTAATTTATAGAATTTTTACTATATATATACTACTCCCTCCGTTTCATATTAGTTGTCGTTTTGATAAAATATATTTTAAATGTATCTGAATGTGTTTTGAGTTAAATACATCCAAATACTAACCAAATACATTTCTCAAAACGATAACTAATATGAAACGGATGGAGTATTATATTACTAATGATGGACTTTTTTTGTGTTCAGTTCGTGTTTTGTTATGTTTGCTTTTTGGTTTGTTGAATTTGAAATTTCGAAACCCTACAAATTTTTTATATAAAAAAAAACCAAAAACCCATCAAAAACTGGAATCATTAAAAGTCTTCAATAAGTAGAGAATATTTACTGATACGTTTCTAATAGTAATGTGAACAGAAATTAATCAATAATATTTGAAGTTACAATTTGACTCAATTTGTTTTTTTTTTTTTGTTTCTATAAAAAGAGTTTGGTCGATCATAATTAATTCTTTAATGGAAACTAAATTGGGTTCTTCAGGAAAAAAGGGAAAAGCAACAAAAAACTGAAAAAAAACGAAATGATTGGAATAAAAACGCTTCACCTATAAAACGCTCTTTCAGTACAACACAAGTACTCTATCTACGTATTCACTTGACACGTGTCCCACTTACAGCTGTATCCCAAATCCCCAACCGTTTTCCTGGAAGATTCTCTCTTGATTTTAACGTCACACACATAGGCATCCCCAATCGCACCGCCAACCGCTAACGTGCTTTTTTTAAAAACATTTCAAAACGTTATAATTATCACAAGCCGGTGTTTTATCTGACTACTCACGTTACATCCTTCTATAATAGTATAATTATCTACATAACTAATCCATTTTTAGAGTTTCTAAATTACAATATACTTCGGTATCAAATCTAATTATAATTTTAACATGTATTCATATGAATTAAAATAGTTTAATACGCTCTTACAAAATAAGATTTGATTCTTAAATGTTTGACATACTTACACTATTGTAACATTTTAATCACAACATCTTATCGTTAATTTAAGCTCCTAATAAAATTAATAATTATATACAATATACAATATTATATAATTATAATAGTAGTAAATTGGTGTATGATTTGGTGTTTTTTTCCTGGGTGCAAAAATGTGTATCTAAATAGTAGTCTTTAATTTAAAAAACGGAAGAAGTCGTTTTATTTTAAACGGAGTTTGAAACGACTTAATTTAAATTGAAAACGATGAATACTAATTTGTTGTTAATTAACGAGAAAAACTTACCGGTAGAAGCGGTGACCCTTCCAACCATCACATCTCGTATAAATATTCTCTCTTCTCTCACACTTATCCTCTCAAAATCGTTTCTTCTCCAAAAACCAAAACTAATAAAACATAATAAAAAAGTAAAGATCCGACGATGTCTAGTTCGACCCGGAAAGAAATGGATCGGATCAAAGGCCCATGGAGTCCAGAGGAAGACGATCTGTTACAGACGCTGGTTCAAACCCACGGACCAAGGAACTGGTCTCTGATAAGCAAATCAATCCCTGGACGTTCCGGTAAATCTTGCCGGTTACGGTGGTGTAATCAGCTTTCTCCGGATGTTGAACACCGTGCTTTCTCGGCGGAGGAAGACGATACGATTATTCGCGCTCATGACCGGTTCGGTAACAAATGGGCGACGATTGCTCGGCTTCTCAATGGCCGTACCGATAACGCGATTAAGAATCACTGGAACTCGACGTTGAAACGGAAATGTAGCGGCGGTGGCGGTTTGATTTCCGACGAAGGGTATGATGGTAATTTAACTGATGAACAGCCGTTAAAACGGACGGCGAGCAACGGCGGTGACGGAGGAGGAGTTGTATCGAAGGGGTTATTTATGAGTCCGGGAAGTCCATCGGGATCTGACGTCAGCGAGCAATCTAACGGATCTGTTTTGCCGTCTTCTCATGTTTTTAAACCGACGGCGAGAGCAGGTGCGGTGGTGATTGATTCGACGGCGAAAGATCCGGCTACTTCTCTGAGTTTGTCTCTTCCTTGGGAGGCGGAGACGGGAAGAGACACGGCGGAGCTATTTCCGGCGAAGAGAGAAGAAGAAAGAGGGATTTGGGGGTTTAGTGGAGATTTTATGACGGTGGTTCAAGAGATGATTAAGACGGAGGTGAGGAGTTACATGGCGGATTTACAGCGAGGACATGGCGGTGGAAACGGAGGAGGAAGTTCGTGTACGGTGCAAGGAGCTAATGGACGTAATGTAGGGTTTAGAGAGTTTATTGGGATAGGGAAGATTGAGTAGTGAGTGAGAGAAGAAGAAGAGAGATTTTAGAAATAATCAAATTCGTTTTTTTACCTCTGATATTTTCTCGGGAAAATAATATTGAAATGTACAGAGAGGAAAAGAAAGCACCATGAGAGAAAAATTGTGTAACAATGAAATGAGGTGCTGAGAAGAAAAGCTAATTTCATCTTTCGAGATTCAATTCATTCGAAAACATGAATAAATAGTTTACTATACATTTTCTATTCATGATGCTTCTGCATATACGAGACAGAGTCTGTTTTTATATAACGGCTAATGTGCATTGCTTAAAACTAACCACGATGGATCGTTCAGAGTGCGTATCGAGTTAAGGCAAACAAGAAGCGTTTCAGCCTTCATGTAACAGTACCTGTGAATGGCCATTTGAACAAAATCGGGCCAAGCAAAGCGATGGCAACTGATAAAACCACCACCACCTTGCTGTAATTCTCACCAAATTCATCGAGCCATCTCTGAAGTTTCGGTTTATTAGATTGTGCTTCCTCAGTCAACTGAAGAATCCTATTAAGTGTCAGACTCTTTCCATGCCTTTGTAGCCTGATTATAGTCCGTTGCAGAAACATGATCTTGAGAGTTCCAAATAACGCAAGCTAAAATAATACGCATCTGGTCAAATGATATACCTTCACAATTATTCTGCCATCCAAATTTCTTGCACCAATTATAGAACTCTGTCTCCAGCTTTTGCTTCCAATGGCTTGACTTCCCCAGTCAAATGCTCAATTGTTATGGTAGCATTACCTTGATAAACTTGGCAACCCACAGGCACAATCTAAACACAGATAAAAACCGTAAAGGGTTTAAGAATTTCAAGAAATCGAATCGCAATAGAGAGAGATTTCACAAACCTCGCCAGTTCCATAACGAAATCTAATGCCAGAACGAAATCGATTATTTTCTCTTCGTTGAATCGAGTAAAACGAGTTTAGAGAAGTGAGAATCCTTACCCCAACAAGAGGAAAATCAATGATTATGAGGGAATTTTGAAGATGCGTAATGTAGGGTTTAGGAATGAAGTAAAAGGGAATTTAGTTATTTAGTTACTCGGTTATCCAAATGTTGGATTGAACCGTATCATCTTCCTTATAAGGAAACATTAATGTAACAAACACAATTAAGATGAGTAACAGAATTCTCTTTATTTTTTAACATTTTCTCTTGATTCTGTTGATTCACTAACAAGAAGAAGAATGTAAAAGAGCAGCTGGTTCCATAGTAAAGGATTTGAGATACTCTTAACTAAATCGCCATTGATTCTGATCTCGCGGAGGAGAAAGAACTCTTAACTAAATCGCCATTATATTAACCGAGACTAAACATTTATTAAACCATACTAAGCCTACTTACAAATACAAACCAACCAAAAACCGAAACATAAATCTCCAGATCGTGAAATCCCCAAATTACAAACCCTAATTTTTTTGTTCTCAAACCTCCAAATCGAAGCTCTCTGTTGCGGAACGTGGTCTTCATGGATGAAGTCGTGGAGTTAAACGGCATCGGTGAAGGAGGTGACGAGTCCGACCATGAAGACCACTAGGAAAGAAACGACTACAACATAGAGCAAGCTGTTTTGGAATTCAACGATGAGCCTCCGATTCAACACAATGTCTACCCAGATAGTTCGAGTGAAGAAGAAGACGATTGTAAGAGAGAGAAATCGTTACCAGAGAAGAAGAGGCAACATAAAATTGTATGATCGACAAGTTTTCTACAACGAAATAGCATTTAAAGAGGTTGTCCTCGATTATGCTCTGCGTGAAGGTCGAAATCTCTGACAGTACATGTATGACAAGACGAAGCTTGGGTTTAATTGTGTAGGTGATAATTGTTCTTGGCGTATGTACTGCTCAATTAGTAAAAGGACAGGTAGGTGGAAGGTTAAAAGGATCCATAAGGTGCATTCATGTGTTCCTAATGGTGAGTGTGAGTTGATGAAGGTCCCTGTGATAGCTAGGTTGTTCATTCACAACATTAGAAATGAACCAAAATACTTTATACCAATGAAGATTGATCAATTGATTAAGGGGATTTTCGGCCTATTCCCCCATGAACTATTGGTCTCCCGACAATTCCTACGTGAACTTTTGAGTTCGGCCTACAACCCCATGAACTTCACTTTTATTTGAATTTAACACATGAACTATATAAATTGGGTCGATTTACACAAACCGTAAACGGAATCGGTTTTTCCGTTAACAGATTATGACGTGGCTGACATGTGGCAAACGGAAGTTCGATTCGGTTTAGAGTTGACCGAAATTGACTGGTTTTGAGTAATTTATTATCAAAACGTCGTCGTTTTGGTAAAATTAATTTAAGTGCTTTGCTGTTTCCGTCGTGGTTCGAACCACGGTTGAAAGTTGATTAGCGGAGAAACATTACCACTGAACCAATTCGAGTTATCGGTAGATCGTTGATATAAAATATACTTATAGTGTTTCACTAAGAATCGGAACTTCTTCGTCCTTCGTCAATGGCGGCCTTAAGCATCACACTTGCTTTCTCTGTTGATTCTCTTAAGCTAACCCAATCCACGAAGTTTAATAATCTCTCCTCTTCTTCTTCTAGATATCCATTACTACATTCATTTAGATCTTCTCACCGCTCAAATCCCAGATTCGCTTTAGCTCCTTCTTCGGTTTCAACAGTCACATAAACTGGAGAAGAAGCTACGAAATCTAATGGAAACTACTCATTTCTCGAAGAATCGTTTCGTACTGGGAGATTTTTGAGCAAGAAAGAGCTCGAAGCCACCGGAATCAATGGCTATGGCCGCCGTAGAATCACCGCCGCCATCAAACGTCGTAAAATCGAACCATCCTTAATCGAAGGGCTTCCCGATCACATCTTCGAAAATTGAACCCGGTTTTATCAAAATGGCAAAAGGAAGAAGATGCAGCGAAGCATTCCCGAAGGAGGAGGAAGATGAAGATGGGAGAACATTAAGTATATTTAAATAGACACTATAAGTATATTTTATGTAGATTGTATACCAATAACTCGAGTTGGTCCAGTGGTAATGTTTCTCCGTTAATCAATTTTCAACCGTGGTTCGAAACACGGCGGAAACCGTCGACCACTTAAATTAATTTTTACCAAAACGACGACGTTTTGATAATAAATTACTCAAAACCAGTCAATTTCGGTCAACTCTAAACCGAATCGAACTTCCGTTTGCCACGTGTCAGCCACGTCATAATCCGTTAACGGAAAAACCGATTCCGTTTACGGTTTTTGTAAATCGACCCAATTTATGTAGTTCATGTGTTAAATTCAAATAAAAGTGAAGTTCATGGGGTTGTAGGCCGAACTTCAAAGTTCATGTGGGAATTGTCGGGGAACCAATAGTTCATGGGGGAATAGGCCGAAAATCCTTGATTAAGGAGTGATGGAATATTAGTGTTAGTAGGAATCAATGTCTATTTGGTAGGACCAAAGCTTTGAAAATGATAGATGCTAAATATGATGAGCAGTTTTCACGTCTAAGAGATTACGCGGTTGAGATTGTAGAGTCTAATGAAGGTTCAACTGTTGAAGTTGACACATTCAAGAATGATGAAGGTAAAGATGTTTTTAACAAGTTCTATGTATGCTTTGCTGCCCTTAGAAGTTCATGGAAAGAAACTTATAGGCCCATTATAGGAGTAGATGGTTGTTTCTTGAGATCTAAAATGAAAGGATAGGTGCTTGTGGCTCTAGGAAGAGATGTAGACAACGCTATTTATCCAATAGCATGGGCCGTAGTACAAGTAGAAAATTTTGATAATTGGGAATTGTCTGTTTATAATATAAAGAAAGATTTACAACTAGAAGATGGTGAAGGATATATCCTTATTTCTGATTGCCAAAAGGTTAGTTCTTCATTCTCAATTATTACGTTTTGGTTTGTCTTAACCTGAGTCTATCTCATATCATTTTCTTTTCTTTTATTAGGGTCTGATCAAAGCTGTTGAGAAGGAGTTGCCAGAAATTGAGCATAGAATGTGTGTTAGACACATCTATGAGAACTTGAAGGCTAATCATGGAAAGAAGACAAAGAAGAAGCCTTTCATTTGGAATCTAGCATGGAGCTATAATGATGCACACTATAAGGAGTATTTGAACACGTTATTTAGCTATGACCTAGAAGTATACCATGATGTCATGAAGTCAAACCCCAAGACTTGGTGTAGGGCCTATTACAAGATTGGAAACCACTGTGAGGATGTGGAGAACAACTCTACAGAGTCGTTCAACAACACAATTGTGGCGGCAAGGGAGAAGCCATTTGTTCTTATGCTGCAGATGATTGCAAGACTTGCAATGGTACATATAGCTAAAAGAAATGTCAAATCTCAGGTACATGAAGGTATATGTACTCCATATGCAGTTGAATATCTAGAACTAGAACATAAAATGACTTCATAATGCAAGGTCTATAATAGCACCAATAGGATGTTTCCAGTTGAACTAAGAGGAGGTTTATATCGTGTGAGTTTAGAAAAGAGGACTTGCACATGTAGGAGGTTGATGACTATGTACCTGCAGCAAGTTGATGACTTTAAGACAACTTTGTGGAGGAAGACGTATACAAACTGGAGGTTGATGACTAAGGTGTTTCATGTGTCGATGTTGAGAAAGTGCCTGCATGAGACAGAGGAGTTGGTGGCTAAGATTCCGAAGGATCTTCAGCCTGAATTATTTGTGGTGGCAAGACCTGTGAGGATTCTCGAGAAGAGAGTCAAGGTTTTGCGTCGGAAGAGAATACCGTTGCTGAGAGTCTTGTGGTTCTGTGCCGGTATCAAGGAGGAGACTTGGGAGCCTGAGGCAAAGATGAAGTTAAAGTTCGGGAAGTGGTTCGACAAGCAGGTCGTAAAGTGAGCTTTACTTATCTTTGTTGTTCCAGTTTCAGATGTTTAGCACGTTGTTGCTTTTATTTATGTATTTTTCATTTTCGTTGTAACGACCATACATTTTTTGGAGATTTATAAGATGGAGTTTTCCTTATTTATCTGTGTTATATAAGATGATTAGTTCTTATATGTGTTGTTTGTGTTGACCAGTGGTTGGTCAGGTTTGTGATGATATTCCGGGTTAGTGAATATCGGGTTTGGCCATAAGAGGGTAGTTCTAGTCTATAGATGTTTATAGACGTTTTATAATTTATTACTCTAGGGGCTGTGATCCCGAATAACTTATTCATTTTTGGAGATGATTAGTTCTCCAGTGGGGATGATTAGTTCCCCAGAAGAGATGATTAGTTCTCCTGTATGCTCATTTGGGATGATTAGTTCTCTCAAGGGGATGATTAGTTCCCCTGTGTACCTGAAGCTCAAAGGATTTGTTCCTAAAAGTGGATGGGGCACGAGACACCAATAGCTCAAAGGATTTGTTCATGCGAGTGGGAGGGGTGTGGAATGAGCTAAGAGTAATAAATGTTTGAGAACGAGCGTATAAACATGAGACTAGACAAGAGCTTCAGAGATCGAGTGAGATGATCTCGGGTGGTATTGACCTGTTTGGGTCAAGTTTTTGGTCTGTGATAGACGTTTTGTCGGGATTCGATGACGAATCCAGAGTAGTGGGGGAAAATTGTTACATCCACGAACCAAAAAGTTGATTTTTGGTGTTCGTGTCGATCGATCCCTCGTGTGTGTCGCTCGACACCAGGGTTGCAAAATTGGGTTAATTAGATTTTTAATCGCGGTTTAGCTCGGTTTGTGGGATTGAACCTTATGGCTCGTATATTTAGGGTTTCTCAGCTTTGTGACCGCGTTTTACAGAGGAAAAACGTGAGAAATCATAAGAGTTTAGAAAAGAGGAGATCGAAAAGGTTTGTCGTTCGTGAGCCTCGAAGGAGATTTTTGGGTGTATTCTAGAGTCGTAGAAGTCGTTCCTCGCTGTGTCGTTGTGTTCCAGTCTGGTAGAGGCTGCGTGTGGGTCCTTTGTGTCTTAAATTCGTGTGTATTTCCTTCGTTCGAGACAAAGGTGAGTTGTGACCATGGTTCTAGGCGATGAAGGAATTGTTTGATGCATGTGTGATGGATTTGCTCGTGTTGATTGTGTGATATTGGTTGTTGTGGATTCTATACGTTGTATTATCGTGTTTTCCTTGCAGGTTTGCGACTCGAGCAACTCAAAATCGAGTCGAGAAGGGAGAGACTCGATCCTTAGCTCTCTGTGAGGCGTGTTGATCGACACTAGGAGGGTGTCGAGCGACACGCGTGCTAGTAGCATGTTGATCGACACCAATCAAGTGTCGCTCGACACGATTTGTTGTGTTTTGGAAACATTTTAAAATGCATTGCTTGGATTGTGTGATGTGTTTTTCCTGATGGTTTGTGTTGTTTATGGAATTTATTTTGGAACTGTTTATCTGAGCCTGAGTGATACGCCGTAGGTGGTATGACCATCTCACTAAGTATTTGTTAAATACTTACGCAACTCTTATTTTTATATGTTGCAGGTAAAGAAAAAATGTGATTGCGGAATCAAGGCTGTATGGAGAAGATGATTAGGGTTTATTGTTGTTGTTGCTTCTAGTAGAACCTGGTCTTTAGGTTGCTTGAGTTATTTGAATTTGAATTCTGGAATTGAAATTGAGTTGTTTGGTTATTGGAATTAAATTGTTTTTGTTGGATTTATCTAATTGAGTTGTTGTTTTCCACTGAGTTTTGGTTATAGTTGAAATAACTGTTGAGGATTTAAGTATTTATGAGAATACTAAATTCGGATTATTTATTTATTAAAAAAAAAGTGTTGGAACACATTGGGTAGAGGAAGATCAGAGAAATGCTTTAACAGCAAGATTTGCTTTCTCTTGACAAATATTTCTCTCTTGGATTACCTGTTTAACCTTCAAAGGCCATGTCTAGGTCGTTAAAAAAAGCTATGATACTGCTAAATAGCAACACATTTTTCCTGTAAGTATGATCTCAAATGTTGATCATCATCAATACTTGATTCTTTCTACTATTGCCTGGCTTATTCTCATTTTTAGTCTCATAAACTAATCATCTTGTGTTCTTGTATGTGTTTTGACCATAGATTGAAGTGCTTTCGTGTGAGGGGATACCGAAATGGCCTCCTATGTATCATTACTATTGGAAGGAAGAAATCTTTATAGGTTAATGACCTTATGGCAGGTGAGTTTGTTAGAAATGTTGTACTTTTTTACTTTACACATTATATCCTGAGTCTTGCATGTTTCATATGCTTATGAGTTGGTTTTTTCTTTGCTTATTCTATTTCTAGCGGTGGACTAATAAAGATGACAGAGTCAAAGTTCTGTCTGAAAGGCATGGCCATGGTGTCGCAACAAGAAAGGTTAGAAGAGAAAAGAAAGTAGGGTCAGACTATTTTTTCAAAGGTTAGATGTTTTATTCTTCTTTGTTTTAGGAATGTTCATACACCATTTATAGATTAAAGATATCTTTTAGCAATCTTTCGGTGTTGGGATCAGATGTAAGACTTCAAAAGCCTAGTCACGTAAAGATGGAAAGACTGCACAAGATGACCGAAGACCATAAATTAGGAACATCTTTTAGTTATCTTTCTATATAGGGCTGGGCGTTCGGGTTGGGTATTTCGGATTTTTGGGTACCTGATGTTTAGAGATATAATACTCTAACGGGTATTATGTATATACGGATCGGGTTTGAATCGGGTTCGGGTGAACCCGAATTGTACCCGAAATAGCACTGTTTTTTTGTGTGTGGTTGAAACCCGAAATAGCACTGTAATCAACAAAAAAACAGACTTAAAAATGAACATATGAAGTGTTTGGGTTCGTCGGGTCCGGATATAACGCCCATCCCTATTTCTATATTTATTTTCATTTCTGCTTGGATTACTGTTTTTTGTTTTTAAATAGAATTTAATTAATTGTATTATTTATTACATAATATTTATACTAATAATTTTTTTAAATTAATTATATCAGTTTTGTAACAATTTGTAGCATTTAAGATTCAAAACTTTTGAAGTTAGTTGTGGTAATGGACAACAATATGTTCGTCGCGAACTAATGGTTTTTTGCTCATTGCTTTTGTGGTATTTTGTATCAAATTATCCCAAATTTTTTTTGTAACAAGATTTGTAGCAAATAATTGTGATAACATAATTTTGAGTGGATATGTGTAGCAATTTTGCTACAATTAACTACAAATTTAACATACCGACAAACACATACTCAGAAGACAAATTTGTAGCAAGATTAATATAGCTACAAAATCAGTTTCATAGCCACAATAAGATGTAGCTATGTTCACATTTTCTTGTAGTGATATAAGGTCTCAATCAATTACAAAAGAGACAAAACAAGAGATACCAACATTAGTCACATAAAACTTAAAAAATTGACATAGACAACTCATTTACTACACTTTGAGAAAATACTTATTTACCATTTGAAAGAAAATATGTTGTGGTTTTGGATAGAATAACCATGACTTAAAAATTTATTGTCAATGGTATGTGGTTATAAGAGAAAATACTTGTTGGCAAAATACACATTAAATATATCTAATAGTAACGATTGCATGATTGGTTCTATATAAACAACTTCTTTTTAACAAAACAAATTTTAGTAAATGAAAAGCTATGGTTATTTTTTTGGCTTTTCTCATGCTATTCAGTTGGTTTAATATTTTTTCTCCAACCACCAACAATGATGAAGAGCTCAACGTCAATCTCTACAGAAAATGTGACGATGACGAGGATGATGACAATGACGATGAAACGGGTGAATAGAGCTACTTTTAAAATAATATCTCCAAGTCTTGAAACTTGGTTTGTAGTTGCCATTTGTGTTGTATACGAATGATTGAAATTGTGAACACGTTGGGTTTTATAGAAGGATCGTTTTGTTGCTGTTAAATAGTTTTCATGATTGTTTGTACTCGTATTTATTTCCACTTTGTCTGAAACGTCTATAAATGAATTGATGACTCATTAATTTTGTAGTTATTTAGTATAATTTTTTTGGATATTATTGAAGTGATCACTTCATAAAAAGAAATAATATGTTAGAACTTATTAATGAAGTGTCAACGATGTGGAAGATTTCATGAGAAGAGAGAAAAGTTAATTGTTTCATGTGGGCCACATTTGCTAGTTTGAGTGATGCTTAAATGACTTAGTGGATTTTTTGCGGGTGAATAAAACTACATTTGAGATAATATCTCGAAGTACATTTTGGGGTAGTGTTTCAAGTCCTGAATCTTAGTATGTAGTTTCTTTTTTTATTGTCTATCATAGAGTATGACTGATTGAAATGGTGTATACGTTGGGTTTTATAGAAGGCTCGTTGTATTGATGTTAAACAGTTTTGCATTATTGTTTGCAATCATGTTTTTATTTCCTTTATTTTCCATTATTGTCTGAAACATCACTAAAAAATTGACGACCTATTAATTTTGTAATTATTGTGGTTAATACTGTGGTGTTTGAAATATTATGATAATTATAATTTTTAAAAAATTATTTTTGAAGTGACTATTGCATAAAATTAAATAATATGTTACTAATTATTGGTGAAGTGTCAATGATGTAGAAGATGAAAACTTTCATGCGAAAAGAAAAATGTTAATTCGTTTGCTTATTTATAGTGCATGAAAATAAAAAAGTGATTCTAAATCATTTTGATATCGTGGTTACTTTTTGAAAATAAAAATATTTGTTTGAAACATTGTTATCTACATGTATATGAAAATTAAATTGTGAAATGTTTTTCAATCCCTTATAGTAGTATGATTATTCCTGATTTTTGTTTTTGTTTTTTTTTTATCTTTGTCATATTTTGTGGGTTGATTTTTTCATTTTAAAACTTTGTATTTATTTTATATATATATATATTTATTTAAGAGTGTGTATATCACTTTTACATAAACTATTGGAAATGGATTTTGAATTTTTATTATTAATATTACATGAATAAATATCTCTTTATTACTAACCTTTAAAATACCACATCTTATATGTAATACTTATTATTAACTATTTAATTTATTATGCAACTAAAAATAATTAAATTATGACACGGAGATGATAATAGATGATAAGAGAGAAAATCTAATTTTATTATTAGGTTAATTTTCATGTTAAAAATTACTTCATAATTTCATATTCATGCAATATCATATAGATAAGAGACAAACCACTAATTCATTTCGAACTAATCACTATTTTTTATTTCTAAAACATTGATTCTTTTTGTTAAATATAATTAATAAAGTATTAGATAAATCAAACTATTTGTCTTCAAATGTAATAAAATTGTTGAAAAGATACTCGCGCGTAGCTCGTACCAATTCTTGTAGGGTACAATAATGACTATACGTAACTTACAGACAAATCAAAATTAATTATTGTAGTGCATCAAATTTACAAAAGAATTAATAAGGAAGAAAAAGTTGTTGTTATTCCGCGAAGTTAACACCACTTAATTTTTTTACTTTAATGAGGGTTAATTAGGTGTATAATAGTTTTGAGAACTCTAATCAGGTGTATATCATGATCTAAATAGAATTTGGTGACTAACATCCACTTAAAAAAATTGACTAAAATACCCTTAATGAATTAATTAATTATAGATTGGCTATGTAAATTAAAATAGTTGACTATATGTTGATTAAAATAATTGACTATGTATAACATTGTCTATGTAAACGTGCGTTTGCTATTGTGATTAATTCACTATGATTATAGTTGACTATTTATGCATGTATAGTCATCTTTTCATTTTAATGTATAACATTTATCTGCGAATAACCAACTATCATATCAAAACATAGTTGACTACGTAAAAACATTGTCTATGTAAACGAGTGTTTACTATTTTAGTTATAATATGGTTCATTTTGTGTTTAGTTTACTATAATTATAATTGACTATTTATTCATGTATAGTCAACTATTCTTTTTTTTTATAACATTTATCTACGAATAACCAACTATTTTATCAAAACATAATTGACTACGTAAAATATTGTTTATGTAAACAAGTGTTTACTATTCTAGTTTTAATACAACTAGGAGAGTACCCGCGCATACGCGCGAGTTTTGTTTCATATATAAAATTTGTAAGTATAGAATGTAATTTTTTCTTAAATCTCATGGTAAATATATTTTTCAAGTATAGAACGCAAAATGGGGAAGGGTTTTTTCTGTTGTGTGGAAATAGAGTGGAATGACATTTTTTTGTATATGAATGTTTCCATTTGGCAAAGTTACTTTTATGCTTCTTCATTATTAATTATTCTAATTACATTTGCGCATAATATGGTCATACATATGCAACACAACATAATCGGAAGAACATCAGAATTATATGTTTTTTGCTAAGTTGGACGATATTTTTTAGCTAACAATCTTTGTCCTCCCAAGACAGTTCAAATTTAGATATTTACTCGCATATTTAGATGCACATTCAAAAACGCAACTGCTGGAATCTGAGACGGGTTATCGTTAGAGAGGCTCTACATCTTTGTTTACTCATTCACAAAACATGTGAAGTTCATGTGTTTCTCAACACATGAGACACCATCATTATCAGCAGACTTAGCTCACGTCCGTGGTCCGTGGACAAGAAAGAATCTCACCAACAACATATCATTCATAGACAAACCACTCCTTAAGCAACTTGCATTTAATCTTAATATTATAACTAAGAAGTTGTCAAGACATATAAACTTAAGGTTTAAGAATGTATCTAGAATCAAATGGAAACCACACTTGTCAAAGCATTAGTTACAAGTATATATAGAGATTATACCGTGTTAGGTTTATTTCTTTCATTTTATGCACTTTGTTCAAAGCTTCTTCTGTTCAGCACTTTCACCTCTTCCGTCCAAGTTCTCAAGGTCCTTTGGGTTCAAACAACATGTGCTATTTGCTTTGACGGTTCAAAAGCTAGTGAACCATAATACCATATATTGTGTCTACAATAAAATCATCTTGCGACATAATAACCAATAATTAAACAAGAAATAGTTTTACACATTCTTTCATTGAAATGATTCCATATATATAGCTTTAAAGATCTCATTTATATGAACTTGATAGAGAGAACTTGCTTGAGAGAACCATCTAAACATAAGTACCTGAACAAGAGGTAACTCTGCATTTTAATCCTGCAACACCCAAAATTTTCTTCCAATATTAACTCAAGTTTCATATGGTTGAAGCTAAACAAATCAAATACCTTAATAACAAGTCCAATTGCACATACTCCCTCTGAACCGTGAACCGTACAAGGGCTGACAACCGAGAGCAACAACGACAGGCTATGAGAAATATATCATTCACAAACACAATTACATATTTAGCTTCAAAATTCAGAATTATAGCGGATCAAATCGAAAAGAAATAAGAAGATACAACATCTACCTTAAAGATCCATATACAATATATGAGACTGTCAATAACCGTGAATAATTTGTCAAATAATTCTATTTAAAATATCATATTAGAGATTTTAGTCCACAAAAAACTATCAAAAAGAGAAAGATATGTGATTCACAACCAAAAATCGAAATCCATTTAGAGGAACTATAGAGAGAGATAATCGATGATGTACTCTTCCTCAAACATGATGGAGATATAAACACCATCCGTTCACACATCTCTAGATATCTGTCATGGCGACATCACATGAATCATTGTAAGAAAGGAACTTCGACGGTGAAAGAGGATTCGTGATAACCTTCGTTGAGTTTAAATTTTCTTTTCGGAATTCAAAAGAAGATAGCACATGAGAAACTGTATGAAATATGAGGAGTTGCTACTTAAATGATCTACAAAAATAAGGAAGCATCGGAAGCTGAAGTTGAAGCGTTGATTAAAAAAGTTGTGAAACGCTATAGAAGAAGGTGAAGCGAAACCGTGAAGGAGCGTGCAAATATTTGTAAAGGTTTTGTTAGAGAAAAAAATGGTACATGTGGCTTATCTTTATGTGCTGATGTGGCACTCTATGGAGAGAGCCAACATGCTTTCATATAGTAGATTTATTTTGTGATTAATTTACTATGATTATAGTTGATTACTTATGTATGAATAGTCAGCTATCCGTTTTCTTTTTAAAATTTATTTGCGAATAGCCAGCTATTGATAGCTCAAAACATAATTGACTATTTATCTTGTAAAAATAGAATAAGGCTAAAATAGATATTCTGCATATACCTCATGTTGTTTACCTAATGATAATTTAGGTTATGTTAGATACTTAATTATTGGTGCAATGAATATTATTGATGCTAATTTCCCTTTATTTTAACCAATACGTATGGTATATTGTTGACATAGATTTAAATAAACTATATTATACGATTAAATAAATACGTTCTTCATGCATAAAAGAATTACTTTTATTATAATATTTCATTTGAATTTTATGCAAAATTTTAAAAACATTTTCTATGTTGTTATGCCTCTTAATTAGAACTAAAAAATGATTTTTTATTTATTTAATCATAGAATAAATGTATCTAGGTTTTTACTAAAAGCTTTTTAATAAAAGTATTTTATTATAAAAATAAAATAGAATATATGATGTAGATGATGAGGTGGCTTCATGAGAAGAGAGAAAAACTATCTTTATATATATAGATATTGATTATTAAGTATTTGATTTATTATATATGCAACTAAAACTAATTAGATTATGAAATGTGGATAATGATTTGAATGTATGAGAAGAGAGAAAAACTAACTTTATATATATAAAAAAGACTTCGACTCACATGTAAACCTTTCACTAACACATATTAGGGACCTTTCACTAACATATATATTAGGGACTCACGTACTTATATGATTTCTATAATTAATTACCTTTATATAACTTAACAACACATCTTCATAATATCTTTTCTTTTTAATGTAGTAGAATTTCCTTTATGATAATTCCAAAAAAATTAGCTACAAATTTTGTGTTACATAATCCTTCTCGCTTTCTCTATTTATCTTCTTATAGTCTCCTTTGTGCTTCCTCTCCATAATCGGTCAGCCATTAACGACCAAAACAAGGATTCTCATACGGCGGAGGCGGAGGTGTCAGCGTTATCATCGCCGTGGAGAACGCTCAAACGTTTTTGTCACCCCTCCGGTGGTTATTCACCTAGTCCAAGAGTTTCTCCTGTTCAACAATCTCTGCTCTTCAAAAAATTCTTCAACAACAACCTCTACTCGATAATCGTCGAAGTATTACGAATAAATCTTGAATTATATATATATATATATATATATATATATATATAGAATTAAACACATAATTAAAAATTGATGATATTAATATTTTATAATCAGTAATCAAAGAGGACATATAACAATTAAATTTCTCTAAATAATATTTTGTTGATTCAACATTATACCATACATTATAAGTTCATTTGAGCTTATACCTTTGATATTCAAATTATCACCAATAATTAATATACGTTATTGTTAAGGTGAAATCATATGGTATAACCTTTTAAGAATATATTGTTCACAACTAACAACAACTATGTTTTATTTAACAAATAAAACATCATGATCACAACTCTAGAGTTGAGAAAATCTCATTCGAAATGTCCTTTATTGAGCAAATCCCTCTCAGATCCTACATTTCTCTATGCAGTCTTTGTTTAGCTCTTGATAAAACACACGCAATGGATATCTCTGTTTGTGCAACATCCCGAAACCAAATTATAGTAATTTGGGAGGGGTGTCGATCGACACCAATGTTTCGGATTAATTTCGGTTTGTGTTAAATTGTCCGGTTTGTGCGAGGCGGTTTGGGTAAAACCTAGGGCTCGTGTATATATACTTTTGGGCAATTTGTGGTCGCGTGGCACACGCAGAATATCAGAGGAAACGTGTTTGAGAGAGAAGTGAAAAATTGGAAGGATTTTTGGTGATCCGTTCTTCGTTGTTCTTCGTTTAAGGACTCGTGTGGTCGGTTGTTTGGGATTTCTGCGTTTTCCTTGTGATTCCAGCGAGGGAATCAGAAGTTCGGTGTGATTTGAGCCTGATTTCATAGCCGTTCATTCATTTTCAATCGTAAAATCGAGGTGAGTGTGCGACCGTAGGCTCGTATATGCTAGGATTGGTTAACGGTTGATTTAGGGGAATTACGTATGGATTTTGTGGTTGTTTGCGTTGTTGTTTGTGATGGAAACCGGTGTTGAACGTGTTGATTCGTGAGGAATTGTTGTCTCGTGTTTTGGACTGAACATCGTTGTTGAGTATTGTTTTACGTTGTGAGTGTCGATCGACACCGTGCGATGTGTCGATTGTGTGAGCTGGAATTTTCACACAACAGAAATTGTGAAGATTCTACAAAATAGAGCTTCTTTAGGATTTTCAAACACTTAGAAAGATTTTAGAAAGATGTTAGTATATGCATATTTAGCCTGTTGACGGGAAGACCGTCTCACTAAGTATTTATTAAATACTTACGCAACTCTTATTCCCATGTATTGCAGATTAAAGAAATGTGTGATCGCGGAATCAAGGCCAGATGAAGAGGATGATTAGGGTTGTTAGTTTATTTGTTTAAGTCTAGTGAACCTAGTGTTTAGGTTGCTAGCATTTATTGTTTCAGTTATTGGAAAATTGATTAGTTGAATTTCATATTTGGTTTAATATTTATTGGATTATTGTTTGAGAACTTCTGCAATTGTTTATAAAAAAAGGTGTTGGTTGTTTCAGTTTGAGTCCTAATAAAACTCACGCAATGTATACAAATAGCGATAAACGTTTATGATTGTTGTTTGCAAAAACCGTTTGCTAATGGCGTTTGTGATTAACGATTTATATTGGCGTTTGCATTTAAAATTATGGTAGGCTTGTTTTCTAAATGATGGTAGACTCGTATTTTGAACAACGTTTGTGATTGGCATTTCCGTTAGAAATTCGCTATATTAAAATACAAGTTAACATCCAAGTCTACCATCATTGTACGTAGACATACAAGTCTACCATCATTATATTTATATATACAAATCTACCAGTGACCATTGTAAATCTACCACCATAGTAATTAATAAATTAATCTAAGAGCTTCTAGGTTGTTTTAATAAACTCGAAAGATTGAATAACTCTACCACGTCGATAACAAGTCTACTAACCATAAATTTAAGTCTACCACAAATATTTATTCTACCGTCAAATAAAATAAATCTACCACTACTGACATAAATCTACCAATCGACTATTAAGCCTATCACTCAAAAAAAAATCTACCACCGTTGACATTAAACTCTACCACTCATAATATAAGTACCGCTGACAAAAATATTTACCACAAAATAAGAATAAGTCTATAAAATAAGGCTACCATTTGAATATTAAGTCTACCGATCATGGATTAAGTCTAAAATCTTGAATTAAATCTACTGATCATTAAATAAATCTACCATCACAGTGTAATTAACTCTATCTATAAGTCTATTGCTCGTAAACATATCTACCACCAAATAAAAATAAGTCTATAGAATAAAGGGATAATTGGCATCAATATTAGTATTTTAATATTTAATTAAATATCTAACATGACCTAAATCATAATTTGTTATCTAACAAATTGCCTACATAAAATTCCTATTATACCCATAAATTAACATGTATATTTATATAGTTGACTATTATTGAGTATGTCCATTTATATATTACTAGATTTAAACCCCTCGCGATGCAATGGTTAATTGATTTATAGTAAATAATTATGGCTTAAAATATTTTAGAGAAAAACATACCATATTCTTAATTTAAACCTTAACTTATTATATACTATATTCTTAATTCAAATCCTAACTTCGATAGTGTAACGTTTTGACAAAAAAAAAAAACTTAGATAATGTAATATTTCAAATTATAGGTTCATATGTAAATTACTAATATAGTTTGAAGAATTTGGAAATTACTAAAGTATACATACTTGATATATATAAATATGATTTAAATCATTAAACAGTTTGATATAACAACTAAACCATTCGTACATGTTTTGACGATCCTTCTTTGATGCTATTTCGTAAACTAAACATAACACTAACCAAATTTTCTTTATCTTTATTTTATGCTTGTTTATTTTCCATTTTAATTTCTTCCTTTTGATTAAATAAAAATTTTGGTATTGGAAAATTTACATATTGAAATAATTGACATGTGTCACAATCTAAACGACTACTTAATACGTGTCGCGATCTCGTGAGTTACAATTATAAAAACTCTCCTTTATATATTGTTTATTTTTCATTTTAATTTCTTCCTTTATGAGTAACTAACAATTTTGGTATTGAAAAATTTACATATTTAAATAATTGACATGTGTCACAATCTAAACGACTACTTAACACGTGTCGCGATCTCGTGAGTTACAATTATAAGAACTCTCTTTTATATAAGAAGATAGTTAACTATGTTTCTTATAATAGTTAACTATGTATGTTATTACGTTTTCAACATAGTTAACTATATTTGTTTCAATATGTATCTATTACAACAACATTTTCATGTAGCTATTTATGTTATGAAATTGATAGAGTAAACAACTATGCTTTTAAATTGATAACTATTTTTTGAAAAAAAAAATTAACTATATTATAGATAGTTATAAAATAGTGTGAGATTGTTAACAAATTTGTGAGATGTTAATTAACTACGTAGTTAACTACGTAATTTCAAAAATAGTCTACTAGTATTTCTTTATAAATTCATGTAGGGGTAATTTCGTCTAAATTTAATTCTCTCTGCTACTTACTTAATTATATTTTTTGACATGTTACTTACCTAATTTCATCTCTCAAAAGTGTTATTCTACTAATTCACCTAGAATAAATCTACCATTTAAATATTAAGTCTACAGTTTATGGATTAAGTCTATAGTCTTGAATTAAATCCACCATAACGAGAGCGGTAGACTTTTTATTTTTTCATTAATGATAGTTTTGTAAATATATATATTTTTTGTCTTCGAAGCAAATAAAAAGTATAGAAAGTTGTTGGGGTCGGTTTTCACCTGCTCAACATTAACGTTCAAAGACAAGCCGATTGAAGAAATGGCTCTCCGGACTCTCGGTGAAGAAGGCATAATGGCACCTAAGTCTTCTTGCGAAGCAAAGCATGTGGTAGCGGAACAAACCTGGGCGAAGCAGGAAGGGACCGGGACCAGACAGTGCGACCACGGCTTCGCCCTCGTACGACCACGGTTTCGCCCCTGTGCGACCACGGCTTCGCCCTCGTGCGACCACGGGCTCGCCACCATGGGCCGACCACGCGCTCACCTCAGTAGTTGATCTTATCCTCAGTTCGATGCAGTCTCCGGCCCATTGACGTGGGGGAAGCCCGAAGCCCGGCCCGGACGCGAAGCCCACTTTGACGCAACCGACCTAGGCAAGGAAGGAATCCCCGAAGACTTAGGAAGCTTAGCCGCCTTAGAGATAGTATATATACTTGATGTAAAAGCCCTTGAGAAGGCATTGACAATCTTATTCACACCTTTGTACTCAAACACATTAAAAGCAATAACAACACTTTTTCTCATATCTTGTTGTCTTAGCTTACCCTAGAAGTCTCTGCTTCCTCTTGAACCCTAACAAATCTAATTGTGCTAGCTTAGGCTCCCACAATTTGGCGCTGACTAAGGGGAATAGAGAATTTCTGACACAAAAAGGCTAGGTTACACAAGATCTGGGAAGATGACCAACGACAACAGCAAGTCAAATAGCAGCGAGGAGTCCTCGTCTCGCAGGAGCAGCCAGGAGAAGGAGAACTCCGTCGAAGCTCCTGCACCCAACACTGCTAACAACCCAGCAGACATGACGGAGATCAAGCAGATGCTGGAAATGCTCGTTAAGCAGGCGCAGGAGCAGAAGAAGTTCAACGAGGCGACGACAAGAAAGTTGCAGGCGTTTTCACGAAGAAAGCGCAAGAGATTCCGCATCAACACGCCTCGGACCGCTTGCACGGATCCAGAAGACTTGCCTTCACCGCCGCCACGACGGGACACCGATGGAACCCCCGAGCATGCTGTGGAGGTGTCTGACAATGATCAACCTCCTCCTCGGAGACGTGCCCGAACGAACACTGCTGACGACAGCGCCAGGGCTGACAGAGAAGGAAAGCCCTCCATAGCAGAGCTGTACCAGAGGGAACTAAAGCGCAGGGCTCCACGAGGCTCCCGAGATGAAGAGGTCGCTGCGCTGAAAGCCCAGTTAGACAGGGTCGTCTCTGACCTAAAAGCTACCCAACTATAGATGTACCGGAGCACGGCGAAGGCTCCCGGGATCGCCTATGTGCTCGAGAGGGCACAGAACACACCCTTCGCTGAGAGGGTCGCGAGGGCTCAAATCTCCGACCCCGGAAAAGTAAAGCTTCCAATCTATGAAGGAACCACCGACCCTGTTGTCCATTTGATGGAATTCGAAGTCGCCTTAGGAAGGGCAAACTTCACAGAAGCTGAGAAGGACATTGGCTACTGCAAACTGTTCGTAGAGAGCCTCAAAGGGCCTGCCCTCCAGTGGTTCTACAAGCTGGAGAGGAACTCAATCCACACCTTCCATCAACTCTCGGAGATGTTTTTGCAGCATTACAACATCTTTGCTGAAGGAAAGATCTATGATGCGGAGCTGTGGACGAACAAGCAGGGTGAGAATGAAATCCTGCGGTCTTTTGTGACAAGATTCAAGCACACATTGTCAAAGGTGGATGGTATTACCAACACGTCCGCGCTGGAGGCCTTGAGAGGAGCGCTCCGATGCCCCTCTCCATTTTGGCAGGAATTGACTGTCAACCCACCCGCGACCATCCAAGACGCTCTCCACCGCGCTATAGACTTCACTCAAAGCGAAGAGGAAGTCCGCGCTAGGAGGGGCGAGAAAACCAAGCAAGCGGGCAAACCCACCCAGTCCGTTGCGACGCCACCACCCTTTTAGAAGCTCTTGCAATGAACTACGAGGCGACTTGATCACTGCAAAGAGTACGTAGGCAGCTTGTCTTTGGACGAGTTCAGTTGCCCCCCTCCGTCAAAGGGGGGATTACGCGTTTCACAAGCCTCATCTCTGGATGAGCTCCACTGACCTCCTCCGCCTTAAGGGAGGAGTACGTGTTTTCATAAGCCTCGTCTCCGGATGAGCTCACTTGATCTCCTCCGCCTTAGGGGGGGGGAGTGAGTGTTTTACTTAAGCCTCGTTTCTGGACGAGCTCACATGATCTTCTCCGCCTTAGGGGGGGGGGGGGAGTGAGTGTTTTCAAAGCCTTGTCTTCGGATAAGCTTAATCTCTCTAGACGATTTCAGTTCCCTCCTTCGTCTAGAAGGGGGGGGGGGGAGTGGGGTACCCGTACTCTACTCTTTGACTACATCATCACCAGAAACTTCAAACACTTGGCACAAACAGCTATGTCCATCATGGGCTAATCAAAGCTTCAATCAAGTAAAGTCGTTCCGCATTCATTGCTGCTGGCCATAATGATGATGCGGGAATACGAACATAATGACATCCAGCATCGGATCCAAAGTGTGCTATATAAGTATTAATGTTCAGTATTGGGGCGGACGAACCCAACTGATCATTCAAAAACCCAACAAGCATCGTTGGTAAAATGCAGCTACCAATAATTTGTTCGGCATGTACCCTGAACAGTTATTCAGAAAACCCAGGTTCCACGCTGGTAAAACTTAGGGTGTACTTATTCTCGGACAAACGTGTCTAGAGAACAACACCATTCTGCAAAGCCCAACAACAACGTTGGCAGATAAAGAGCGTGAGCGCATTTGCGTTTTCTCTACTTAACAAAGCCTCATTCCTGAGCAAACAAAGCCTCATTCATGAGAAAACAAAGTCTCATTCATGAGCAAAAAAAACCTCATTCATGAGCGAACAAAGCCTCATTAATGAGCAATTGACCAAGAGCAAGCCTCATTCAAGAGCAACATGCAAAGAGAACTATAAGCATCTACCCAAATCAAAGCAAGAATCACAAAAAAAGTTAAGTCTGAAAAGAGAGGGTTACTCATCAATCTCGTTAGCCTCGGCCACACCGGCACTCGAAACACGAAGTTTTAAAACCTTCGTAAAAAAAAAAAAAAAAACTTTCTGCAGCAACGCAACAGCTTCAGCAGACGGAGTAGGAAGTCTTGAAACCTTCAGAACGCTTACGGAGTCTTAAAACCTCCAGTATGAAGTCACCCTCTACTGCTGTGTGAGTGGTTATGCCAACAACGCCATGACTTTGAACGTTAACGCTGATACCCAATACATCTTTAACTCGGCACTATTATCTCTAACACTACCGAGCTGGGGGGCTAACTGTTGGGGTCAGTTTTCACCCGCTCAACATTAACTTTCAAAGACAAGCCGATTGAAGAAATGGCTCTCCGGACTCTCGGTGAAGAAGGCATAACGGCACCTAAGTCTTCCTGCGAAGCAAAGCATGTGGTAGCGGAACAAACCTGGGCGAAGCAGGAAGGGACCGGGACCAGACAGTGCGACCACGGTTTCGCCCTCGTGCGACCACGGCTTCGCCCCTGTGTGACCACGGGCTCGCCCTTGGGCGACCACGGGCTCGCCACCATGGGCCGACCACGTGCTCACCTCAGTCTTTGATCTTATCCTCAGTTCGATGCTGTCTCCGGCCCATTGACGTGGGGGAAGCCCGAAGCCCGGTCCGGACGCGAAGCCCACTTTGACGCAACCGACCTAGGCAAGGAAGGAATCCGCGAAGACTTAGGAAGCTTAGCCGCCTTAGAGATAATATATATACTTGATGTACTCAAACACATTAAAAGCAATAACAACACTCTTTTCTCATATCTTGTTGTTTTAGCTTACCCTAGAAGTCTTTGCTTCCTCTCGAACCCTAACAAATCTAATTGTGCTAGCTTAAGCTCCCACAAAAGTTATCAAAGATGAGCAGCATTTTAGCTATAATTACACTTTCCAAAGTTGTTTGAGTAAACTTCCCTTAAAATATCCTAAAAATCAGCTTTTCATTGATCCTTTGTGAACTGTTTTCAATTTTTTTTTTTTTTAATTAGGATGATGGACCTTTGAAACATCAAGCAGTATAAACTCAATAGAAGAAGATCGTGTGAATGGTTTCTTCTTGATAGAACATGATGTTTATTAAATGCTACAGATGTAATTGCAGAAAGGATTCTAATATATAAACGCAACTTCACTAGGAGGAAGAAGAGAAGTTGCTCTGCAGTTGCGTGATGCCTTGTGAACCAAGAAAGGTATTGTTGCCCTTGAGAAAAGCAGAGAACCAGTGAGCAGAGAGTTTTGGTGATCTCTTGAGTTGAGGATCGCTGAAATTCACATAGTACATTCCAAAACTAGACTCGTATCCGCTCAGCATCTCGAACACATCCATAAATGACCATACAAAGTAGCCTCTCGTGTCTGATCCATTCCTACAAGTAGTTATGTCTTCTTTTCCTTTAACTAACCGATAAGAGAAGAGAAGAGAAGAGAATATGCAGTACGAAACACTTTTTTTACCTGACGGCATTGAGCACAGCACCGATGTAAGCATCCAAGAACTTAATCCGTGGTGTGTCCTTGAGTTCCAGCAGAGAATCTCGCTTCGTCGGTGCACCTACTCATTTGGATTGGCAAGAGAATTGAGTAGACTAAGACAAAAACAAGAGAGAGTGAGGGAAAGAAAGAGACCATTCTCAAGAATGTAGACGGGAGGATTTCCATAGCTCTGCTTTATATACTCGAGGACTTCTTCCATAGCCCACGGCGAAACATCATACTAGTCCATACAATAATAAAACAACTAAGAACGATGGACATGGATCACTTAAGACAGTATAAAGAAATATACTTCCCCGTTCCTTAAAGATTGCTGTTCTAGTCTCTTTTTATTATTTCACAAAGATTGATTTTCTATGTAATTACATATATTTTATGAATTAATATTAACAAATTGTAAACTTCAAGAAACAATAAATGAAAATATTTAAATTTACAGAATGAATATTGGTTATATGGTTATGGGAAAATGTTTAGGCGTATATATAACTAAACACAATTAATTGTTTCTCAATTTGTGTAAAATATCTAGAACATCAATTTTCAAGGAACGGAGGGAGTATGAGTTTTGCAAATGAGTTTAGTTGGTAGCCTGGAAACTCTTACCTCGTTAAGTGACATATTCCCAAGGACTGTCCAACGAAGAAGAGAGATGATGAGCAAAAACGAAAATTGGATATAAAAAGAGCAAAAGAGCTTGTTTGCTGTAAACAAGATCAAAGAGTTTGATGCGTACAAGTCATAGATACGCCCATGTCTGAGTAGAAATCAGGATTTCCTGAAGGAGAAGGTTTCATGTTTGTGACTGTAGCTGCAGAGTACTGAATGATTCCTAGAAAATCAGCTGAGCCTTTCACTTGTTCTGATTCTTCCTCTGTGAAAACTGGCAGTCTTGATCCAACGGTTAGTTTCATACTATCCGGATAGTCTCCAAATATTAGAGGCCCAAGCATCCTGTATTTTTAAAGTGGAGGTTTTAATAGATTGTCCAATCTAAAAAATCTCCTAGATTAGTTTACGCTCGACTCACCAGCCCAAGTAGAAGTCTCTGGCTCTTTGAGTTGCGATTTCATCGTCTTTGGAGTTTGTGGAAGGCACGAACCCTATTGTATACATGCTATAGCCTACGGAACCTCCTTGCGTATCCTGCACATTATTCGATATGTTGCTCCTTTGTCATCAACTTACACATTCAAGAGATATGTCTATACATGAATAAGAAAGTCCACCTTGTACTTTTTCTTGTATAATCTTGAAGCAGAGGCGTGCGCAAGGAGCAAATTATGTGCTACGATATACGGTTCAGTGGATGAGTTCCCTGACGAGCACTTTTGGTGCGGTAAGGAACAGCGAGCAGGCGCTGACAAGCCATTGTCGTAACCTCCAATTGTGAATATATTAGCCTCGTTGATCGTGTTCCAGAATTTGACCTTGTTTCCAAACTCTCTGAAGCAAACGTCTACGTAGGCAGTGAAGTCCTTGCTGCAATGACACACATATAATATTTTTCCAATAAACATGTAAAAGAAGAAGCAAAGTTAAATGTTAGCTTTACATGATTTTACGGCTCCTCCAACCTCCGTACTCATCCTCGAGAGATTGGGGAAGATCGAAGTGGAAAAGTGTAACATGTGGTTCAATTCCTGAAGTAAAAGTTGAGTTAGTAGGAACCAAAACAGAACACAACAAACATTAGTGATTGGTTAGTAGTGCAAGTGTTACCATGGGTTAGAAGTTCATGGATGAAGTTGTTGTAGAACTGTAGACCCTTTGGGTTGATAGGACCTCTTCCATCTAAATGAGAAATTAAGATTAAATACTCACAAACTTGATTCATACCTTTAGTGAGTGAGTGTATTTAAATAAGAAGAAAACTCGAAAATTACTAATAAGCAAAGCCTAAAAGTCACAAGATCGAATGGCGCTTGGGACAAATTAAACTATAAATTACTTGATTTGGTTTCGGGTCTAGGGGATTATAGGCTTGGGCCCAAAACCTCCTCGTAATTAAAAAAAGAGATAAAGGAAGAAGAAATACTGGGTATAAGCCTGGACCAAGAGATGGAGATTTTCAAGGCTTTTAAGCCAGTTTCAACCATAAGCTGTACATCTTCCTGTACAGAGACCAAATCAAAAGTCATTTCATGTCACAAAAAAGAAACATTTGGGTTTGTGAAGAAAACAGAGAAAAGAACCTTGTACTTGTGATACCCATCACATGCTGTGTCTCCGTTTTCTTCTCTAACTGCCAAGTTAAAAATTATTTTTCTTAAAATGAACAAGAATCCAAATCATTAATTAGATTTGCAAATTTGGTTAAAGAGTCTATTTTCGTACGAGTGTGAACGAAAGTATCCCAAATGCTAGGCTTTCTCCCGTCTTCATGAGCAGCTCCTTCCCACTTTCGTCAGAGACCAAACAAACATTTGACTCATAATTTTCAGACTCTCAAGAACATGAATCAAAATCAGAAGCTGAATATTGTAGAAACGAACTCCGAAACCTGATAAGCTGAAACGGCGGATCCAAAAACGAAGTCTTTAGGGAAATCGTTCCTGCTGTAACCTTGGCTGTGCTTACAAGACGAAGCGAGAACCAGAAAAATGGTAATAATCGGAGACAAAACTCGGTCCATATTTTTTGACTATGTCTCTTGGCTCCATTTCCATCTTGTTAACTTAATCCTATAAGAAGTTTGTGTGGTGAAGAAAGAAAAGGGTCCACACCTGCCTTAACCAAGTAACCTGATACATGCTTTGACATTACGTACCAAAGGCTTTTATCGTTAGAATTGAGTTTTGGTGTTTTTCCCTTTCTATGGCTTTTTCTTTCTAGTTTAGACATAGGATCAATTGTACTTATGCTTATATAAGGATCTCATATGTTTATGAATAAATCATCTTCCAAACATTAACCTTAATCTCGAAAAGAGCTTAGGGTTAAAGGAAGCTCTTACTCTTTATTCTCTTTATTCTCTAAGGAACATGCAAACCTGTATCAATTTGGTATCAGAGCAACCACGATCTGATGACGGACAACGCTTCAATCCCAGCGCAGCTCGCGCTCATCGTCGAGCGTTTGGAGAATCTTACAACCGAGACTAAAGAAGAATTCAAAGCCTTTAAAGAAGAATCTCGTAGTCAAAAATCTGCTTTTGACGCATTAACTACAGCTCAGGGACAACAAGACAAGCCACAAGTAGAGAAAGACCTGGCGCCAAGCTCCTCAATCAAATTCACGGATGCAGATCTCTAGGAAGACGAAGTTCTCCAAAGAAACTGGTCACGGGTGTTGGCCTTTCTTCGAGATTACTAAGGTCGACGTTCATTCTCTAGAGCGTGTCGCGAAAGACCACGTCCAAAGAGCTTCATGTATCAATGAGGATTCGGGACACGTTGAAGTTGGTGACGACGAGCTTCACCAATAGAGGGTCGTTGTGAGGTCGATCAATACCCGCTGTCTCTTCTTCCTCGAAGGAGATGATGTCGTTTGGCAGCCTAGATGGCTCAAAGAGATTTTCGCTGACTTCAACTCTCCGCTGGTATTCTTTGTTGGAAGCCACAAAATATGAGCAATAATGAAATCCTCCCATATCATAAGTATATCGCGACGAGCTCCTCCTGCTAATGGCTCGCCATTTTGTCTTCTGGGTGCAGCTTGTTTGCCTTGTGCATGTTGTTCGCCTTGTGCATGCTGGTGCTTGTTGGTGTCCATCTCTAAATCCTTAACATCAGTGTTACCTTTAAGCTTTCCAGCGGCTAGTGCAGCAACAAGTTTCAAGCCAAGGACGCGGTACTTCGCGGTAGAGTGCCCAAATGATTTATGGTTCTCGTAATATGCTTCTTCGTCGTAACTGCTCTGATCTCATGTCCATGTGTTTGACCAGTTACCCCGACCTTGACCACGGCTGCAAACTCGACCTCATCTTCCATTGTAACCTTGAGATTCTACTTGGAAATTGTGAGCACCTTTGGACTCGTGGTGTACGAATCATGATCCTTGATTACTCTTCTTAGCATGTGGCTGATTTTGAGTAGGTGGAAGGTGAGGTATGGACTTTGTTTTTCCTTGAGCTTGGGCAAAGATGTTTCGTTTATCCTCGATTGTCACGTAATCGGTTGCTCGGTGTAGAGCATCTTGAATTGTTGTGGGTTTGTTCAAGATCATTTCTCTATGAAAATCGGAGTCGCACCACAATGACTTCTTGAGCGCCTCGAGTGCGTTTTTGTTGCTAAAGCCTTTGACTTTGGACAACACTGTCTTGAAGCGCTCCATGAAGCTTTTTAAAGTCTCATTCGGACCTTGCCACATAGTCCAGAGATTTGCGTCAGATATTTTAGGCTCGATGAAGATAGCGTAATATTTTAGGAATGCTGCACACAACTGTTTGAAGTTGTCAATAGAATTCTTCTCCAACTTGGAAAACCATTGAAGAGTTGCTCCTTTGAGATGTTTGACAAAAAGGAGACAACGTCTAGCATCCTCTTCACCTTCCTTGAAGTTAGCTCGTCCCAGTGCGATTGTAAATGATGTCAAGTACTCTGATGGGTCGGTCTTACCATCGTAGAACGGCACTTTGATTCTTCTTGGATCGAAGACTCTGACTCGCTTGATGTGGTTCGTAAAATGGGTGTTCTAGACCTCCTCGAGTACCCAATCAAGTTTAGGCGCCTTGCTGACTGCCTTGTGTAGCTCAAACCAAATATTCCTCATGTCAGCAGCTGCTTGCTCTATGCTAAGTCGCATCTTAGCCAACTCAGCCTTCTGAGCTAGAAAAACTGCATATTGTTCCTCCTCAAACTCGAATCGCTCTGACCAGGTTATGTCCTCGAAGCCTTGTTTCTGCTCTGCAGTGACCTTGCTTTGCTCAGTGTTGGTCGTTGGTCTACCAGTGGTGACGTTCACTGGATGCACCTCTCGTATTCTCCAAATCATTTGTTGCAGTTGTTGTGACAATAGGTTGCTCAGTTTCACCTTGGCAAGTCGAGCCTTGCTCGCCGTATGGAGTTAGCAGAGGAGAAGGCATACCTAACACTCTTGGTGCTCTGACTAGAGTTACGAAATCTAAAGATGTTGGAATTACTCGTGCTGCAGGTTATCTAAACATACCCGCTCTTCTGTCGCGAATCCAATATGCTGTTGCTAGGACTCGTAGTTCTTAGTTGATCTTTTCCTGCTCCTTTGTCAACGTTTCTAGCATTGTCTTCATGCCAGTCATAAATTCAGGGGTCACCGCTGGGACTACTGTTGCTGGAGTGTCGGGATTAATCGTCGTGTTGTTAGTTGTGGTCCCAGTTCCAGCGTCTCCGCCACCAGATCCGCCGCTAGTGTTGTTGAGGTTGGATTGCTGATTATCGTCTCCGGGCATCTTTGCTTGCGTATTTTGCACGATGATTTTTTTAGTAAAAACGTCTCACGTGTCCCCTTAGTCGGCGCCAAATTGTATGAGTCGAAACTCGCACAATTAAATTTGTAAGGGTTTTGAGAGGAAATGTGAGAACCACAATGCAGAAAGTTTAAGAGACTGTTTAATTGTTGTTTAAGAAAGCTACAAGTCTTTTGCTATGATTCCCTTTTTGGATGAATACAATGTGCTATATATAGTTTTTTCTAGTCTAGGCTAAGTAATAGATTTAGGTTTGGCCCATTATACAATATAATAGCTTTTGGCCCATATTATTATTAAGCCCATTTTGTACATGGGTTTAATATCATTATGAGCCTAATTTTAGATTGAGATTTGAAAAGCTTGCTCATGATTTCTTCATGCATTTTGTAGAATCGTTTTTGTCATTACAAAGATCTTATAGGGGTGGAATCCGACCCCTACAATATATATGTCCTATGACCGATACTGTGTCGATGAGACCTCACCCAATTGAATGAAAATGAGTTAGTAATAGAGAGTATGAATTTCTCTAAGGGGTTTGGATTTAATCTGGAAGATTGCTAGACTTGTAGTGATTACATCGAAGTACTACATGATATTGATTTTGTGGTACGTGGATCCAAGAGTACCGGATATATCTGATTTGCTTGAGGACAAACAAAAATCTAAGTCAGGGGGAGTTGATATATCATGATTTTTATGGGTTTTTGACCATGATATAGATCTTGTTCATAGTCTTTTTGGTATTTTTAGAGTCTTTTTGAGTCATTACAGGTTTATGTACGTTTGGAGCTTAATTGGAGATATGGAAGCATTCTGGAGCTAAGTGGAAGATGTTGCTGAAAAGATAAAGTTACTAGCAAGCAAAAAGTCTGATGTCGATCGACACTATCTCTGTGTCGATCGACACTCCTAAAGACGAAAATCCAGGCAGCATTTTAAAGCCATTGTTAAGCATATCAACCCATTCGTGTTTTAGACTATTGCAAATTGCCCCAGAAGTTTTATTGTTTTGCATATCAGCCCATTCGTGTTTTAGACTATATTTAGGTTGTAAAAGCCATTGTTAAGCATAAATATTATTTTATATTGAGACAAAGAGAGAGATTTTTAGCAGAGTTTTTGGAGAGAAGAATCAAACTCCTTCAAAGAAGATTTTGAAATCCCTTATTTCTTCTATTAATTTCTGTTATGGTTTCTGTTCAAATTATGATTTGTCTTTCATTGATCATGTCTGAGTAGTTTGTTTGTTAGGTTTAGGGTTTTCAAAGGTAATTGATGAATTGTTAGGTTGAATTGAGTTGTTAGGATAAAATCATTAGAGTTTTTCATCTTGATTTGTGTTTATTGCTTATTCTAGCTTCGCGACCTATAATATGATCTTAGGTTAATTGGTAGACACGAAAGTGTGATTAATTGTCTGAACTAATCTTAGATGAGCAAAATTCCTATCAGCAAAGAGATTTGGTTTAGGGTTTTGTGAACAATTGAACCTATACTTAATGCATGTTTGAATCGATAGGATTTGCAAAACAATTTGGGATTCTAAAGTTTAGTCATAGATAATCTCTGTAGCGAAAGCTGATTGGTTTTATATTAGTGTTTCAAGTTAAAGAACATTGCTTAATAAAATCCTAAATTTCTATCTAGCTTTTGTTTTATTGATCTTACAAACCGATTTCTGTGTTTGCTGTCTTTTAATTTTATATTTACTCTTAGGTTGATTTAAATTTGAAATTTGTTGTGTAATAAGATTCCATGTGGATTCGATCCCTAAGTACTACTACGATTTCTTAATTTGAGAAGGTAGCTCATGGTAAATTTGAGCATATCAAATTTGAGCTTTTCATTGATCCTTTGTGAACTGTTTTCATTTTTTTTTAAATTAAGATGATGAATTTTGAAACATATAAACTCAATAGAACAAGATCGTGTGAATGGTTTCTTCTTGTTAGAACATGATGTTTATTAAATACTACAGATCTAATTACGGAAAGGATTCTAATATATAAACGCAACATCACTAGTAGGAAGAAGAGAAGTTGCTCTGCAGTTGCGTGATGCCTTGTGAACCAAGAAAGGTGTGTTGCCCTTGAGAAAAGCAGATTACCACTGAGCAGAGAGTTTTGAAGATCTCTTGAGTTGAGGATCGCTGAAGTTCACATAGTACATTCCAAAACTAGACTTGTATCCGCTCAGTATCTCGAACAAATCCATAAATGACCATACAAAGTAGCCTCTCGTGTCTGATCCATTCCTAGAAGTTGTTATGTCTTCTTTTCCTTTAACTAACCGATAAGAGAAGAGAAGAGAAGAGAAGAGAAGAGAAGAGAAGAGAATATGCAGTACGAAACACTTTTTTTACATGACGGCATTGAGCACAACACCGATGTAAGCATCCAAGAACTCAATCCTTGGTGTGTCCTTGAGTTCCAGCAGAGAATCTTTCTTCGTTGGTGTACCTACTCATTTGGATTGGCAAGAGAATTGAGTAGACTAAGACAAAAACAAGAGAGAATGAGAGAAAGAAAGAGATCATTCTCAAGAATGTAGACGGGAGGATTTCCATAGCTCTGCTTTATATACTCTAGGACTTCTTCCATAGCCCACGGCGCAACAGCATACTAGTCCATACAATAATAAAACAACTAAGAACGATGGACATGAATCACTTAAGACAATATGAAGAAATTGATATATCATGGTTTTTACCCACTTTTAGCCATGATATAAGTCCGTTTTTAGTATCTTTTCGGTGTTTTCGTATGGTTTTAGAATCTTTACAGGTTTTAAGGCATTTGGAGCATTTTGGCGCAACAAGGAACGATGCATTGAAGATTTTAAGTCGGATTGGAAATCCAGCCTTGGTGTCGATCGACACCCGATTGTGACAAGCAAAAATAGGAAGTTTGAAGATTTTCCGTTTCTGCCGAGAAGTTCTATTAAATTACAAGTCCGGCCCAATACGTTTTTAGACTTTATATATATGTTTTCTAAGCCATTGTTTAGGCTATGTTTTTATTCTATTGAGACCTAGCAAGAAATTTATTCAGAGCTTTTAGGGAGACAAGTTCAGACTTTTCAGAGATTTCTTCGAACCCTTTTGTATCTCTATCTTTATCTCTTTTAATGCAGTATTATTCAGTTATTATGCTTGTTTCAATCATTATTTCTGAGTAATCTATTAGTTAGGTTTAGGTTTTTTAAAGGCTGATGATAAATTGTTAAGAATTATATTACTGTTGGGATCAATCTAATTTGTGTTCTTCACCTTGATAGTTTTAATTATGTTTTAGGATTGATCACCCTGATTTAGATATCATAGGTTAATTGATAGATGCGAAAGCATTGTTAGTTATCCGGATTAATATCATAGGCGAGCAAAATTATTATTCGCAAAGAAATTTGGCTTAGTAATTTTGTGAACAAATTGAAACTGATCGTTAATGGTTGATTAATTTTATAGAACTCGCAAAGAAATTTGGTTTTCTAGGATTTAGTCATAGATAGCTTTTGCAACGAAAGTTGATTTGTTTTACAATTGTTTTCGAGTTCTAGAACGGTTCCTAATAAATATCCCGACAGTAATAGTGCTTCGATTTAAAGTCATGTCTGCAAATTTCCCGATGCCTAGCGCTTCGTTTTATTGAATTTTAAAAAACCATAATCATCATCTGTTTAGTTTTAAATTGCTTAATTTACATTAATCTTATTTCTCTTAGCTTAATTTGAATTTGAAACTTTATTGTGTGATTCTTTTCCCTGAGGATTCAATCCCTAAATACTACAGTGATCTCTTAATTTGAGAGAGTAACTCAGGGTTAAATTTGAGCATATTAGAAATATACTCCCGTTTCTTAAAGATTGATGTTCTAGTCTCTTTTTATTATTTCACAAAGATTGATTTTCTATGTTTTAACATATATTTTATTAATTGATATTAACAAATTGTAAACTTCAAAAACAATAAATGAAAATATTTAAATTCACAGAACGAATATTGGTTTCATGGTTATGGGAAAATGTTTAGGTGTATATAGTATAACTAAACACAATTAATTATTTCTTTATTTGTGTAATATATCTAGAACATCAATTTTCAAGGAACGGAGGGAGTATGAGTTTTGCATATGAATTTAGTTGGTAGCCTCAAAATTCTTACCTCGTTAAGTGACATATTCCCAAGGACTGTCCAACGAAGAAGAGAGATGATGAGCAAAAACGAAAAACGGATATGAAAAGAGCAAAAGAGCTTGTTTGTTGTAAACAAGATTAAAGAGTTTGATGCGTACAAGTCGTAGATACGCCCATGTCTGAGTAGAAATCAGGATTTCCTAAAGGAGAAGGTTTCATGTTTGTGACTGTAGCTGCAAGGTACTGATTCATTCCTAGAAAATCAGCTGAGCCTTTCACTTGTTCTGATTCTTCCCCTGTGAAAACTGGCAGTCTTGATCCAACGGTTCGTTTCATACTATCCCGATAGTCTCCAAATATTAGTGGCCCAAGCATCCTGTATTCTTAAAGTAGAGGTTTTGATAGATTGTCCAATCTAAAAAATCTCAGTTTACGCTCGACTCACCAGCCCAAGTAGAAGTCTCTGGCTCTTTGAGTTGCGATTTCATCGTCCTTGGAGTTTGTAGAAGGCATGAACCCTATTGCAAACATGCTATAGCCTACGGAACCTCCTTGTGTATCCTTCACATTATACAATATGTTGCTCCTTGGTCATCAATTTACACATTCAAGAGATATATCTATACAATAATAAAAAAAGGTCTTGGACCTATCGTGAAACAACCAGCACTTTTTTTTGTTGAAATTTTAGTAACCTGAATTTTACGTTCCCATAAATGCTAATTCTCTACGGCTATTTATAACCGTTGCGGAAATTCTCAAGAAAATAATAATACCCTAATAATTAAATAACCAATAATCCAATTTTCAATTCAAAACCAATTCCAATTCAGAAATAGATTAAAGCTCTAGCAACCTAAACACCAGGTTTACTAGGCAAAATAAAACTAATAAATCATCCTATCATCCTCTTCACCGGCCTTGATTCCGCGATCACACATTTCTTTTACCTGCAACACATGGTAATAAGTGTTGCGTAAGTATTTCATAAATACTTAGTGAGCCGGTCATACCATCTACTGGCGTAACAAGCAGGCTCAGGCAACATATCAAACAACAATATATATTATAATTCACTACAATCACATTATGGAAATTTTAAAAATTTCGGGAACACAAACTGGTCGTGTCGAGCGACACCCTTCTAGTGTCGATCGAAACACTTCTGCATCGCACCAGAATCGAGCCTCTCCTCTCACGACCCGATTCTGAGCGATACGAGTCGCAATCCTGCAAACGATCAATACCAAAAACATTCACAAACATCCCAGCAATAACCACAAACAATTCACACCAAAATCCATCACACAATCATCCCGAAAACATCATTCAACCGTCATCGCCTAGAAACCAATGGTCGCGAACTCACCTCGCTAACTACGGTGATTGAATTCGGTTTGAGACTCAAGGACAGCCACAAACAGATCCCCCACAACACTAGGAACGGCTAATTCGAGTCAAAAACACGAGAAACACGACGGGCAAAGGATTCTACGGACTCTAAACTCAACGGAAACGGTTCCTAAAGGATTTCTTTGCAACAATCCTTAAGAACAACAATTCTCTAAACTTTTTCTTACTTTCTGCTGTGAACCCGATGGCATGTTTCCCCAAACGGCTTAAATACACGAGCCCTAGGGTTAAATCCCCTAAACCAAGCCAAAAACCGCGATTAAAACTTAATTCTCCCGGTTCTGCGAAAACACGTGTCGAGCGACACACAAACCGTGTCGATCGACACACCCTAATCCTTCGTGTCGATCGACACCACCCTTGTGTCGCTCGCCAAGAACACTGAAAATCACTTATTCAGTTCGCGGATGTTACGTATCCATTTAACATTGGGGACCTTGTCTTCCATGGATTTATTTGCTTAAGAAGTAAAGAGTCTATGTTATATCCTCAAATCAGCTATTGGTCGGAGTACGAACAAGCACTCTGGAATGATATTGGTAAGTGGTTTACTATTTGTTTGTCCATTTTCCAAAGGCGTAATTTATCATTCTGAATTTGTTATGTATGAGCCCGTATCTAGACTCTGCCTAGATCGCCTGAAAACGTAAATTGTTATCCCTATAAATATCACTATAGTTAATTGATTGTTGTATCTTTCTACACTGAAGTTAAGTTTCTTGTTCATGATGGACTACTAATGTTTTTTCTTTTCGTATTACCTTATGGACTGCTACATTGCCTTCTCGAAAGATGTGGTAGCGTTGTTCTAAATTTGCTTTGAGTATGGAAATTTTTTGGTCTTATTTCCCTTCTGTTTCTTCTTCGTTTAGTGTCTCATAGACTCAACGATAGTATTGGAGAACTTCTCAGACGGAAGACTATGCAGCTTCCCTCCATTCTGAAACGGTTTTAGTCTTTGATTTAGAGAAAAATCAAGCCTCTATCTGAACCAACTAGAAATGGACAAGGGTCCATCTCTTTCTGAACCTGGTAACAACATTGACTATAACTTATAACCGTGTTCTTATGTTTATAGTAATTCATGATTGGTTTGACAGTTAAAAAAACTCCTAGATAGATGAATGTAAGGACTAAAGTGGTAGAGGTGTGAAAGTTAAATTTGGAAGACACTTTGAAAAGCCTATCATTTTTTTCAAATGTAACAGACAAGTTCTAGATGGTTTTAAATTAGGTGATAGTTTACAATACGTGTATGACTTGAAGAAAGGATGGACGTGTGTTAGGTAACTATATCTCTCTCTCCATCATTTCTCTCTCTCCATCATTAGCAATGTCTCGTTTGTCATGTTTTAGACAACTTAAGGCTTTGCTAAGAAATCCTTTCATCTTCTTTGGGTAATGTTCGTATGCTAATCAATCTTTTTGATACATGATCTAAAACTTTAATTATTCTAGCAGAGAATACTATTTGTGGAAACAAAATCAGATGTTGTTGCCAAGGCGGATGGTACATTTGTTCCTCGTGGGAAAAGAAAGAGACACGAAAATAGAGGTTAGACTTTGGTGTTTACATTTTTTCATTACTTCCTTTGGATCACTTGAATGATTGTTGCAAGTCTGCATGTAGATTTATTTTCTGCTTCTCATTCCACCGTCTGTATTTAAAATTAGTATTCACATCACATGCACATACTCTATGAAGCTATGCATCATTCATGACTTTGGGATATCTTTACTTCTCCAAACTGTAAACAGTATGTTGTCACATCTAAAAATGTCATTTGAATTGCAGGAGGCAAGGGGAAAAATTACCAGCATCTTAATTCTTAATAGATTTGCATAAGCTTCATGTTGGGTCTACAAGACATAGATGTGGCTCCGCTCCATGGCCAGCTCTGGGTAGTGGCAAGTGGGGCCTACGCCCGGGGTTCACCCAATTTTTTATAAAATTTTTACAGAATAAAGGGCCCCAAATTTTTTTTTTAAAAAAATTATATTGAATAAAATGCTCCAAATTTAAATAAGTATACTAAAATGGCCAATTTTTTTTTTTTTGCCTAAGACCTCACCAAAAGTTAAGACGGAACTGCTCCGCTCCAAGATAATTTGTCTCTAAAGAGTAGTAATTCTTGGATTCAACAAAAGAGAAGTCAATGTGAAAGTAGACTGTAGAATTAGCACGTTTAAATCTCTTTTTCTACCATTTTATCAAATAGGAGATAAATGAAGATTATTTTTACTTTTCAAAGAACACATACTCTATTTTTCCAACAAACACAATATACTTGACCAATAGTTATCATCTAAAAAATATATAGCTTAGTAATAAGTTTACTCTTAGTTTAAATTAAAGCAACGCTAAAATGCGGTTTTGATCACTGGTGTTTTGTATTGTTTTCACAAAATTATTTAGTGACACAAGGTAGTTCATCCTTTGTAATATGAAAATATAGGAAACAAACGAAGATAACTGTAAGAAAAAAGATTAGCCTACTCTAATAAATTAATTTTTTAGATTAAGAAAAAAATTGGCACAAAATATTATAGATTAAGCAAAAATATGGCATAAAAACCCACGCGTAGATGTTTTTAATTAAGAACTCTTGGAAACAAAACCATGATGACGTAACCTTGGTAGGACCAATGGAGGAAAAAAGCTCCAAGGTGCCGTACGCTGCTAAATAAAGCTTACGCGTGGGTCTTCCCCATTTCCAACCATTATTCTATTTTTCACTTAAAAAAATATTTTAAATATATTCTTTTTCAATTTAATCATTAACATATTAACATTATACAATTTACCCAATTATTTTATAATTAAAAGTAATTCACTAAAATCACAATAATATTTTACTTAAAATTTTATTATAGAAATAAAATAACATTACACAATAGAAAAAAACAAAATAATATAGGGGTCAAATTCCACCCCTTGAAAATCACCAGAAGAAAATTGCTAAGTCTGGGTGAAGAAGAGCTCTACCAAATGTCTAGTATGCACCGACCGGTTGGGAGATCCGTAAACCAACAGCAGTACCAAACCAAACCGGGTGAACCGTTTTCAAGACTTCAACTCAACATGCCCAATTTAGCTCAGCCTATCTAATTAAGCTGAATCGAACCGTTAATGGGCCGAACCATTAATGAGCCAACCGACTTAAGGAGTGCAGCTCACGCCAAAAACCTTAGCCGACTTAGTCTAGTATAAATATTATTGTATCATCCTCTTGAAAGAGGATCACGAAATCTCTAGCAGAAAACCCTTGTACTTTTACAGCAAACGCAACTAATAAAAACCTTCTTCTCAACCTTTGTTCTTAATTTCTAACTTTTAAGTTTTGCAGATCTGCCACGAACCCGACAAATTCTAATTGTAGGAATCCAACTCCCATAATTTGGCACTAGAAGGAAGGGATCAGCAAAGCTTATACACAAAAACCACGAACAAGTTCGAGAAGATTACCGGTAGCAGCGAAACAACCCTGCGAAACGTGACAGACGGAAGCTCCAATCAGAACGAGCAGACAGCGCGCAACAGATCCGGAGCAACCGGACAGACCGAGCAGATGGCTCGCACCGAGTAGACAGCTCACACCGAGCAGAACAGGGAACCAACACGGCGCCGAACCCATAATCAAACGACATCAAGGAGATGCCGGCGGAGGTACTCAGGAAATCCAAGGACCAGGAGGCGCTGAACAAATCCTTGACAACTGAACTGCGATCCCTGACAACGGCTACTCGCCCTCGCGGACCGGGGATCTTCTGACAACCTATGGCTCATGGGATCCCGACGAGCCTCGCCTTAACGCCCACAAACACGCAGAGAGTCAGCGGTACACCAGGCGAGCCAAATCAACGAGCCAACGAAAGAAGTCTACCAGCCGGGAACGCAGCAGCACGAATCATCGAGATCGTCGATGATACCGATGAGGAAAACAACACCGACGACTCTGGATTAGCAGGCGCTGGGAGAACAGTGCAAAGGAGGAGCCAATTTGAACATGAGCGAGAACTCACTGAGGAGGAAGAAAACCTTCAGTGGGTTGAGCAGGTCGAAGCTGCTAACGAAAAAAAGGCAGCAACCAACCTGTAACAACGGGAGATGGGGGAGCTGAAAACCACCATGCACCAGACTGCCCTAGATTTGCGGGAGATGCGCTCGCAAGTCCATCGGGCGATTAGCAAAGCTCCAGAGATCGACCGAGTACTTGAAGAAGCGCGTACAACGCCGTTCACCAGAACGAATCACAAGGGCACGACTCTTCGACCCTGGGAAAATCAGGATACCGACATACGATGGAAAAAACTAACCCAACCGAGCACATCACCGCTTTCTCTATCGCCATGGCCCGCGCTAACTTTCAGGCGGAAGAGAAGGATATTGGTTACTGCCTCTTGTTCGTAGAGCACCTCAAAGGAAAGGCTCTCCACTGGTTCTCCATTTTGGAAAGGAATTCCATAGACAATTTCCTTCAACTGTCTGAGGCGTTCCTAAAGCAGTATGCCATTCTGATTGAGCTGAGGTCTTCAGAGGCTGACCTTTGGACTATGACTCAAGGTGAAACTGAAACCCTGCAAAGTTTCATCGAACGCTTCAAGCTCGTCCTGACTCAGGTGAAGGAAATAAATGATAACTCAGCACTGAAAGCCTTGAAAAAGGGCCTTTGGTATGACTCTGAGTTCCGGAAGGAGGTGACAGTCAATGAACCATCGACGATTTAAGACGCTTTACATCGGGCTACCGGCTTTGCCAAAAGCGAAGAGGAGGTAAAGACACTGGCACAAAAGTACGAGAAATCCAGAAGTGTCAACCCCCAACCAGCGGCAGCACCGACATAAAAAAAGCAGCATGGAAACTTCGTTCAATACGAAGGCGATTTTAGGGGTGCGCACAATTACCAAGTAGACTCACTTGGATTCAGTGAGGTGGTCGAAGCCGAGGCCGAGGAAGAGGCTGAACTTTCGGCAATACTTGGACAAGGAACACAACCTATGACGAAATAACGTTTTGCGAACTACACCAACTGCACGGGCACTCAATAGCTAACTTTCGTATTCTCGGCTAGCCGCGAAGTTAGCAGCTGGCGAGCTTGGAGGAAACATAAGCATCAAGGACTTTGAAATCGAAGAAGCAGTGAACCAAGCCGAGGGAAACGCTAACGGAGAACCCAACAAACGAGAAAGACAAAATGATAACACAGCACAAGGAGGTCAGAAAAAAGGGTTTGTAACATGATCATGGGCGGTTCTCACTACTGCGCCAACACAGTGTCATCGATTAAAGCTTTTCAATGACATACCGAAATTAGTGCCAATGTTCCCAGACCTTCAAAGTTCCCCAATGATGTTATTTCATTCAAAGAAGTAGAAACTAACAACATTGACAAACCACATGATGATTCGCTGATGATTCGGTTGGTTATTGATGATTGGGATACCGCACATATTCTGATCTACACGGAAAATACCGTGGATATCATTTTCAAAGAGACTTTGGCGCGAATGGAGATTGACTTCTCCCGAGTAAAACCCCATCCCAAGCCGCTCACCGATTTCAACGGTGAAACCACAATGACCCTAGGAGCAATCGATTTGCCCGTTTATGCCGAATGTGTCACCAAAGTAGTCAACTTCTTAGGATCTGATAACCCGGCTATCTACAATGTGATTATGGGTACGCCTTGGCTGAACTCAATGCGAGCGGTGGCGTCCACTTACCACCTCTGCCTCAAGTTTCTTTCCAAAGAAGGGGTAAAGGTGATTAAAGGGAGTCAAACAGTGTCCCGAACATGTTTCATGGCCGCCAATAAGATGAGAAGCCAAACGACTATCCCAATCCCCAAGGAGACACGAAAGAAGAAGAAAACAGATAGGGAGTCCGTAAAAGAACTCTCAAATCTGTTATACCAATTACTGATTACAGAGGTCCACGAAGAAGAGGCGGCATACCTAATTTGCGTGCCGGTAATACCCATTTGCATAGACGACGGTAATCCAGAGCGATGCGTGGAGATCGGTGCAACCCTCAATGAATCGATCAAGCAGGAGCTGATCTCTTTCCTAAAAAGAAACCTAAGTACATTCGCATGGTCGGCCGAAGACATGCTAGGAATAGATATTGATGTGGCTAGTCACGAGCTGAATGTTGACCCAACCTTCAAACCGGTTAAACAGAAGCGCATACTCGGTCCAGATAGAGCTCAAGCAGTTAACAACGAGGTGGAAAAGCTTTTGAAGGTCAGATCGATCTCAGAAGTTAAGTACCCGGATTAGCTCGTTAATCCAGTCGTAGTCAAGAAGAAGAATGGCAAGTGGCAGGTATGCATTGATTTCACGAACTTAAACAAAGCGTACCCCAAAGACAGCTTCCCGCTGCCACACATTGATTGGCTAGTCAAAGCAACCGCATGAAACAAGTTGGTCTCTTTTATGGATGCTTTCTCCTCCTATAACCAAATACTCATGAATCCCGGTGATTGCGAGAAAACCTCTTTTATCACAGATCGCGGTATCTATTGCTACAAGGTCATGCCATTTGGCTTGATAAACGCCAGAGTAATATATCAACGCCTAGTGAATAAGATGTTCGCAGATCAGCTTGGAAAGACAATGGAGGTCGACATAGACGACATGCAGGTAAAGTCATTGGAGGAGAAAGACCATGTCGCCTACCTAGAAGAGTGCTTCGACAGGCTCAATCTACATAACATGAACTTGAATCTGACTAAGTGTAGATTTGGCATCACCTCTGGCGAGTTTCTCAGTTACCTGGTTACACATCGCGGCATAGAAGCAAACCCAGAGCAGATTGATGCACTTATCCAAATGGCGGTGCCAAAATCAAAGAAAGAAGTGCAACGTCTAACTGGAAGAGTAGCCACGTTAAACCGTTTCATTTCGAGATCTATGGATAAATGCTTGCCCTTCTACGACACTTTGAGATGGAAGAAAACATTTGAATGGACGGCAGAGTGAGAAGAGGCTTCCAACAACTGAAAAAATACTTGGCAATCCAACCAGTTCTGGCAAAACCAGTGACAGGAGAGCCGCTTTTTCTTTGTGTAGCAGTCTCACTAACAGTTATAAGCGGAGTCTTGATTCGAGCAGATGGAAACGACCAGAAGCCTATCTTCTACACTAGCAAATCACTGACCGGAGCCAAAACAAGATATCCTCTTACCGAGAAGTTAGCACTTGCCGTTGTCACGTCTGCCAGGAAGTTAAGGCCGTATTTCCAGTCATACTCCATCATTGTGCTTAGCACTTTTTTGTTGCGCGCCGTGCTTCACAGTCCAACCTAGTCTGGCAGGTTAGGAAAGTGGGCAATAGAGCTCAGCAAATTCGACATCGAGTACTGCAGTAGAGCCAGCATGAGGGCCTAAGATTTAGCAGACTTCCTTATCGAACTCCCTGAGGCAGATGCTGAAACAGAAATTAAGGATCCACCCGCCATCCATTTGGCAACTCCATGTCGACGAATTATCCTCCAAACACAATTCAGGAGTAGGTATTCGACTCTCGTCACCTGAGGGCGAGTCACTAGAACAGTCGTTCCGCCTCGGATTCTGGGCATCCAACAACGAAGCCGAGTATGAAGCGCTACTCACCGGCTTACGCCTCGCCCGCAATCTAAAGATGAATAAAGACTCCCAACTCGTTGTCAACCAGTTTAACGGTGAGTACGCAACCAAAGATGATCGAATGGAAGCATACTTGAAGATTGCCAAAGAACTCGCGGTGGAGTTTGACGATTTTACACTTACTCGAATACCGCGGGAAGAAAACTCGTAGGCGGATGCGCTCGCATCCCTCGAATCTTCAACAAAGTTAGATGATGACCTTCAGCGGATCATCCAAGTCGAATTTATCGAGGAGCCAAGTATAACTCTTCCACAGGTAGTAAACGTTCTCACTCGAGCACAAGCCGCATGAAAGAAATAACTCTAAAAATATAAGCCCAGCGGCCGAACCAGGTGACCTTTTCCCAATGGAAGTTTGCACAAGCCAAGGCAAGCCAAACGTGAGCACGACAACTCCCATGTACACCGGGCCTACCGACAACAATGGCCCAACCACGCCTGAAGCCTCAGTTTCTCCAGACGACACGGTGGCAATGGATGAAGACCCTGACTTCGACAACACAACTTTTTACCACGGGCCACTTCCTGAAGATGCTTATACATTCCACGACGAGTCACCTCATGACCACAATGCAACCAATCCTAACGACACAACTGCGTACAGGTTTCATACTAAATGGATAGGTGACATTCGTAGTTACCTTGCCGATGGCCAAGTCCCTGCCGAGAAATGGGCGGCTCACAAGCTTAAAGCTCAGGCGGCTCGTTTCATCCTCTTCCACGGTAATGTGTTCAAATGGAGTTTATCAGGCCCTTTTCTAACTTGCATGGAATCGCAAGCAGCCCGCGATATTATAAAGGAGGTGCATAGGCGGAGGTGAATGCCGGTAAACTTGGGACACATTGGGAAGGACCTTACCAAGTTACAAAGGTGGTATGCCTAGGCGTGTACGAACTCGCCAACATGAAAGGCAAAATGATTCCATGCTCGTGGAACGTAAGGAAACTTAAAAAATACTATTACTTAGTTACTTGCCATGAACTACGGGGCGACTTGATCCCTGAAAAGGGTACGTAGGTAGCTCGTTTTCAGACGGGTTCAGTTGCCCCCCTCCTCAAAAGAAGGGGAAGAATTGGTTCATATACTCGTATTCTCCCATCTTTGTAAACGGTTACTCCGGTCAGCCGGAAACCCAACATTTATAAAAGATCCATTTCTTATGATTCTTTTTCACTTGCCATTTTCTCGCACTTGTCTATTAAACCAAGCAACTACAATCTATCAAAGATCAAATTTTACACAAACATCGTTGTTTATTCTTGGAGAGGTTTTGTTCACGGGAACATTTCTGTGAACCAAAATGTCCGACTCAAAAACCCAGCCAACCGAATGCTGGTACGACATAAATCTAAGTATTCATTCTTGGAGTGGCTTTGTTCATGGGAACATTTCTGTAAACCAAAATGTCCACAAAAAACGAAACTAGTTAACACAACGTGATAAAAATAAATCTAAGTACCATTATTGGAACGGATGCAATCTCGGGAGCACATCCATAAACCAAAATTTCTAAGTAAAAAAATCGGTAACACCATCATAAAATCGGTAACACCCCTCATAAACAGCGAGTAATTTGGAAAACAATTCTCCAGTAGACCTGAAGTACTTGTTTTCAGTTATAATGCAAACTTTTGCAGATAAGTAACGAGTTATAAAACCAAAAGCCGTTTCAAAATAATCATCTCGCATCATTCTCAGATGCAAGGGAAAAATTGCATAGTCATAACGGATACAAACCATCCGAATATAAGCAAAGTTTGAAAATAATAAACAAAGGACACTAAAGCAACAAGGAAAACATAAGGTTTAGGTGTTTAGGCGGTATCTCCGCCTCCCAAGGCTTCGACGTCGCTCTTCTCCACGAGCTCTTCAATGGCTTCAATCTTTTTCGCGGCCGGGTCCGGGTGCGGTGCAAATCCAGACGTTCCAGGAACATCGTTCTCCTTATGCGGGAGAATGATCTCAACCGAGCCATGCGGTACCTCGATAGCACTAACACCACCTGTCAAAGCTCGGATCAGTTAAAAAGAAAAAATTTATATCTTCTCATGACATACCAAGATTTCTAAAAAAAATATAGAAAATTATCTGTCTCCTATGCAACTAACGGTACAGCTAAAGCGCCAGCGACGCTCGCACTCGCATCATTCGGGAGAGCTGAAGCGGTAAAACCGGAGCTGTCAGAGATTTTAGCATCGCTGGCAAGGCCAAGCGGTGAAGAGACGACCACATAAAAGTTTGAACCGGAGAGGTTCTGAATACTGGTTCTCGCCGCAGATAAGTTGACCAGTTCGTTATCGTGAATCTTGGTAAACAAATCTTTCTTCGCAGGAGGAATCGTCAGCTTGGCCGGAATCCCAGAGATCAGCTCGCCAAACAGCTCATATGCACCGGCAAACTAGAGTGACCATGAGTCCATATTTTTCCTCTCTTCCGCAAACGAAGGAGGTGCTTCGCTAGTAAAGACGTCGATGAGCTGGGCTTTAGGCTCTATGCAAGCGAGGTCTAACATGTCTTCCTTCACTTCATGGCACAAGCAATCTTATCTTGAAACATCTGCTCCACTTCCTGTTTAGCCAAAATTACGGCTCGGGAAACCTGAGACTCCAATAACTCATATGCGGCATGCAAACTGCGGGTCAGCTCCGCTATCTTTGCCTTGTTCTTGGTTTTCACCGACTCCAGCATGACATTTCGGCGTTCCATATCTTCACACTTAGACTTTATTGTTTCTATCTCGGCTCTCAAATCCGCTATCACCTTGGATGTTTCTGTCTTTTTGGCCAAGGCAAGATCCTCGGTTTCCTTAGCCAATGTTTTGGCCTCACTGATACGGGCCTGGTCCTCTTGGGCCCTCTTATCATTCTCCACAACCAGCCGGTTTATTGCAGCAAAGAACTGAGAGAACACAAGAAAAATGGATAACCCATAAATATCGGCACAAAAAAAAAAATGATAACCAAAGTATAAAGAGTAGAGCAAATCTGATACCTTAGCTCCTTTGAAAGTAATCTTCGAGTAGGTTTTGCTTTTTGTTAAGCTGCTCGGAATGTACATGTAATTGTCCTTGTGCAGAACCTGTGCAAAGAAGCTTGCTGACGCTTCGGCGTTATCATACAGTGCTCCCGGAGTAAGAGGTGTAGTTAGTTGGGTAACACTAAGAGTCGGCTTGGGTGTGGCTGGGCGTTTGTCCTTTCTATTTTTCTTGGCGCCCTTATCATCACGGGTATCGCTACATCCGTCTTTGGCGATTTCTTTTCTCTTTTGGTCGGCAAGGCGTTGGCGAATCGTCCCATCTTTTCCTTTTCCACCATTATTTTCTTTCTTCTCTAGATGGTGAGCGGTGAGGCAAGAGGATAACGGCCTATCATCGGAATCTAAAACGGCGGGCTTAGAGCCCCTTGGTGTAGACGGCTCACTCGCGGACGAAGACGGGAAAGATGAATACTTCGTAGGCACGAATCCCGAGCTATGGCTTGGTGGAGGCGGAGGTGGAGGCGGAGGCGGAGGTAATCTTCTATCCACAGAAGTCCTGCGTCCCTTCTCATTGGATTGGCTCTCCGTCTCCTCGACGGCTCGGTGTTTCGTCTCCTCGGCAGCCTTACGCGCTTTCTCCTCGGCTATCCCCCTGTCACCGTAAGTAGGCCTCCTCATGTTGCCCGAGTGATCTGAAGACGGCGGTGATGACGTTTTGGCTGAAAGACCCTCTAGAACAGCTTGCGCCCTCTCGATCCTCTAGAATAGCTCGCGCCCTATCCTCCCGCTGCAAGCTGAAATCTCTGTTCCAATTGCACACGCGAGCTACAAGTTCTTTGTGAATTTTAGTAAGACCTGAAGGCTTCTTGATTGGCGGAGGCCGAACTGCAAAACAGGTAAAAAAATAAAATTGGTTATAATCATGAAATAATCTAAGTGTCAAAATCTACGCCGTGATCCTTAGCAAGCTACAAATCCGCTACCGATCTGCCTTCATTTAGTTTTGATCGACCGAAGATAGTTCTGCCCCACCGAAGCTTCGGAGATCTTCACAAAAAAATAATCTTCCGCATTCTCGTCTTTATTTGGGAAACGATCGATAACCCTTCGTAGCTTTTTGCAGGAAAGATAGTATTTTCTATTTTCTTTTAATCCGTGGCGCCGAACTTCGAGGAAGCACGTCAAGTGGTCGGCTCCGATCTCTATCTTACGCTCATAACCCAAGACAAGAATTCCAACCAAGTGACGGATTCCACGTGGATTAAGTTGAGCAAGCGCAAGTCGGCACTTCCATAAAATTAGAAGGATAGCCTCGGGGATCGGAAACCACAAATAGCAGAGATAGAAAAAACTCTCAAAAAGAGTGAAGTATCCCTCAGACAGCTCTTCTGCTCGATCATATGGATCTAGTGCCATCAGCTCAACCGATTCCGGAATCGTAAAACGTCGCCTAAGAGTAAGGAAAGTTTCATCGGTGGAAAGACTTAAACCGGGAGGATCAGGTCGAATCACTTTCTTCTCTTTGGCTTTCTGTTGAGAAATGGTTCACCCGACAATTCCATTCCCTCGGTGGAAGAATCATGAAGAGAGGGAACGATAATCTCCAAGCGATTTGGATATTCTGTGTTGGAGAGCACACCCGAAGATTTTGGCTTGGGAGAATTACCGCGATTTGAATCATATGTCGACATCACAAGGGTAAATCACTTTCCAACAACGGTTTGCTCAGGAGAAGCGTGACTCGTTTTGAAAAGGATTCCCAAGTCTTGAAAACGGTTCATCTACAAGAGAGCGTGGCTCGTCTTCAAAAGAAAATGGTTTGCTCTCGAACAACGTGGCTCGTTTCTAAAAATTCCAAAGTGGTTCGTTTGAAAAAACGTGGCACACTTTCAAATCGGCTCTACCAAGTCACGGCTTGGGTCTCGCAGTGAAACAGCTCGGGTCAACTCCAATGGCTCGGGTCAAAAACCACAAATGGCTCGGGATGGCTCGCAGCTTTGGTTCGGATCGAGCAATGGCTTGGGACAAAACGGTTCGGATTAATCAAATGGAATCAACTTGTCTTGGCAAAAATGATGGCTCGGAAAGAATCTTTGGCTCGGAATTCCGTAGATCTCAGCGAAGTCAAGACGGCGGTGGCTCGGGTCGTGGCTTGGTCTCGGCGAAGTCAAGACGGTGGTGGTTCAGAACTGAGACAGCGACGGTTCAGGCAGAAGACGGCGATGGCTCGGTTCACAAGTTACGGCAGTTCGGAGCGGCCCGCGACAACGACGATGGCTCTACTAGAAGCCAAGGTCTAAACCGCGGAAGATACGGCAAACCGTGAGACTAGATCCGACGAGCCGTGAGTGACGACGGCACAAAAAGCGGCTGGCGGCGGCAGCAGCACAAAAATAAAAATAAAAATATATATATATATAACCTGAACCTAGAGAAAAACGGGAAAGAGAAGAGAAAGGGAGGGGAGGAGATACCTTTTAATTTTTTTTTTTTTTTGGAGAATGAGGTTATGATGGGATTCTCTCCTACTTCCCATTTACACAGGTGAAGAGCCAAAAACTTACCTCGGAACCCGCGAAAACCCTAGTTTTTCCCTCCTCTTCCTTGGAAATCCACTAAAGGCCTAAATCCCTTTTTTAGTACATAAAGCCCGAGCCATTAAATCACAAATAAAAAGCCGCAGATCGGCACAAGATAAAAACGGCTCGACCAAATGACATCGGTTAAACGGTAATACCGTTAACGGCTCGGCAAATTTTTATTTTTTTTACATAGCATTTGGAAACAATTGTATTCGATCCGCGCCTCAGTGCTACGATTTTCATTACACTTAGCGGCTCAGAATATGCTTAAATCGAACTGATCGAATCAGGAACCCGAATCCTAAACTCGGGAAAACAGTCATAACAATTTCTTCTGTTTTATCTTATCCTTTTAATAATATCTCGGCTTCATCATTACTGATAATTTCGAGCTAGGGGCTAACTGTGGGGGTCAAATTCCACCCCTTGAAGATCACCAGAAGAAAATGGCTAAGTCTGGGTGAAGAAGCGCTCTACCGAAAGTCTAGTATGCACCGGCCGGTTGGGAGATCTGTAAACCAATAGTAGTACCAAACCACCGGGTGAACCGTTTTCAAGACTTCAGCTCAACATGCCCAATTTAGCTCAGCCCATCTAATTGGGCGGAACCGAACCGTTAATGGGCTGAACCATTAATGGGCCAGTCGACTTAAGGAGTGCAGCTCACGCCAAAAACCCTAGCCGACTTAGTCTAGTATAAATATTATTGTATCATCCTCTTGAAAGAGGATCACGAAATCTCTAGCAGAAAACCCTTGTACTTTTACAGCAAACGCAGCTAACAAAAACCTTCTTCTCAACCTTTGTTCTTATTTTCTAACTCTTAAGTTTTTGCAGATCTGCCACAAACCCGACAAATTCTAATTGTAGGAATCTAGCTCCCACAAATAATATAATCAAAGCATTAATATTACCAATTTTTTCCCATATATGATCCACTAGAGCACTTGAAGAAGTCAAGTGCACAAAGACAACACCATTTGGAGATTCAAGACAAGAATTACGCCTAGAAAAAACTAAAAAAAAAAAAAAAATTAGCGTCAAGACTTGAGCTCCATTCATGATCCGAATATTCGTATGTATTTTGAGACCGAAAAAGCACGAATTTTTCAAAAAAGGGCCGAGCAACAACAACATCAACAAGCTCCACCTTCGTCTTCTTCATTTGGACAATACTTTGATGATTTAAATGATTAAGTCATTAATTATAATATTTATTCTATTTTATTTATCTTAATTTCATTATTTTCCATCAATAAATTTCATCGTATTTGAAATTTTTTGTTGCATTTTAATTGTGTTGGTTAAAGATCTTTTATAAATATGAATTTTGATTATCATTTTATAATTTGCCATTAATCATTTAATCAAAAATTATATAATCAATAACAAAACCATATATTTAATAATATATTTTAGGTGTAAAAGTAGAATGAGTAAAAAGTTAAAGGGCTTTATATAAATAAAAAAGTTCAACTCAAAAATAGAGTGAGATTTAGGTTTACTCTAAATGTAGAGTAAAAAAGTTGGTTGCTCTATTTTGGTGTAAGATAAAGTGGGGTTGGAGATAATTTTACTCTAAATTTTATTTTAGAGTGGGATTTAGAATGGGGTTGGAGATGCCCTAACAAGGAAAAGAATATAATTTCCATTACTACTCTTTAATACAGTTTTCTGATGAGGCATAAAGCAGGTTTTGGGTAGTAGATTTGGCTTTCTAGGGTTTTTTTGTGTGTGGTTGTAACACAGAGCCTATACACAAGTAGGTTATGTAAATCGATTTCTCTACTCTAATCATCTAACTTGACAACGTTTAAAGTAATATACAAGCATGAAACTGATTATTAATAAATTGAATACAAGCATGGAACCAATTGTTAAGCTCTTCTTTAACTCCAACCAATACATACAGTGATACATATGTGTTAAATTAGTTTGAATCAAAGAGAAAAGAAGGTGATTCACTTTTAATTCCGCCTGACAAAAAGCTTATTCGTTTAGAACATTTTGGAAATGTTTCTCTACGATTTCCATGTTTAGACCATCGTGGAAATTGTGGGAATATAAAACAAATTAAAAAAGAGAATCAAAACAATTAAATTACAAATTAAAGTTCAAAAATTTACGTGTATTGACCATTACCACTCTATAAACAGAAATATTCAGTACTTTATTTGTATTAATAAAAAATAATCAATGAATTTTATTACACTGTACATTTTTTTTTAAAGCACACTGTACATTATTATCAAATATATTTCATGAATAAGAAAAAATTATTCCTACGGAGAAGAAAATGAGGCTTGACCAATTCGATATTCCCCCATTTTGTTCTCCGGTATTGTTTTGGTGTATATATGTAAAACAAATTCCTAATAACTAATCTAAAAGTATATCAAATAAATAAAACGAAAAAAGTAATCAATTCTGGAGCGGCCACCTTAACCAGTTCAGTCCGGAACTCAGAACCACCGGTTCGTTATTTAGTGACCTGGTCCGCTCGTGCTGGGACCGGAGTGCTTACCATATCCAAGTGTCTCACTCCGGTCCACGAAATGATGACCTTCACCACCAGAGCTAGGACCCGAGTCTTTAATCGCCCCAAGTGACAAACCATCGAAGAACTTAGCCATCAGCTTCTCTTCGGCCTTCGTTAAACCCAACGGACGAGCTTCCACCACAAAAACTGAACTAACCAACATCAAAAACAGAATCGAACCAATAACAACTTTGTTCATCATTATTTTCTTTGAGTGGATTAAGAGTAAAATAATATATTTTTTTTGGTTTTTATGTTCACTAATCAATGGAGATGTTTGTATTTGTTGTGGAGAGTTTGTTGGACTTGGAGTTGGATTATATAGTAATGTGAGAGACTTGAAAGAGAAGAAAAGTCTTAACTGTTTTTAGTTTTGACTTCACAAGTTTAGAATTCAACAGAACGTGAGGTTTGAATTTCTGATGCTTCCTGGGAAAATGCATAGGTTGCTTCTTGTGCTTGGCTGCCTTATTTGTTTTATAATATATAATTTGCGAAAATAAAAAAAGCCATCAACGAGGAACGGAGATTAGTATTTTTGTTTTTCCTTTTTGAAGTGATAAAATGGTTTTAATTTTGTCTCTGCTTGTTTGGAGCAGACTTTTAGTAGTTGTAGACCATAAAGAATGTTTGGAAATCAAATCTAGTACTCCCTCCGTTTGTTTATAAGTGATGTTTGATGAATTATTTTTTGTTTACAAATAAGTGATGTTTTCACTTATCAATGCACAATTAATTGATTTTTTTTTGTGTTTTTGACTCTTTATCTGCAGATTGAATTTTTATTAGTTAAAATGTCTTGGATAAATAAAAAGTATTGTTTTATTTAAAAAAACAAGGTAAATTTAATGATTTCTTAATATGAGTGTAGAAGCCTAAAACATCGTTTATAAACAAACGGAGGGAGTATATGTTATTTTATGTTTTTTCTTTTTGGTCCGGCTAAAGTTTATGTTTATTCCTATATTAGGCGACGAAATCTAATTTCCCCACCTTCTTTAGAAATTACAAAAAATATTGTCAAAAATGGCATACATTTAGAAGCATGTTACATCTATTTTTATGATTGGATACCAGCATAATTTGAAATATTTATTCATTATTTCATTAAAATTTATATTTATAGATTTTCTTTTCCATTTAGATCAGAGTGCTTTTTTTTTATAACCAATCATAGTTTCTATTTTTTGGAGTTGAATCTTTGGGTTCATATATCCTTCCTCGTAAATAAGTTTGGTAAGTTACTCAAATAATTAAAACTAGAAAATTATCCGCGTTATACGCGGGATAAAATTATTGTTGAATAAAATCAATAATTTTAGTTAAAATAACAATTACGGTGATTTATTATACATAATCTAAAACCCATTTTATATATTTGAATTTTGCGATTATTTTGTACACAAATGTGTTTCACCCGTGAAATAATTAAACCAAAAAATTTCATTAATAATTATTTTACTTGTATAAATGTGTATTTATGAAAAATTAAAAACATCTACTTGTCAAACAAAACAACACTCGTAAAACTATATACGAAAAATTATTTTACATGCTCAAAAATTTTCAAAAGATAATAAATTGTACTTTTCTATTTTAAATAAATTTTTGTGTGTATATGTTAAATTTTTGTTCACATTTAATTCTATGATTTAAATCTATAATTTTTTTAATATTTTAATTTTGGCAAGTTTAAGATTTCCAAATATTTTAATTTTGGTAAGTTTAGGAAGATTCAAATGTGTTTGATAATTAGAGTTATAGTAATCAAAATAAATATATTTGGAAATAAATGTGTTTGGTAATGAGTAAAAAAAAATAAATAAATAAATAAAAATAACGAGGAGAAAATTTGTGGAACTGACACCTAAGGAAAATGCTCCTCAAATAATATATAAGATATAAGTTTCTTTAGAAAAGTAATAGTCAAACTAATTTCGATGTTGAATAAATTAAGTCTTAGTTATTTAAAACCTAAATATTCTTTAGTTAACATAGTTCTTTAAATCAAACAGATTTTGTTTTGAATTTTTTTTGTCCTCTTTCAACTATTCATTTGTTGAATTAAATTAAAAATCATGTAAAATTCAAAGTTTGTTACAAGTTAACGTGCGATGTAGTTTTCAGTTGAAAATGAATATTGTTAGGTGCGTTTATCAAAGCTTGATCGATGTCTCAAACGTTCAAACACCAATCTGGCTATGTATTTTTCTTGTTTCTCACGTTGTTGTTTGTACTTCCATTCAAAATAATAGCCTTTTTTGAAAAACCATGAGCGAAGTACACACTCTAATCAATTTTTTGAATTTTCAACCTTTTAGTGTGGTTTTCAAAACCATTCTTAAAAATATGTTAGAGAAAATTATCGTAGGATGACGAATATAATAATAACTATATAACAATGTGAATGGAGGATATAATTTTTTTTGTTTTAACAGTTGCAAAGAAGTTGTTTTTGTCGGTATAAGATCATTCCCTTTAAATGTGAAATTATCAAACTACTTTTATTTGGTCAGTTAAAATAGTATAAAAAATCGTGTTATACTGATATTTTAGATCTATTAAAAACTTGGTAAATTGACCATACACTCATTCTTAGTTAGTCGAAAAATGAAAAAATCTTAATCAATCTATAGTTTATAGAATAATTTGTTCATGAATAAACTTAATAAATAATCATTCATATCACATGAGAAGGTGAGTGAATTTGTAATTTGGCAAATCTTTTTTTTTTTATAACTTTTATAGACTTTTGATAAATTAACTTTTTATTTGGTACATGCCACCCAAACACTTTTTTTGTTTGTTTTGGAAATCTTATCTTTGACTAACTACATTTTTTATTTATCAACAATATGTATTATGCAAATATAAATTGAAATAGTGATGTAATGATAATAATACTAAAACAATTTACTAGATTACATTTCACAATTTTCGTATATTATATTTGTATTTTAATAGTTCTATGTATTTTTTTTTGGTTGACACACACTGAGTTTATATTTTGAATAATTATTTTACCTTGTTAAGATTTTCTAAAATTTGTTTTTGATTTCGTACATACCACCTAACTATTGTATGACTACTTTGAAAGTGTATAGACATGAAGTCTTTACAAGTTTCACCAACAAATTGTTCTTTACTAAAAGAAATTATGAGTCAAAATCCAAAACAAATCTGCTAATAAAAGTTAAAATAATAATTGTGGAAGCTAGATTCCGCACTAAGAATTTATATGTGAATTCGGGAAAGAAACTTTGGTCCTAAAAATGTCGATAAATCAAACTAAGATCGACACCAAGATAACGTAAAATAAATTTATATTGATATTCGGTTAAGTATAGAAAAAACTTTAGCTAGAATGAGTCTGATGAGCTAAAGTATGATTGAGTGTAAAACGTAAGGAAAAAATTATTTCGGCCCTAGAATTAGCTATTTATACTCCTATGAGCTGAGAGATTCAGCTCTGCAAATCTCTCTTCGTCGCCGGAGATCTCGGATACGTTATGCTATATCCTCCGGGAATGTCGGGATCTCTTCATAAACCGTTTAGAGGCACTAACTCGGTGTATCCCCGCTGAGTTGTTCGGTCAGAGGATCTTCAGCACCGGTGGTTAATGGACCGATTATGCGGGCCCATCAAAAGAGAATGATACACTGGCCTTTCTCTAAATGTTAGCGCGGTTCTGGGCCTGAGGTCCAACATCAAATATAATCTAATTTCGATTATATTTTAAGCTTAGTGAGTCGGATTTCTAATGTTGAAATCCAGCTCCAACAATAATACATTATATTACTGAATAAATAATCACTTCATAAATTTTTGAATCAACACAAAGTGAATTTATATTTTGAGTAAGTACTTTTCGTTCAAAAATTTTAGGAGAATAATTTATGATTTGGACAATTTGGTACATCCGTACATGCCACCTAAACACTATTTTTTTCTTATTCCTAATATGTTCTGGAAATATTATCTTCGACCAAACAATAATTGTATATTTCTCGTATATTAATTTTTGATTTTAATACCTTTTGTGTATTACTGTATTTAAGTTATATACTAAAGTTTTTGAATTTTGACAAAAAAAAAACTAGTTTTTGAATTTCTTTTTATTTTGCAAGGACTTTATTAAGAAAGAAACATTACTTGTGTGTCAAAATTTTAAAATATGATAATTGTAATTATCTTGTGTGTCACACCATTACAAAAACTCTAGTTAATAAGATAAGATTTGTAACTGGTCCTGGTCCAATGCACATAACAATAAATATATAACATCGAATCGCCTTACTCAGATCTTATTGGGTTAGCAATTACTATACATAGATTTTCTTAGCAATGTCTTTATGAAGCAAATTCTATCGTAAAAATATCGTCAGTATATATACCACTACAATTTTCGCAATAAATCATTAAGTCCAAAAAAATATAATACCTCTAATATAACTATTAACGAAAATACATTATAATGGGAAGTTGTGAGGGTCAGGAAACACATGTCCTAATGGTAACACTACCATTCCAAGGTCATATCAATCCTATGCTCAAATTCGCCAAACATCTCTCACCAACGAAGCTTCACCTCACTCTCGCCACCACCGAGCAAGCTCGTAATCTTCTCTGCGCCGCCGCCTCCACCGTTGACGAATCCATTAGCCCGGTGGACCTCGCTTTCTTCTCCGACGGTCTGCCTGAAGACGATCCAAGAGTCGACGGATCTATCCTTGAGTCATTGAGAAATGTGGGACACAAGAACTTGTCTGAAATTATCAGAGACAAGACATTCTCATGTATCATTTCTTCACCTTTTACTCCATGGGTTCCAGCTGTTGCAGCTGCTCATAACATCCCTTGTGCAATCCTCTGGATCCAAGTGATAGACTCCTCGTGAGGATCTATGCCCGAAGATCTCTTTGAACGGTTTTAAGGATGCGGAATGATGATGATGGATGAATTTCGAAAGAGAAGATGAACGGTTTGAATGTGAAGGATGAAGAGATAAATGGATCGATGCGTACTTCCGAGAGATTTGAACGATCTCTAAGACTACAAAGCTTGCCCTTTGTGAAGGATAAAGATCCAAACACAATGAACAAGAGGGGGATTGATGTGAAACTTCCAAGGGATGTGAAGAGATCCTTAGACTTTCGGCTCTTGAGTGAAATGGGATGAAGATCCAAATTTCGGGTTCAAGAGGATGATCAAACGAGTTTAAGAAAAGACTTATGATTTAAAATGTTTGATGATTGAAATGAGAAGTGGCAAGCCACTTATATAGGAAAAGAGAAGTGTACATGCACTCTCTTCAAAAAAACAACATAATTAAAGGTTTGACTAATAAATGAAAAATGCATGCAAACACACATAGGAAATGATGAATTTTAACTCCAAGATCTCATAAAAACGTGATGGGCCTTTGATGGGCTTCCAAAAAGTCCAAAAATTAGCCTAAGTATGATAATGAGGAAATCGTGAAGTATGTGGGCTTGCCTCATTAAAAACCTACTTCGGAAAACCCATTGGGACAAAACCGAAGGTAGGGAAAAAGAGTACGAGTCCACATACCTCTCATTATCATCCTTCCTTGGCTCGAATCACAACCAATGCGGTTTGATGAGCAACTAAAAGAAGTTGGCCGTTTAGTCTCAACACAAGCATAGAGACGGCTTGGTTGAGTTGTCTTGTACGTGACCTCGTCATCGGTCCACTCGGGATTTCTAATGCCTTAGCGTCCGTCTTCAAGAACCTCAATGTCTCCAAGTTTCTCCTCGGCTACAAGCGGTTCCGTGACTCCATGTTCTAAGCTGGACAGGGTTCTATCACCAAGCTTGTGGTGCTTACTCGATTTACTACCGTTACTACAAGAAGACGAACTCTTTCCCTGAAGATCTCGAAGACCTGAGCCAAACGGTGCAACTACCAGCTTTACCATTGTTGGAAGTTGGAGACCTCCCTTCGTTTCTCTTACCTTCTTCCGAATTTCACTTCAATAACCTAATGGAGGACTTCGCGGATTGCTTGAAAGATGTGAAATGGGTTTTGGCCAATTCGTTTTACGAACTGGAGTCAGAGATAATCGATTCGATGTCTGATTTAAAACCCATTATCCCAATCGGTCCTCTGGTTTCTCCATTTCTGTTGGGAGCTAATGAAGACGAAACCCTAGATGGGAAAAATCTTGATCTGTGGAAACCTGATGAGTATTGTATGGAGTGGCTTGACAAGCAAGCTAGGTCATCGGTCGTTTACATATCTTTTGGAAGCATACTCAAATCATCGGAGAATCAAGTCGAGACCATAGCGACCGCGTTGAAAAACAGAGGAGTTTCATTTCTATGGGTGATTAGGCCTAAAAAGCGAGGCAAAAACGTCCATGTTTTGCAGGAGATGGTCAAAGAAGGACAAGGGGTTGTTATTGAATGGGGTCCTCAGGAGAAGATACTGAGCCACGTTGCGATCTCTTGCTTCGTCATGCATTGTGGATGGAACTCGACGATCGAGACGGTGGCGGCTGGTGTTCCGGTGGTGGCATATCCGAGCTGGACGGATCAGCCGATTGACGCGAGATTGCTTGTGGATGTGTTTGGAATGGGAGTGAGGATGAGGAATGACGATGGGGACGGCGAGCTTAAGGTCGGAGAGGTAGAGAGATGCATTGACACCGTGACGGAGGGGTCCGCCGCCGCAGATATGAGGAGGAGAGCGGTTGAGCTGAAGTACGCCGCGAGATCGGCAATAGCGCCTGGTGGATCTTCGGCTCAAAATTTGGACTCTTTTATAAGTGATGTCACAAATATTTGACTTGCTATGTGAATCGTTATTTAAATCGTAAACTTTGTATCTGTTTATAAAGAATTATCGTTAATTTGGAAGTTTATTTATAAAATGAAACAAAAATGTTTCTTTTAGTTTAGACTTAAGACATACACATACAAATTGAGCTATTTATTTAAATACTAAGTTAAAACCCATGCTGTGCATAGGTTTAGTTGTAACTATTAATTTTACAATTGTTTTGTTACGTATATATGTAGATATGAGTGAAAATAGTTGATATTATTAGACACCAAAAATATCAAATGTTTAGTCTTTCTTCTTTTCTTATAATAATATAGAATAAGAAATAGACATAATTTACAAGTCTTTCTTCTTTTCTTGATATATCTAATTTACATGTCTTCCTCAAAACAAAATGATTAAAAACTAACAATAAACAAAAACATCAGTTTCTAGGGTTCAAATTTACGACGAACGCCCAACAACTTCGGGATGTATGGTGTCAAATTGATGGGTCATGGAAAGAGACGGATATAATAAAAGGGGCCGGGTGGTTTTGTTATCAAGGCAATCATCCTATTTTACTTGGTGCAAAAAGAATCTGTCAATTGCGGTCACCCCTTCATTTAGAGATGGAGGCCCTTCTATAGGCAATGACGAGTATTCTAGCTAACAAGGTGGATTTTCAAAGTTTTGAGACGCAGTGTGTCGATTTACTCAAGATCACGCAAGCACCAGAGGATTGGCTAGCATTAGCTATTTCTACGAAAAGACATCAAACATGAAGGCATATATCTTAGCTCGATCGGCTCAGTCTAGATCAATCATTTTCTCCTATGTCTAGATCAATTATTTTCTCCTATGTAAGTAATTTGCCGCCTTTTTGGGTTGCAAATGGCGAATGTATGCTCTAAGTTTTAATATTCGGTTGGCAAAAAAAAAAAAAAAAAAAAAAAAAAACAAACCTAGCAAAGTACTCTAATCGACATTACATATTAAACCGACTGCTCAAATCAACTTTTACGGTTCAATGGGACATAAATGATACTCTTCGAGAAATGAACCATCTACAATCTTCGAAATCACGATAGATTCTATCATGACATAACGATTATGTACACTAAATTACTATCACCGATAACAACATAATCAAGTTTAAAAATCTATTTAACAACAACGAAACAAAGTTTATAAAAACTTAACCAGCAATGATTACCAAATCCAAGTCTATTTGCTCATTTTTCCTCGAACCGTATTAGATGTTGGAGAATCAAATCATCATCATCATTATCTACTCATGATTCTCCTTAAAGGTTATGATTAGGTGGTCAACGATATTCTCATAAATGTAAATATATTTGATTACTCTGTTTTAGGTTCATTTCCTTATTAACTTAGATTAGGAGATTCTCTATTCTTGTATAAATCCCTCCTTGTAGAAACTTTGAATGATATACAACATATATTCTTAACATCGTATCAAGAGCATGGTGATACCCTACAATTTTTTTCCCAACCGCCTCTTCTCTTTTCTTATTATCGTCTTCCTCTTAATAACTCCGATCATCCATGGCTGCGACCGCCAAAACCGTAGAGTCATCCTCTTCCCTTCTCAACATCAATATGTCAAACATCAATAAGGTCACTCCCACCAATTATCTCACCTGGAGCATTCAGATTCATGCCCTTCTTGATGGGTATGAACTCGCCGACCATATTAATGGCTCTCCTCCACCGCCTGAGACCGTCACCGTGAACAATGTTGCTGGTCCGAATGTGGCACACACCAAGTGGAAGAGACAAGATAAGCTCCTCTATAGTGCCCTTCTCGACACTCCCGCCATTCATTCAAGCACTAGTCACCAGAACTAAGACATCAGCTGAAATGTGGACCACCATTGCTACGACGTATGCCAACCCGAGTCGTGGACATGTCCCACAACTCAAGATGCAGCTGAAGCAATACAAGACCATTGACGAGTATATCCAAGGATTAACTACTCGCTTTGATCAACTGGCGCTCCTTGATCGCCCATTGGATAATGAAGACCAAATCGACAAGGTCCTAGAAGGCTTACCGAAAGACTATCGATATGTGGTTGAACAAATCGAAGGACGCGATTCTCCTCCAACAATTACAGAGGTCCATGATAAGCTTCTCACAAAAGAAGCAAAACTCCTCTCTCTTGCAACACCTACGACCATTGATGGTCCAATCACTGCCAATGCTGTTGCTACTTGTCCTCGTTCCTTTCAAGTCAAATCGAATAATAGAAACAACCAGAATTAGAATAATAACAATCAGCCATTGTCATTCAACCACAAACCTGATCAACACAAAAACAATAAGGGGTATCAAGGAAGATGTCAGATTTGCGGTACCTTTGGTCACAGTGCTAAACGGTGCACTCAATTGCAGCAGTTTGCTGGTTTACAACACAACTCTCAATCATCTCTGTTTCGTCCCTGGCAGCCACAAGCAAATATGGCCCTTGCCTCGCCCAATCCGTCAAACGCTTGGCTTATGGATAGCGGTGCTACTCATCATATAACGAGTGATCTTCATCAAATGACCGCCTCACACCCATACTACGACCACGATGCAGTCCTCATTGGTGATGGTACCGGATTACCCATCACTCACACTGGTTCCATCTCACTTCCCTCTCAATCTCGAAATTTAAAGCTCAATAACGTTTTATGTGTTCATGATATTAAGAAGAATCTTATTTCCGAATATCGGTTATGCAACAACAATAATGTTTCGTGGAATTCTTTCCTGCCCATTTTTAGGTGAAGGACTTTAGCTCGGGAACCCCATTACTCCACGGGAAGACTAAGGATGAGTTGTATGAGTGGCCAACCTCCCCAAATATCATCAAATCGTTTTTCGCTTCTACCACATCCAAACCTTCCACAACCGATTGGCATCATCGTCTCGGTCACCCATCAAATCCTATTCTAAAAACTTTTTCTTCTTCTTTTACCTTACCATGTTTGCAATATGTAAACTCCATGTGTTCAGATTGTGCTATCAATAAAACACACAAATTACCATTCTCCCAAACCTCTATTACCTCTATCTGACCCTTACAATATATTTTTAGTGATCTATGGAGCTCGTCTGTTGTTTCCATCGACTGTTACAAGTACTACTTAGTACTTATTGATCATTATAGTCGATATACGTGGTTGTACCCTTTGAAGCTCAAATCTCAAGTTCATGATACGTTTATTGCGTTCAAGGCTCTAGTCGAGAACAAATTTCAATCTCGTATCTGAATATTGTACTCAGATAACGGAGGAGAGTTTATTGCCTTACGGGCTTTCCTAGTATCTTCCGGCATCTCTCATCTTACCTCGCCTCCTCATACCCTAGAACATAACAGTATTTCTGAACGGAAACACCGTCATGTGGTTGAAACCGGTCTCTCTCTACTCACTCATGCTGAAATGTCGAAGACGTACTGGTCATATGCGTTCACTACCGCAGTATATCTCATCAATAGATTGCCCACACCGGTCATTGAGATGGTCTCGCCGTTTCATAAACTGTTTGGTTCCGCGCCTAATTACTCGAAGCTCTGGATTTATGGATGTTTATGTTTTCCTTGGTTATGGTCGTACAATAAACACAAGCTTGAGGACCGGTCAACACCGTGCATTTTCATTGGCTACTCTCAGATGCAGAGTACGTATTTGTGCCTCCAAAGAGCTATAGGCCGTATTTATGTCTCTCGACATGTGAGATTTGATGAACACTCATTTCCTTTTCGAAATCTCAATATAGCATTACCAACACCCTCTGTTACACCATCCTCAAACACTTCTCCTTCCATCATTAAAATTCCTTTTATTCCAATCAGCATACCTGTCCATTCGCCACTCGTACACTCTCAATTCTCAGGCAACACGGGCTCAGTCCTTCACTCTTCCTCATCACAATCAATGGACATATCTCCGATACACACAACATCCTCGCCGTCAACTTCTCCGACGCAGACAACCTCCTCGCCGGAGCCACCTTCGCCTCATGTATCACATTCTAACTCTTCATCTTCTTTCTCCTCCTCTCAGTTTCTCCAAACCCCACTGAGCCCACTGCTCCATCTACACATGGGCCAGAACCTGTGGCCCAGATTACCCTCCCAACATCCCAATTATCCAATCCAAATATCCACAACTCAAATACCTCATCAAATCAAACCCACTCAAAAAGCCCATCACAAAATCCATCAACCACACGACATACTCCACCTCTGCAAATCAATTCCTCTGCCCCACCCTCACCACAAAATATCACCAACCCCGACCATACAACCACTGTCCCAATAAACAACCACCAAATGACCACTCACTGGAAAAACCATATTGTTAAACCCAATCCCAAATACAACAATGCTGCAGCCCTGTCTCGTAACTTTCCCAGTGAACCGCATACCATTAACCAAGCTCTTAAAAATCGAAAATGGCAAGGAGAAATGTCAGACGAGATCACTGCCTTCGCTCGACATCGAACTTATGATCTGGTTCCAAGACAACCGCATTTCAATATTGTTGGGTGCCGATGGTTGTTCACAAATAAATTTCTACCAACGGCTATTCATCATCGATGCAAAGCGTTTCTAATGGCTAAAGGGTATAATCAAGAATATGGCGAGGATTACACTGAAACTTTCAGTCCCGTTATTAAAGCAATGACAATCTGACTGGTTCTTGATATTGCCGTTAACAATGATTAGTCTATTCAACAACTTGATGTCAATAATGCGTTTCTCCAAGGTACATTAACGGAAGAAGTATACATGGAACAACCTCCCGGTTTTGTGGATACGGACAATCCGACACATGTATGTCGCCTTAATAAGGCAGTCTATGGGCTTAAACAAGCTCCCAGAGCGTGCTACACGGAGCTTAGCACCTTTCTCCTCAGTCTTGGTTTCATGAACTCGTTAGCGGATACTTCTTTGTTCGTTCTCAAAATTGGTACACAATTTTTTTTATCTCTTGGTATACGTTGATGATATTATCGTCACCGGAAGCAGCAAGTATGGTATTGATCGTATTCTACAACTACTCGCTGATCGTTTCTCCGTCAAAAATCCAGAAGATCTCCATTATTTCTTTGGTCTTGAAGCTCATCGTACGAGCAAAGGTTTACATCTCTATCAACGAAAATACATTATGGATCTTCTTCACAAGTACAACATGTTAAATGCAAAACCCGTCATGACCCCAATGGCCACGTCACAGGGCTGTAGCAAACACTGTCACAGAGCTCCAATGGGTATGTATTATTCTCACAGAGCTTGGCATTACTCTGCCTACATCACTAGTGGTCTATTGCGAAAATGTTGGAGCTACGTTTCTCTGTGCTAATTCAGTCTTTCATTCCCGCATGAAACATATTGCGCTAGACTACCATTTCGTTCGCGGACATATTCAACACGGTGCCCTTCGCGTATCCCATGTTAACACGCGTGATCAATTAGCCGACGCACTCACTAAACCATTACCTCGAGCTCGGTTTATTGACCTTAGAAACAAGAACGGAGTGACTCACGCCCCTCCATCTCACTACAAGAAAACACCCCCATTTGCAACGGCAAGTTTCGTCACAAATTCGTTGCAAAATGGGTATTTGCGACGTTTTGTCGTTTGTCGCAACTAGCTCGTCGCAAACCAAAAATCGTCGCAAAATCGTCGCAACTATATCGATAGTCGCAAAACCGTCGCTAATTTTGCGACGATTTTGCGACTTAATATTTTGCGACGTTTGTGCGACTTAATATATTTGCGACGAAATAGCATCGGTTTTACGTGGTAAAAGTTAGCATCGGTTTTGCGACGACTAGTACTTGCAACGGTTTTGCAGCTATTTTTGGCGACGATTTTGCGAGTAATATTTTGCAATATGTTTGCGTCATACCGGATTGCGACGCAATTGCGGCTATTATTTGCGACGATTTTCGATGTGATTTATAAAAAAAAAAATTTCGAAATTTAAATAATTTATAATTAAAAAAAAAAAATTCTAAAATATTTAAATTTAAATATAAAAACATAAAATAAAAATAAAGTTTTACATAAATCTAAAAACTGAAAACAAATCTATTCGAAATCGATATCATCGAGCGGATCCCTGGTGGTCGATGTGCCTCCTCCGTCGCCTTCCCTGGTGGTCGATGTGCCTCCTCCGTCGCCTTCTGGCCTTCTCAGAAACTCGGCAAGCTCGGGGTTCCCCCTCGCTAACAGCGTGAACATATCATCATGGGCGGTGGTCCTCTTCGTCGCTTCGCTGAGCAACTTCTCCGTTTCGCCGAGCCGTTCTTTTGTTTGTGTGAGCTCTTCTTTGGTTTGGTGGAGCTCCTTGACTATTTCCGGATCATAAGCAAATCTCGTAACGGGACAAAATGGCACTCCATGATCATCCGTCCGGATAGATCCTGTAAATGCCATCTTTCCCTTACGGTTTCGAGGAGCCAACTACCAAAAAAATGAAAAGTTTACAAATGTTAATAGTATGCTAAATATTTAAAATTGTGAATAAAATTACGAAGGAAATTAAGTTTATATACCTGTAATGCGATTTGGTTGATCGCCATCGGTGTCAACTGAGTAGGTTGACCATCGGGAGTAGGCTGGGATGAGAGTTCTTCGACTCGCTCATTGACCTCGTCGTGGAGGTTGTGGACACGTTCATCAACCCATGACCCGTCCGGCCTGCGGTGGGTCACCTCCCAAACCTCTGGGATCGTTGCGGGAGATCCTTTTTGCATGGCCTGACAAAGAAAACATTAGAAGTTGAGATTTTTGTGACCCTAAAAATTTAAAGTAAGCTAATGAATAACTTACAATCTCAAAACCACGCTGCTCAAATCCCTTCTGTCCCGAAACGTGTTTTGAAGGGTGGTCACTACCGCCAACCTTCGTCAATCGAGCAGACGAGCACTGGCTAGACCTCTCCTTAGATGTCTCCAACTCCCAGAAGGCGACAAGGCCATCCCAAATATCGGGATCGAAGAAAGTTGGCATACATACCTTGGGATCCGGATTTTTTTGCCACTTCTCCTTCCACCGTCCTATTTGGTTGTTGAGACGGTCCTTCGCTTTCTTCTCAAATCCCTCATGAACTAAACCATTAATCGCAGGGTTCCAATAGTATTTTTGCTGCAAATTGTCATAAATTAGAACATGAGTTAGAAAATTACAAAATTGAATAAATAAATAAAAGTTTTAAAAATTAATAAAAAAAATTTACCGCGAATTGATGGAACCACCGATCCTTGATCTCCGGGGTAACATACTTCCAACTCGTGTGGCACACCTTGAAATCCCGCTCTATGATCTTTCTAACATCCTTGCCGACCGAATTTTTCCAAAACCTAAAAAAATATACAAAAAGCAATATATTGCGTAAATATAATAATAATTATAAAACAAAATTGAATTAAAACTATAAAAATTTAATTACTTACCACACAGCGTTGCCCTGGGAGTCAGGGTGTAAATGGGGAAGAGTCTCCCGTCCAGGAGTAACGAGAAGCTGGCCCAAGGTCAAGTCGTCCCATGAAGGAAGTGCTCTAGGGTTTGGCTGGGTAGGTGGCGTCTGTTGTGACTCGGGAGGTGGCGTCTGCTGTGACTCGGGAGGTGGCGTCGGCTGTGTCTCAGGAATCGTGGAACTAGAGGGGATTTCAGAGCCCTGCAAGGGATGTCTCCTCTGTCCTGGTCGTTTATGACCACTAGCACGACCACTGGACTGTACGAACTGGTTATAGTCGTTCCCTGCCATCTAAATAAATTTGATAGTTTTTTAAATTAGTAATTGCATATTTACAAAATATTTAGTTTAATATTAATTTTAACCATTTTGTATTTATAACATTAATTTAACCTAATCAAAATTATTTATAACATTAATATTTATAAAATTAATAACATTATTTATAACATTAACATTAATTTATAACATTAACATTATTTATAACATTAATTATTTATAACATTAACATTATTTTAACCTAATCAAAATTATTTATAACATTATTTATAGCATTAACTTTTAATCAATATAAGTTAATCCTCAATTCCCTAATACAATTTGATTCCTAATTAATTATTCCTAACAGTTTTCCTATAAACCACAATTAACTAATAAATTATATACGAAAGGAAAAATTAACATTCATAAAAGGAAAGAACAATTTAGGGATTTACCTAATAAGGTCGGGAATGATTTGGAAGGTGGATGGAATTTTTTTATAGGGAGAGATTTTTTTTTTTTTGGAGAGAGGAGAGATTAGTGTACAGTCCGAAGGATTGAAACCGTATATATAGGGAGAACTATCCCTCGCAATTCCGTCGCAAATATTAACCAAACCGTCGCAATTTCGATGCTAATTGGGCCGAATATTTCGCCCACTGCATGGTTGCCGCCCACGTCTTTTCGTTTCCCGCCCACATTTCGTCGCAAATACCTCGCAAATATTAAAAATATCGTTGCAATTTCCTCGCAAACCGTAAAATCCCGAGGTGTTTGTAACGGTTAATGAATAGAGTTGACCGTAACTGTAGTCGCAAAAGTGTGGCTAACTTAGCATCGGAGTTGCGACGTTTTCGTCGCAAATACGTTGCAATCAACAATTTGCAACGTATTTGCGACATATTCGTCGCAATTCCCATGCAAATAAGGTTTAGGGTATATTTAGGGAATTGGATGTTTTAGACCAAAATTAGGTTTCATAAAAGATAAATACACAATTGTTTAGGTCCTACTGCATGTATGAACCAAAGTTAGAGTACTAATTGAAGTTATTTGTAAAATCGGCAAAAATGATAACTCGATCATAATCTAAGTATAATTACATGTATTTGATACTTCGTTATATATGTTTCTCGATTATGTTTGGAAAAGTTTTATTTGAGTAATTATAGAGGGATTGTTATTTATTAGACGACTCAGACTTTTAAATTCGAAGAAAATCCAATTTAAACGGTGTAAATGATGTGTTGATTAGAGTTTAGGGTATAGACATTTGCAACAATTCCCTTGCAAAACCGCGGCAAAAGCCTATACCCTAAACCTTATAATATTCTCGAAGGATTGTTATTTATTAGGCACTCATACTTTTATATTAGACACTCATACTTGTATATTTTTATTTTACGAATCCTATTTTTGGTCTAAAACATCCAAACCCCTAAGTTTACCCTATACCCTAATTTGCGTGGGATTTGCGACGATAACGTCGCTAAAACGTTGCAATTTAATATTTGCAACGGTTTTGCGACGGTTTCGTCGCAAATACGTTGCTATGTTAGCAACACTCTTGCGACTATAACGGTCAACTCTATTAATTGATCGCACATGGATTGGGTGAAATATTCGGTCCTTTTTGCAACCAAAAGCCTATACCCTAAACCTTATAATATTCTCGAAGGATTGTTATTTATTAGGCACTCATACTTTTATATTAGACACTCATATTTTCTTGTCTTTTGTTTTTAGATTATGATTGGAATGTTTTTGTTGTGAATTCGTTCATCACACAATCGAGGATTTTATAGAAAATTGATTTTTTTTGCAACTCATTTGCGACTTTGTTGCTTCTCTTTTGCGACGAATTTGCGACTAAACATATTGCACCCATAGATAGGTAAGCATCATAAACACGTGTTGTAGTAAGGTATTACAAAATATCTTACAACGCAAAAACGTCGCAAATATTGCGACGTTGTTGCGTCGTTATCTCATAGTCGCCGCAATGTCGTCGCAACATTTGCGACGGTTTTGCAACGAACCGTTCAAGTCGACACAAAATCGTTGCAAATGTGTATTTATAGTTTGATAAGTTATTACGATAAAACTTTTGTATTTATAGTTTTGTAAGTTAAGATGTAATTTGGACTTTTTTGTTATTAGTATTAATGTGTTAGGGTTACAAGTAAATTTTTGCAAACTTATATTAATATCATATTTTAACATTAATTAATTTTATGTTTATAACGTACGTACAATCGATATATATAGTACATATATGATTGCTTAAAAACGTAATACAAATAAACTGTAGACATAAACAAATTTATTTATTTATTTTAATTTCTTTTATTGAAGACGTATTGTTTTTACTCATCATCGCTATTTACTTCACCATCATCCGTCGTCGACCCTTCGTCATTTTCCTGCGATAGCCAATTGTTTGGATTTCGATGAACACGACTGCTACTACCTTCTTCTATGAACGCTGTAGCCATGTTTTCTTTAGATATAACCTGTGAAATAAAAACTTGATTTTTTTTTGAAATGATACTACTTAATTAATACAATACCTTTAAATTATATATTGTAATTAACTTACATTGCTTATGTTCTTAAGAACAATGTTAAGATATATTGCCGCCCTATCAAACTTAACAAGTACAGCCTCCTTTAGAACCAATACCGAACCCTCCTTTATGTGCGGCCCATATTTGTTATCAGATATGGCGGACCTATGAATGCTCCCTTGTACAGTCCCGGTAGGATCCTTCAACGAAAACAATTAACATATTTATCGATTACTAAATATTCTAACATGTTAAAAACATCTTCTCGTATAACTTATATATACATTTTACCTTTAGTATGACCATTGCGTCCCCCAATCCATTAGGTTCCATTTTATGAATCACTGCTACCACATATGGTACGTCACAATAATGCAATTGTGGTCTTATTTTAAGCAACTCTTTTACCAGTGTCCACCCACGTGTGTGTCCACCTGTACATATTTACAACGTAGAATAAGTAAAATATAATTAATGTCAATTAAACAATATACAAACTTTCAAATATAATTAATTATTTCTGTTTCTTACTAATTAATAATAATAGCATTTCATTATACCTGTTAATTTGGTTAAATTTTCAATTGTCGTCTTCCAAAGGACATCGGTGAACGAAGGATCTTCTGCCTCAACAACAGAGTTAAGTATCTGTACATGTCTCTCATAAGAATTGCATTCTTGCAACATCGATTCTTCAAGTTTTTTCCTTGCTCGTTCTTCTGCTTGTCTCACACCAGCCGGACCCGGAATCAAAGATCGATTGTTATCCATAGATATTTGTTGAATTATAGAATGTGAGAAAATATAATGTGAATTGAATTATAGAATGTGAGATAATATAATATTATGTGGATTTTATAGAATTTTCATTTCAGTTTGCGACTAATTTGCAACAAATTTCTAAGACTTTTGCGACTGTTTTGCGGCTAAAATATTACACTTATAAACAAGTAAGAATCAATTAAAACGTGTTCAGCCTAATTTCGTTGCAAATCCCTCGCAAACCTAGTACCGTCGCAAATTAGAGGCAAAATTTGCGACGGTTTTGGTGTCTAAACGTTCAAATCCAAGCAAAACCGTTGCAAATTATAAGTTGACGCAAAAACGTCGCATAATTTGCGACGACTTTGCGTCTAAATTTAAAACTCGATGCAAAAGCGTCGCTAATTTGCGACGTTTGTGCGTCGTCAAGTTTTTACGCAAATTTGCGACGGTTTTGCGTCGACGTTTACATTTTCGACGCAAAACTGTCGCAAATATGACGCAAATTCGCGACGATTTATTTCCGTTGCAAATTTCCGTTGCAAATGGACCTGTTTTCTTGTAGTGTCTTGAGGGGGGCATGTTGGAGAATCAAATCATCATCATCATTATCTACTCATGATTCTCCTTAAAGGCTATGATGATTAGATGGTCAACGATATTCTCATAAATGTAAATATATTTGATTACTCTGTTTTAGGTTCATTTCCTTATTAACTTAGATTAGGAGATTCTCTATTCTTGTATAAATCCCTCCTTGTAGAAACCTTGAATAATATACAAAATATATTCTTAACATTAGATTCCAAGTGTCATTTATCCACTTACATCTCGTATAATCACTTACTTGAATTTTGATTCCATTTGTGCCACAAATCTCCAGCCAACATACTCAAGAGGCAGGGGAACTGTCCGCTGAACTTTTACCAAAACATTTTAACAACTATTTTTGCATCCTTGTGAATTTCCACGATTTAACATTTTATTTCTAGGAGATTCAATTCAAACAATTTTAGGGTTTTTTTTTATTCAAAACCCAGATTTTAGATGAAATCAACATAAATCGAATCAAAAACTAAGATTTGTAACCCAAATTGAATAAAAAACGGAAATTTGTTGCACAAATGGAGTCAAAACTCAAGTGGATTAGAAAGAATCAAAAACTAGATCTATTAAAATGATGAAATTCGGATCTAGATCCGCATATGAGTGAGAGATAGATAGAGATTCTTTGTTTTCAAAAAAATATCTAAAAAATCAAAAACTAGATCTATAAAAAAAATGATGCAATTTGGATCTAAATCTTTTTTTCTTCTTCTTCTTCTTCATCACCTCCATTTTAGAAAGAAAGAGAGAGAGAAAAAGAAAAAAAAAAAGAAACAGATTTTCGTGAGAGAGATTTTTTTTTTTTTTTTTTTTTATGATTTTGTCATTTTCTTTTGTAAAAGGTGCCATGTGTTGCTAGAATGGTTGTCATAGTGGTAAAGTTAATAAAAAACTTTTCAACCGTGGTATAGATAAAATTCTCCCTAATTTGTTTTTAATTAATTTTATTATTAATGAAATTCATTATTCATTAGCATACAAAATACTCACTATTTCATATTCTCAAAAATAAAATACAATTGAAGTCAAGTGTAATCTAATTAAATAATTTAAAGCACACCTATTAGAAATATTATTTTATTATATAAGATTCAATATGTATTTGCAAAAATATAGTTTGTACATTTGAATCATAAACCATATTTCTTTTTTTTTTGGTCGAAGGAGGGGGATAAGTCCCCCACTTTATTCAAAAAAAGGAAAATTACAACTGAATCTGACGCATGATTGAAAATCCGGCAGCGTCCTCCACATACAACGGATTAACAACATCCGGAACATAAATAAAAGTATGCAAACCCAACGGTAATGAAAACGCATAGTTAGCTAATCCATCCGCAAGGAGAACCACTCGCATCACGGATCACTCCTCCCACAGCTGCTAAACTTGGGTTACCACGTGAGGCTCCATCTGTGTTCAACATCACCCACCCCTGACTCGGACGTATCCATGCTATCATCCTCTCCATTGTGCCTGTATGACCCGAGTTTTTCATTTTGGCTTTAGCATGTGCTAGCATCCCTCGCTTGCTCCTTGACAAATTTCACCCTATCTCGACATTTTCCGGTGCCATCAAACACATTAATGCACCGCCATTTCCAGCCCCACCAAAGAGTCATAACAAACAATGTGGCCCATGTCGTGTCTCCTATACACCGTCCATCGCAAAGGTTCGTATAGACCCACTCAAGCAACGATTGAGCAAAGAATTCTCGTCGCTTCCCCATAGGCACCAACCGGAGCCAAACACCCTCCATCGCGGGGCAATCCCGTAATATATGGATAATCATCTCATCGCCACCTTTGCAAACTTGTTAACTACCCCAAGCCGTTAAATGCCTTCGCTGCCGTTCCACATTGGTCATTATAACTTGGATAAACCATATTTCTTATGATTATGAGATTAAATAAATACATTTTATTAGTAAGTGATATATATAGTGTATGTATTAAAAATACTGATTTCATATCCCGTATAAAAATCCATTCATTATTTCACGGGTGGAACACATTTTGTAAACAAAATAATCGCAAACCCTAAATTTGTAAAATGGGTTTTGGATTCCATATAATAATTTTTCAAATAATGATAATCTTTTAATTAAAACTATTGTTGTGAATCAAGAGAACGAATGGGGAAGATTGTCTTTATTCATTAATCATAAGATCCTTTATATAGGATTATTACAAGAGAGAAAAGGAAAATTCCTTTTACTAATGGGAAAAGGAAAGTACATAAAAGGAAAATCCTAATTCAACTAGGATTCATTAAACCGGCCTAAAGACTAAGTGTTAATGGGCCGTAAACGGACCAGAACTAGTTATGACAATCCACTATGATTTATAACACTCCCCCTTGGATGTCATAACTCTAATGGGCTTGTAATACGCTTTGGATGTTGCCTCATTAAAACCTTACCAAGTAAAACCCATTTTGGGACAAAACCGTGGTGAAGGAAAAGAGTACAACACGTATTACTCCCCCTGTTCTGAACCTCACTGCAAGTCTTTCAAACGACGCATTCCAATCTGATAAGTAAGTTTCTTGAACGTTGAGGTTGGAAGTGACTTGGTGAATAGGTCTGCTGAATTCTCACTTGATCGTACTTGCTGCACTTGAATTTCTCCATCTTTCTGTAGATCGGATGTGAAGAAGAATTTTGGCAGAATGTGCTTCGTCCTATCACCTTTGATGTATCCATCCTTAAGTTGAGCTATACACGCTGCATTGTCCTCGAACAAGACCGTCGATTCCTGCTTACCTTCGGCCATTCCACAATCCACTCTTATGTGCTGGGTCATCAGCCTTAACCAAACACACTCACGACTAGCCTCATGAATTGCCAATATCTCTGAATGATTAGAAGATGTAGCTGCAATGGCCTGCTTCATTGACCGCCAAGATATTGCAGTTCCTCCATGAGTAAACACATAACCTGTCTGGGACCGTGCATTATGAGGATCTGAAAGATAACCTGCATCAGCAAAACCAACTAAACCGTCCTTAGATTGGTTAGTATAAAATAGACCCAAGTCTTTCGTTCCTTGTAGGTAACGAAGAATATGTTTTATCCCGTCCCAGTGCCTTTGGGTCGGACATGAGCTAAATCTTGATAATAAATTCACGGCAAAACATATATCTGGCCTAGTGTGGCTTGCCAGATACATTAAAGCTCCTATGGCACTGAGATATGGCACTTCGGGACCAAGGACTTCTTCAGAGTCTCTCTTAGGACCAAACGGATCCTTTTCTAGATCAAGAGATCTCACCACCATTGGGCTGGACAATGGGTGACATTGATCCATATTAAAACGCTTGAGTACCTTTTTAGTATATGCCATTTGATGCACAAGGATTCCATCATTTATGTACTCAAGTTGCAATCCCAAACAGAACTTAGTTTTGCCTAGGTCTTTCATCTCAAATTCTTTCTTGAGGCATTCAACTGTTTGGACGATTTCACCAGGGGTTCCAAGGATGTTCAAATCATCCACGTAAACTGCTATGATAACAAACCCTTTGTTTGCAAACTTTTTTATAAAAATACATGGACTGATGGGATCATTCTTATAGCCTTCTTTGACTAAGTACTCACTCAATCTATTGTACCACATACGCCCACTTTGCTTCAGTCCATAAAGGGATTTGTTCAGCCTTATGCAGTGTTGTTCTCGAGAACCTTTCTTATCTTTGAGCTCAATACCCTCTGGTAATCTCATATAAATCTCATTATCCAGTGGACCATATAAGTATGCAGTTACAACGTCCATTAACCGCATATCCAACTTTTCTCTTATAGCCAGACTTATCAAAAATCTAAAAGTTGTAGCATCCACCACAGGGGAGTATGTCTCCTCATAATCTATTCCTGGTCTCTGTGAGAATCCTTGTGCAACAAGCCGTGCTTTATATCTCACGATTTCACCATGTTCATTTCTTTTCCTCACAAAGACCCATTTATGTCCAACTGGTTTAATCTCATAGGGTGTCCGAATTATTGGACCAAAGACATCCCTTTTCCTTAAAGAATTCAACTCCACGTTTATAGCTTCTTTCCATTTAGTCCAATTTTCACTCTGAGTGCACTCATATATCGACGTGGGTTCTAGATCCTCCATAAGTTCAAGTGCTACCTTAAAAGCAAATATATCATCGATTTCCACACACTTTCTATTCCATTGTATTCCAGACATAACATAATTCATTGAGATCTCATTATTTTCAGGAACGTCAGAACCATGAAACTCGGCGTCCCGAGTCTCATTGCTTGGAACTATCGGTTCAGTTATGTCTGGGGTTCCATCAGATTCCTCAACCACGATTTCAGCACCTTTCTTTCTTTTCCGAGGATTCTTATCTTTGGAACCTATTGGCCGGCCACGTTTTGAGTGTGGTTTAGATTCTGTAGCAACTTGATTGTGTCCCTCTTGAACATCAATTCTAATTGGTGCATTAACAGCTGGTATGTAAGACTTAGTTACTCTTTTCGGGTCAGCAAAGGAATCTGGCAATTGATTAGCTAGCTTTTGTAAATGTATAATCTTTTGGACTTCTAATTCACATTCTTGAGTCCGAGGATCTTGCCATTTTAAGGACTTTTGATTCCACATAATTTCCTTTACCAGTCTGTTATCTCCTCCTAATGTTGGATAGACAGATTCGTCAAAATGACAATCTGCGTACCTGGCCTTAAACAAATCATCCGTGGTTGGCTCAAGGTACTTAATGATAGTAGGAGAATCATATCCAACATATATCCCCATCCTCCTTTGAGGTCCCATCTTTGTTCTCTGTGGTGGTGCAATAGGCACATAAACGGAACATCCGAATGTTTTAAGATGGGATATGTCTGGCTCTTGACCCGTTATTAACTGTGATGGGGAATATTTATGTTCACTAGATGGCCTGATACGAATTAGCTCTGCTGCATGTAAAACTGCATGTCCCCAAGCTGAGACCGGGAGTTTTGATCTCATTAGCAACGGTCTAGCAATCAACTGTATGCGTTTAATAAACGATTAAGCCAAACCGTTTTGTGTATGTACATGTGCCACAGAATATTCAACACTTACCCCCATGGACATACAATAATCGTTAAACGCTTGGGACGTAAATTCACCAGCATTGTCAAGACGTATAGTCTTTAAAGGAAAATCTGGAAAGTGTGCTCTTAAACGTATGAGCTGGGCAAGCAATCTTGCAAATGCCACATTTCTAGTTGATAATAGGCAGACATGTGACCATCTCGTGGATGCATCAATAAGGACCATAAAATATCTAAACGTCCCACAAGGTGGGTGTATTGGTCCGCATATGTCTCCTTGAATTCTTTCCAGAAAATTTATCGTTTCCTTAGTTACTTTGATTGGTGATGGCCTAGTAATGAGTTTCCCTAGTGAACATGCTTCACACGTGAGATTCTTTGGGATAACTCTCCTTTCTTTCAAGGTGTGCCCATTAGTACTTGCTAATATCTTTCGCATCATGTTAGCACCGGGATGGCCAAGCCGGTTATGCCAAAAAGTGAAATTCTCAGTAAACTCTTTGTTTACCATAGCATTTGCTTATATCATTCCGATCTTAGCACAATAAAGGCCCACAGAAATGGCAGGTATAGTCTCTAGGACTTTCTTATAGCCATGGACGGTTTCAAAGATTTGAAGGAATTCTTTGTTATTCTCGTCCTTAGTTTCAACATGAAGACCATTCATTCGAATGTCTTTAAAGCTCAATAGACTTCTCTTTGAACTAGGTGAATATAACGCATTAGAAATTTCTAGATGCGTGCCCTTAGGTAATAAAATATGGGCTTGACCGTGGCCTTCAATTAAATTTGCTATACCCGCAATTGTGGTTACATTTGCCTTTTTAAGTGTAAGATCAATGAAGTATCTCTTATCTCTTAATATCGAGTGGCTTGATCCACTATCCACAATGAACACATCCATATCGTTCATACTTCAAAAGAGATAACAATAGATACTTTTAAATAACACTCTTTCATTCCATAAAGTTTAATAGAAAGCAATAACACAAAACCAAAGTATAAAGTGTAAAACGTAAAACAAGCAAAACACAAAACACCAAAACAGAAAATCAAAATCAATCACTTAAGTATATCTGAGGTTTCAAAATTCATCAAGTCATCTTGCTCATGATCGAAATCTCCTTCATTATCATGCTGGATCATATGAGTTTCTGGATTCTTCCCTTTAAGGCTCTCTTGATAGAGTTCAACCAGATGCTTGGGAGTCCTACATGTCTTAGCCCAATGATTACTCATTCCACATCGATGGCAAACTGATTTTGGGTTTGATTCTCGTGGTTGAGAAGTAATACCACGGTTATTACGATCATAGTCAGTTCGGTATCCGCGTCCTCGTCCTCGCCCGCGGTTAGAATGATCGTTATGGAATCCGTGGCCTCGGCCCTGACCTCGGCCGTATGGATTAAAATGGCCACGGCCACGTCCTTGCCATCTACCCCCACGTCCACGACCACGATGTCTATAATCACTTTGGACGTGGTTAATTTCTTTCTTTTCATCTGTGGCCACATTCGCTTCAGGAAGTGGGGCTGATCCAGGAGGTCTCATCTCACTGTTTTTCATTAGCAGTGTATTATTCTCCTCGGCTAGTAATAGACATGCTATAAGCTTTGAGTATGTCTCAAAACCTCTTTCACGGTATTGCTGTTGAAGCAACACGTTATTAGTGTGAAAGGTGGAGAAGGTCTTTTCCAACATGTCTTTCTCAGTTACCTTCTCACCACATAGTCTCAATTGAGAAACTATTCTGAACATAGCCGAGTTATATTCTTCCACGGACTTGAAGTCCTGGAACCTGAGATTCCTCCAATCATAATTGGCCTTTGGTAACAACACCGTTCTATGGTGGTCATATCTTATCTTTAATTCTTTCCAAAGGTCCAAAGGGTTCTCAATGGTTAGGTATTGATCCTTGAGACCCTCAACAAGATGATGACGAATGATCGATATCGTTCTGTATCGATTCCTTTCATTCTCATTATTATCCTCAATGATACATTCGCCAAGTCCTTTAGACTTTAGATTTATCTTAGTATCCAACGCCCACTGTAAGTAATTGTCTCCAGAGAGATTGAGGGCAGCATAATCCAAATTGTTGATTTTCGACATCTGAAAACATTCATCCTATTCTCTAAGAACTATAAGATTTTAAAGTTTATGCATATGATGCAAAATAGGTCATGGGTGCTTATATAAACGGGTACGGATGCATGATGCTTATGAAACCAGATTTTTATGTTTAACAACCTAACATAATGTTTTTATATGCTCATGATGCAAGCCTAGTATTCAAATTCTAAACCGTATGATGATATGACCGGATTTTAATCAAGCATGTTATGTCTATATGATGCAATCAGTTTCAGTTTCATGTTTATCAATCAACGAATCAATCCAAACAAGCAAACAAACAAACGAGTTCAAATAAATATGCAACCAAATTTGGACAGAGTGTTTACTGTCGATCGACGGGTGATTTGTGTCGATCGACACAGTTTAATTCAAACAACAAATTCAGGCAGAAGTTTACGTGTCGATCGACATAAAACTAGTGTCGATCGACACGGGTACAGATCATGCAATCGGTTTGGATTTTAATTGAATTAGGTTAGGGTTTCAAGTTAGGGTTTCAAGTGATTACGAATCATGAATCAATAAACACAATCAAGCAAGCAATAACAATAACAAGCATGATTTAGATTAGGGTTTCTAAGATTATCATGAATCTAGGTTCTTTAGATTAGGGTTTCTTATTGTTTACCTTAACCTCCGTGAGTCTTCTAGTTCGCCGTAACCGTTGATAGGCTGTATGAACTTTCTTCTAGTTCGCCGTAACCTTAAAGGCTGTATGAACTATGATTTGAACAGTAACGCCGGATGAACAGTAATCGTCGATGAACAGTGCGCGATGAATAGTGCGCGATGAACAGTACGATGAATAGTAACGATGAACAGTAATCGCGTTTTTTGTGTTTTTAGGGTTTAGGGAGCAACTCGTGCTGATAACGTGTTGTGAATCAAGAGAACGAATGGGGAAGATTGTCTTTATTCATTAATCATAAGATCCTTTATATAGGATTATTACAAGAGAGAAAAGGAAAATTCCTTTTCCTAATGGGAAAAGGAAAGTACATAAAAGGAAAATCCTAATTCAACTAGGATTCATTAAACCGGCCTAAAGACTAAGTGTTAATGGGCCGTAAACGGACCAGAACTAGTTATGACAATCCACTATGATTTATAACAACTATATTGATTTTACTCGCTATTAATATTATCTTGCGTATATGGCGGGTAACTATCTAGTAATAGTAAAACCCGTAAGCATAAATTTTATACATATTTAGAGGATATTCTTAATTAATAGAAAGACTTACATGGAAGTTTAGAAATATGTTTGACAATAAAGATAACCAAATTAATTCACAGAAGAAAGGTAACCAAATTAATTCACAAAAAAAGGAAAAAAAAAAATTTATGTTGATGACACAGCAAAATTAACTTAGTATAGTTCTTCTTTAAAATATAGGAGATTTCACATTAAATATTTTTTTTAATAGTTGGATAATTAAGGAAAATGAATCAAAGAAGGACTCGAAAATATATACACACATGCATAATAGATTGACCTCATAATCATAGTGTTTGTGACGTAAATAATCTTACCTCGATGGAGTCTCCACCATGGGGATCACTAGAATGGATCGACATACGATTGATATTTGTGTTCGACATACGATTGATATTTGTGTTTTCGGCGATGATCTTCGTCCTCATAATTATCTTTTTTTCTCTATGTGGCTGCTTCTTCCTCCTACAACACGCTAAGACATAATAAAACCGGTGGAGATCCGCTCTAGGAGTTCAATCGATCAGATTAGGGAGACGAAGATAGATTCATCATTGCTTTAGTAGACATCTCTTTTTTTGTTTTCTTTTTCTGATTATCAAACAAGGTATTTTCTATTGTTGGATTCATTTAAACTATATAAAAGTTACCAAAAAAAAAAGGGAAAATGACTAAAAAAAACCCCTACTTTTAAAAATTGATCGTTTAATTCTTTTGAAGTTTAAAAATTGTAAAATTAAATCCTCAAGAATTTTTAAAGTGTCCAAATTGTGCCTATACCGCTTTTGCTTCAAACGAATCAAAACGACGTTTTAATTTTTCTAAGAAATCTCATGTGATTCATTAAATGGCAATTTTCACTTAAACCACAAAACTTCAACAATTTAAACCGCACCCAATTACCAGATGATGAACAAAGGGGCCGTGAACATTACTCCAGGTGCATCAGACAAGAGTAAGAGCAATAAGTAAAATTCATTTTGTTTTGAACATGTTTTTATTCTATGTCATTTTACATTCAGGTTTGGGTATTGCAATTGAATAATGACTATCTATTTTTCTCAATTTATGTACGGAATAATTCTTCTTTTCTTTTCTTCATGCTTGTTGCTTCTTTTTTATTCTTTCTATTTCCCAGATCAATTATATGTATAAGAGGGACAAGAACGAGAGTTACTTAACTTCTTGGTTTACAAAGAAAAAGTTAATACGATTTTTTTTTGTTTAAGTTATAATTGATTTGGTTTAGAGTAAACTTAATTGATCGGTTTAAATACCACATCATATTCTCATAAACGTACTTAAAACGCCGTTTTAAACCAACTGATGATAAAATAGCGGCATAGGCACAATTTGGACACTTTAGAAACTCTTGAGGATTTAATTTTACAATTTTTAAACTTTAGAAGAATTAAACGATGTTCAAAATAGTATGGGTATTAAACGACCAGTTTTTAAAAATAGGGGGTTTTTTTAGTCATTTTCCCAAAACAAATCTAGAACAAACGAGTCTATTTTTTTGTTCACTCAAATCATAAAATTTGAAAGATCCAGAATGATTTTAATATTATTTTTAATTGATGTACAAGAGCTACGACTTTAATATATTTATACAAAGAAGATAATTAACTATAACTTAATTATGCATATACTGTATAGGCTTTTATATATAAGCCCGATAACACAAACTCTATATTTTCTAATACTCCATCTCAAATTGGAGTATGTAGATCTCTGATGCCCAACTTCGACAACAATGCTTGGACTGTCACCAAATGCTTTAGTGAAGATATCTATTAACACAAACTTTGTATATTTTAATACGCCTATCAAATTGTAGCATGTTTTGCAGGGGATAGTCAAAGAAGGACAAAGGGTTGTTATTGAAGGATCAGGTCGAGACCAAAGCCACAACGTTGAAAAACAGAGGAGTTTCATTTCTATGGGTGATTAGGCCTAAAGAGTGAGGCGAAAACGTCGAGGTTTTGCAGGAGATGGTCAAAGAAGGACAAGGGGTTGTTATTGAATGGAGTCTTCATGAGAAGATACTGAGCCACGTGGTGATCTCTTGATTCGTCACGCATTGCGGATGGAACTCGATGATCGAGACGGCGGCTGCTGGTGTTCTGGTGGTGGCGTACCTAAGCTGGACGGATCAGCCGATTGACACGAGATTGCTTATGGATGTGTTTGTAATTGGAGTGTGGATGATGAACGACGACTGTAACGCATGTGAACCAGTTTTGGGCTGGTGTCGATCGATACTAGTTAAACTGATCCGATCAGTTTGATTTTTTTTAATTGTCTGGTTTGGGGTCGGTTTGGGTTATAGAAACCCTAGGTCATGATTATAAACTCGAGGAGCCTTTCTTTTGTTTGAAAATCAGAGAGTTTTGGTGTTTTTTGAGAGAAAAGAAAGAGAGAAGTGATTTTTTTTGTGGTTGTTGATATGCTCAAATTTGCCTTTGAACTACTCTCTCAAATTAAGAGATCACTGTAGTACTTAGGGTATCGAAATCCAGAGGGAATCGGAAACACAATAGATCAATATACTCGAATTATGCTAAGCAGAATAATAAAAATGCAAGTAAATAAAGCAGAAGATGAAATCGGTTGTAAGACAATTAAAATAAAAGCTAGGCACAAGGAAATCGCAGGCGAATCAGAATTGCAGATAATAAATAAAGATAGGAATATTAAGCACAATTCAGGAACTTGAAATACTGTTGTAAAGTAAATCAATTGTCATCGCAAATACTATCTTTGTTTAAATCCTAGAAAACCAACTGTCGTTGCGAAATCAGATTAATTTACACAAGTAATAAATTCAGGTTCAATTGTTCACAAAACCCTAAACCAAATGTATTTGCGGAAAGGAATTATGCTCATCAAAAACTAGTTCAAGCAATTAATAAAATTGTCGTTTCTATTAATTATCCTAAGATCATATTTGAGTTCACGAGGCTAAAATCAGCAATAAACACAAGTTAAGCTGAAGAACTTCTAATGATATTATCCTAACAGTTGAATTAAATCTAGCAATTCATCAAACACATTTGAAAATCCCTAAACCTAACAGGGCAACTACTCAGACATAATCAAAGAAGAAACCATTATATTAAATGAAGATATCTTTTAAAATCTAAGTAAAATAAAGCATGGGCCTAAACAATGGTTGAAAACACACACACACATATATATATATATATATATATAGGTTACAAAAAATTTATGGGCCAAATTGCAAACATCTGGGCTTTCTGACGCAAAACAAAAATCTTCCAAAATTGGGAAATGGGCTTGACCGACCATGGTGTCGATCGACACTGGTAGTGGTGTCGATCGACACCTCTTAAAATCCTTCGTGTCGAGCGACGGATCACTCGTGTCACTCGACATGTGCTGCAGATTCCAACTTCGAATTTGCGACTTTGATTCCTCGTTCCATTTTGCTCCATAATGCTCTAGTAAACACCAATAAAGCTCCAAGCGTCCTTGTACCTATTAATAAACATAAAAGACTCGAAAACACCAAAAGACTCAAGAAATCGGACTTATATCATGGTCTTTAACGGGTAAAAACTATGATATATCAGTTGTGGTTGTTCTTAAGCTTGTTTTGTGGCTTAAAGAGCAAATGATTGAATTGGTGGTGTGTTCTAAGAGAAGGAAGAGAGAGATCAGAGGTGTTAGGGTATAGAGGTCTAATTTTTGTGGGTTTCATATCCTTGATCATAATTCAATTCGATTCCTAAGGTGAGTGCACGACCATGGCTTATCTAAGTAATGGAATGTGATGTTTGCGTTGTGTTGTTATGGTGTTGAGTATGTTGAGGGTATGAAAATAAAATTTTTATGAGAATTGAGAACTTGTCTATTTTTGAGAGACTTTAGTGAAACACCGTGAGTGATTCGGATGTTTCAAGTTGACCTGAGGATGGGTCATGATTGAGATGATATTCTGGGATAGTGGAACGTCATGTAAGAACCACGAGAGGTAGTTCTGGTCGATAGATGTTTATACACGTTAAGAATTGATTACTCTATGGGATGGAGATTTCCCCAAATAACTCATTAGAAGATGAGGATTTCTCTAGAGGGATGAGAAATTCCATGTATACTTATTTGGGATAAGGAATTCCCAGTATAAGTAGTGAGAGATGAAGATTTCTCTCGAGGGGATGAGTATTTCCCTATATACCGATAGCTCACAGGATTTTTTCATGAGAGTGTGAGTGGTATGATACACCGATAGCTCAAAGGATGTGTTCCTGCGAGTGTGAGGGGTGTGGTTATGAGTTAAGAGTAATTAGTGTCTGAAACGTGGTTATAAGCATGACACCGAATGTGAACCTCAGGGGTCGGGGGTGATATATCATGGTTTTTACCTGTTTTTATACCATGATATATGTCTTTTTTATAGAGTCTTTTGGTGTTCTCTAGTCTTTTGGTGTTTATCTTAGGTACAAAGACATTTGGAGCTTAATTGGTGTTTACTGGAGCATTATGGAGCAAAACGGAATGAGCGGTCAAAGTCACAAGTTCGGAGTGAAAATCTGAAGCCTGTGTCGAGCGACGCAGAGGTCGTGTCGCTCGACTTGACCAAAACGCGACAGAATAGTGTTTTTTGGAAGATTTCCGTTTTTGCGCCAGAAAAGCCCAGATGTTTACAATTGGGTCCAGACGTGTTTGTACCCTATATATAGTACTTTTAAGCCATTGTTTAGGCTATGCTTTACTTTACTTAGAGATTTTTATACTAGAGATTTATTATTCATGTCTATGTCTGAGTAATTCCCTAGTTAGATTTGAGGAATTTTTCAATGGTTTAATGAAGAGTTGTAGAGTTTGATTACTTATGGGATTTTGCATTCATATTTATTATTCACCTTGATTGCTTTGAATTTTGATTTAGGCCTGAATTAGATATCCTAGGTTGTTTAATAGATGAGACATCATTATTGAATTGCCTGAATTTGAATCATAGGTGAGCAGAGATTCAATTCGCAACGACAGTTGGCTTTAGATCTTTGTGATCAATTGAACCTGATCATTAAAGCTTGTTTAGATCAATCTGATTTCGCAACGACCCTTGGTTGTCTAGTGTTTAAACATAGATAATATTCGCAACGACAGTTGGTTTGTTTTACATTAGTGTTTCGAGTTCTAGATTTGCACTTCATCAATCCCAATAGTAGTCTTATTCTGCAACTTGGATTTATTCTTGCGAATTTCTTAAAGCTAAGCGTTTCTCTATTATTGAATTTAAAGTCTTCCTTTCATCCTGATTTACTGTTTTCTGCAATTTTATTTACATCTTTTCTGCTTAGCATAATCTGAACCCTATTAATCTATTGTGCAATCTGATTCCCTGTGGATTCGATAACCCTAAGTACTGCACACGATCTCTTGTTTCAGAGAGTGGTTCAAAGGGAAATTTGACCGTATCAGGGGGTGTTGATCTCGAGTGGTGGTCACCGGTTTGGGTCAGGAGTATGGTCTATGGTGGACGGTTTTGCAGGATTAGAGGTCAAATATATGTTAGTGGAGAAGAGTTGTAACGCCCGTGAACCACTTTTGGGTTGGTGTCGATCGACACCAATGGTGGTCCGATCGGTTCGATTTTTTTAATTATCCGGTTTGGGGTCGGTTTGGGTTATGGAAACCCTAGGTCGTGATTATAAACTCCAGCTACCTTTCTTTTGCTCAAAAATCAGAGAGTTTTGGTGATTTTTGAGAGGAAAGAAAGAGAGAAGTGAGTTTTGTGGTTGTGGTTGTTCTTAAACTTGATTTGTGGCTCAAAGAGCAAAAGATTGAATTGGTTGTATGTTCTAAGTGGAGGAAGAAAGAGATTAGAGGTTTAGGGGTATAGAGATGTCTGATTTTTGTGGGTTTTATATCCTTGATCAGAATTCAATTTGATTCATAAGGTAAGTGCGCTAGCATGGCTTATATGGGTAATGGAAGTAATGTTTGTTTTGTATTTGTTGATTGTGGATTGTGTTAATGATGGATTTATAATTGTCTCTCTGATGCTTTTGGTGTCTTTGGTGTTTATTTTGTAGGAGATTGAATTGGAGTTGGCTGGAATCAAACCAGAGAGGAGAAGGTTCGATTCTAGCCATTTGCGTCTGTGTGTCGATCGACACCAGGATCTGTCGTATTAATATTTTTGGTTGATTGTTAATTGATGTTAATAGTTTTGCTTGATAATCTTTATATTTCATTACCTGTGTGTATAGTCGTAGATGGAATGATTGTTTCATTGAGTATTTATGATAATGCTCACGCATCTTGGTTTTTCCATGTGATGCACAACTAAAGAGAAAGTGTGACCGTGGGATCATGGCAATGAAGAAGAGGATGATCTAGGATCTCGTTTTGTGTTTTGTTGAGTTTAGAACTACTCTTTTAAGTTGCTGGTTAGACTTGTTGATGGAATTGAGATGATTGTGGTTTATACTTGGTTATTTAATGGTTAAAGAATTAGTGGATTAAATGTTGGTTTTGGTTGTTTATGTGTTTCCGCTGGTTTGCTTGGTTAAATGTTGGTTTGTTTAATATTGAGAATTAATATTTATAGAAATTTTAATTCGAGTTGAATTTCATTTAAAACAAAAACGGGTTAGGTTGTTTCAACGACGGAGACGGCAAGCTTAAGGTTGCAAAGGTGGAAAGATGCATTGAGGCCGTCACGAAGGGGTCTGCTTCCTCAAATATGAGAAGGAGAGTGATTGAGCTACGCCGCGAGATCGGCAATGGCGCATGGTGGATCTTCGGCTCAAAATTTGGACTTGTTATGTGAATCGTTGTTTTTTTGGTCAACATTGAGCCACAAGTGGTCGTTCCATTAGCCTAGTTCCTACATAATGTAGGCATAAAGACTCGATCCCGGGTGTAATGGTGTCTACTTTCAGTGGATTTAAATGAGAATCGTTGTTCAAATCGTAAACTTTGTATTTGTTTATAAGGAATTATCATTAATTTGGAAGTTTATTTATAAAATAAAACAAAAATGTTTCTTTTAGTTTAGACATACACATACAAATTAAGCTATTTAATCAATAATATTCATAGAAGATTGAAAAATTAGTAAAATGGTAATGCATTTAAATTAAATAAGAATGAGAAAGAGACAGAAATCTTTTACTTTAGTGTTTTACCTTAACTTATTGTTTCCTTTTTATGTCATCTGGTAGATTTATTTGAAATTTGGAATCCAACATTATACATATAGCTGCAAGGACTCAAACTTCCGAGCCAAAAGCCGGCAAGACACAAAAATCCTACCAGAGCCAAAAGTCGTCAAGACACAAGATTGCTTCTAGAGCCGGCAAGTTCTAAATAAAATCCGTAGCGAGAATCCCAAAATAGGAAAACAAAGCGACTAATACATTGACTAGATGTCTAAAAAATTAACGAGCGACTCCAAAAATTTTAAATGAAACCTCAAGCTGTAAAGACGATCGACCAAACTAACATGCAACTCAATGAGAAGAAAAATAAGGAGAAGTCATAAAGCACGATAGGAATAAATGAATCTCTCACTTAGCCCTCATCCCAGGTCACCTATAATCGGCGAAGCCATGAGTTCAATCCAAACAGGACAGTTGCACGATCCTCTTCCATAGAGAACCCAAAGCTTAATAGACATGAAACCACTTCAAAGAAATATGTACCACCAAACAATACGGGTCGACTCTGAGTTTTAATGGGCTACAAGCTAAAAAAAAAAAGCCACTTTACTCTAAAAAAAAATTTAAGAAATAAAAACATCATTGATTTTCGTACTCATGAACTCTTCTAAGAGAAATATTGTGTATTGACCACTAGGCTATACAAACTTTTTCAATTTAAAGGCTAATTTCTTATAATAAATATAAGAACCACAAGTATGGGCTTGGTCCGCTTACCCTCAAGACCGGTCCTATATACGGCTACTCGTAGAGAAAAGGATAGTGATAGTGTCTGTGAAAGACATCAAGCCGATGAAGACATACACAATTCCACTATTCCGACATCAACATCCAAGATCTGAGGAAAAAAATGTGAAATTTTTAATATTTAAGATAGGTTAATTCATTGTCCAACTCGTTTTAACAAGTTAAATATATCTGTAACGTGTTAAACTTTATTGTACCATAAAAATATATAGATTTTCGTTAAATTTTTTGTTTTTGTTTTGTTGTGTGAATTAACATGATAGCGGCGTTGTTCTCGGCGACTCTAAAATTGCAGAAATAAAAAAATCTTTTAAATTCCTTGTCCTTCCGAGCCCATTTCTATGTTCTGGTTAGAGTTTCTTCAATATAAGTATATAACATTTTGCCTCTCTAATGAACCGCACTAGCATGGCTACAAAGGCGTGTGGATATCACCGCGATTATTATCCAACCGGCTTGACGTCGAGGCCAAATTAAACCTAGCCACTGTTGGAGATCGATTTTGATAAGCTCAAATTAACCCTAAGCTACTCTCTCAAATTAAGAGATTAATTGCAGTATTTAGGGATCGAATCCATAGGGAATCTGTTACACAATAGACTAATAAATTCGGATTAAACTAAGCAGAAATAGTGAGAATGCAAAAACAAGTAAACAAAGTAAGCAGGATGAACGGTTGTAAAGATCAATTAAAAAGAAGCTAGGCACAGGGAAATCGCAGGTGAATCAGATATGGAGACGATAAATAAAATATAGGTTTATGATGCACAATTCTTAAACATGAACACGATTATAAAATCAATCAACTTTCGCTGCAGAGATTATCTACGTTTAAATCCTAGAACACCAAATTTCTTTGCGAATCCTATCAATCTAAACAAGCATTAAATTTCAAGTTCAATTGTTCATAAAACACTAAACCAAATTTCTTTGCGAAAAAGAATTTTGCTCATCAAAGTCTAGATCAAGTAATCAATAAAACTGTCGTTTCTATTAATTATCCTAAGATCAGATTTCAGGTCTTGAATCTAAAATCAACATTAATCACAAGACACGATGAAGAATATTCTAAAGATATTAATCCTATGCAATTCAGATCAGATCTAGCAAATCATCAAACACCTTTGAATAACCTTAAACCTAACAGGGAAATTACTCAGACATAATCAAAGAAAAAACCATTACTTTTATTGATAGATATCTCTTAGACTAAGTAAAATAAAGCATAAGCCTAAACAATGACTTTAAAAATGTATATATAAAGGTTCTAAACCGTCATAGATCACAAAAGTAAACATCTGGAACTTCTGGTCAAAAACGGCAAACTTCCGAAAAGTGACTTTTTGTGTTCGCGTAGGGTGTCGATCGACACCCAGGGATGGTGTCGATCGACACCACTCTCTGAAATCCATTCTTCACTTGCATTTTCGACGTCTTCTTCCGTAATGTTCCAAAACTCCTAGTAAACATCTTTTATGCTCCAAACATTTAGAAACCTGTAAAGACACTAAAACAAACACAAAAAAACCAAAGAATCTAGATATTGGATTTATATCATGGCCTAAAACAGGTAAAAACCATGATATATCAACTCCCCCAGACATAGCTTTTTGCGTGTCCCTAAGCAAAACAGTTATTACCACTCCTTTAGGAACCACATACCTTGCAAAGCTAATCCGGTGATACTTTGATGTATCCCTCGAAGCTTAGTAGTTCTCCAGATTGAATCCAAACTCCTTAGAGAATCTCAGACTTTCAGTCGCAAACCCCTTTAGTTTATTAAGTGCGGTCTCATCGAGGGAATATCAATCGCTGGACTTTTTAGATTCTTTCCTTTACTTAAACACTTTTCTGCAATGCTCCCTCTTTCGTTTCCCTTAGATTATTCTGTACTTTTCATGGTTTCATAGGATTCAACTCATTACTATTGTTTCTTGTGGAAGACAGGCTCATGAGGATCGCTTATGTAGTCTTAGAATAGTGCTTATTACTGTTGTTCCTTGTGGGAGACAGGGTCATAAGGCCTACACTAATGTGTTTTTTTGTGGATGACCGGGTCGTGAGTATCTTTTCACTTTTTATTCTAAGAGTTTTTATTTTCTGTTAAGAGAAAACCAAATGAGCTTATCCTAACCTTGCTAGTACTGAAAAAGGAATCAAGTCCGCGATTACCAACGCCCAAGACGAGAAATTAGAGTTCATTAGGGGCGGGGTCTGCAACATCTTTCTGGCGTTCTCCAGAAGTCTGAATTCGCTCCGTTAAACCGATCCACTTCCAGTTACCCACCTTAGTAAAACCATCAAACTTGCATTGGAAATGGTCCTTGAGTGATGTTCAAAGCAAGTAGAAAGGAGAGTTTTTGACACAAAACTTTTTAAATTGACTCTAAAAACTCCAAAACAAAACACATAGTTAGCAACTACCTCCCCCAAACTTAAACGATACTGTCCCCAGTGTTATTAAGCCTAAAGAAGGTGAACAAAATAGATATAAAATGAAATAAATTGAAAAATGAATGATTTTGTTATCTGATGGAGTGGTGTCAATCGACACTGGCAAGGGTGTCGATCGACACCCATGATTTTTGTCCGATCGACCGAATGATCGATCCACTGTTCATCTGTACTTTTTTTTTTCAAAGAAATCTGTAACACTTAAACTAAACTGAAAGTTAGTAATAAAAGAAAATTTAAAACGAAAATAAAATACTTACTAGTGGGTTGCCTCCCACACAACTCTTGTTTTTAGTCCGTTAGCTTGACTGTTTTGAGGAACTAGATATCTGGAGGATATGCCATCTTCCATGGAATGATTCGAGGGAAAAGTTTCTGCGTTTTCTGAACCATCTCCAGGATAACTCCATGTCCCTTCTCTTTCAGCTTTTGAGGAATGATAATTCGCAGTTTCGCGAATGGTTTAGAAGTCCTTTTACGCTCCTTATGAATTCCTACAAAATCATCAAAAGAAAAACCAAGCTTTCGAGAAACTCGTTACTTGCATGAGCGCGTAACAACCTTGTGAAGTTTTAAATCATGATTTAAATCAGGAGAGTGAGAAATAAGTTCAGGAAGCGTGTACCTTTCTTCTTAGGGAGGATCGTGGGCGGGGAGTTGTGGAATTATCTGTTCAGAAACAGATGAAGGACTAGAAACCTTGATTGAGTCTTCATCTTCTAAAATCTCCACAAAGAATGTCTGACCATTGATGGTTGATTTTCTCCTAGTCGTCTCCATGTCAAAGTCCATGATCACATCTCGTAGATCAAGTTTGACCTTCCCCTTCTTGACATCAATCTGAGCACCGGCAGTCGCTAAGAATTATTGTCCCAAAATCAAAGGATCTTCAGGCTCATCATCATACTCCAAGACCACGAAATCTGTAGGGATCAAATAGTCATGAATCTTGATAGGCACATCCCCTAAAATTCCTTTTGGGAATCTCCTGGACCAATCAGCTAAGAGAAGCAACATTCTTGTTGCCTTGAAGTCTATCATCCCAAGTCTGATAGCAACACATAATAGCATCAAGTTGATACCGGATCCCAAATGACAAAGAGAATGAGGAAACTGCCCTGTTGAGATTGAACAACGAAGCACAAAGTTTCCTGGATCTGGTAGCTTTACTGGGATTCTGCTCTGAATCATCGCGCTCACTTCCTCTGAAACTACTACGTCCTTCTTCTTATTCTTAGGTACTAGAGTTGTATTCAGAAGAATTTCTCGGATATCTCTAGTAAGCAACGCTCCTTCCTCTGGACTAACTCCATAAGCTACCATCCTCTTGACGTTTTTCCTTATTATAGGCAAAAGCTTAACCGCATCAACTAGAGGCATCTCCACCATGATTTTCTCAATCATTGCTTTGCAAAAGGCTTCTTCGACCTCTTGTTTAAACCCTTTAACTCCGGGGAAAGGAACCTTCGGCTTGTAGACTTGTTCCTCTGCTTGAACTGAAGAATTCGCAATTTTTGGACTTGTCTGGACACGGTGTTGATCGACACTAGCTTCTGTACCGACTTCTTAGATGACTTTTCAAGACTTGTCGATCGATGCTCAGGCACAGTTTTGATCGACACTTGCTCTGCAGTCCCAAAAATTTCGTTGAACTCTGCGAAATAATCCTTCGTTTCAATTTAAACGGCATTGCAAGCGTTCCTTGGGTTTGCATCAATCTTTGCAGGAAGATAACCTTCTTATCTCTTGATAGAACTAGCGGTTTGAGCGACTTAGACATCCAGTTTCTTCACATGCGTGCTCAATACCAAAATCTTTCCATCCAATTTCTGGTAAATCGAATCAAGCTTTCCATTGAAACTCACGGTCATCTTCTGCTGCCCTTCTAGGATCTGGTCCAGCATATTCTTCACCTCATTGTCCTGATCAGGAGGCTTCTGATAAGATGAGGAACCATAGTTCCTGTTGAAGTTGCTGCTCTGATATGGTTTTGAACCGTAGCCTTGCTGATTGTATTCTCTGAAATCCGGCCTGGTTGATGAAGTTGACATCTTCCTCTGCAATCCTAACTTCCTGAGAAAACTGGACTGACTTCTTTCCCACTAGGATACTTCTTATAGAGTTGAGCTTCGCATTTACTTCAGCCAAGTGTTTGCCACCATCCTTGTTTTCGCTCATCTGCTTCCTCTCAAAATCAGCATTCTTGGTGCTGTTGCTAGAAGCCAAGTTCTCGATAAGAACTACCGCGTTCTCTGGATAGATGGTATTGAAGTTCCTACTACTCGATGCATCTAATGCCATCTGATACCTCCAGTCTACTCCTATGTAGAAAATGCCTAGCAACTTCACATCTGTAAAGCCATGGTGAGGACAGTCTCTTTGATAGGACTTAAGTTGCATCCATGCAGCCTTTAATGCTTATGTCGGACCTTGCTTGAATGATGTAATCTTCGTCCTTAAGTCCTTAGATCTTGCATCATCAAAGAAGTTGCTCAGGAACGCGTTCTTGGTGTCCTCCCAAGTAGTCAGCGATCCTGGCTCAAGTTGCTTTAGCCAGTAAGAAGCATCCCCACTTAGAAATTATGGGAATAGCTTGCAGAAGAGGTAGTCGCTGGACACTCCATGAGCCTTGATGCTGGAGGCTAAGTTCTCAAAGTTCTCGATGTGGTCCATCGGATGCTCATGTGGAAGTCCATGGTACGGATGCTGAACGACTAGGCTGAAGAAAGTAGGCTTCGGCTCGAAGTCGTTCCTTTGAAAAGCAGGAGGACGAATCTTAGCTCGATTCATGTAGAACTGATCTGGACGGTTGTAGTCCGCAAGCTTTCTTCCTCGCGCACTGTTTGCATCATTCCTCAAAACGTATGGCTGATTCTGGAGCTGGTGTCGAGCGACACCCAAGTCTTGAGCGTGTCGAGCGACAGGAGCTTGGCGTCGCTCGACACCTGCTTTGTCATGCTCAACAATTCCGTCCTGAATTGCCTGTTCTTCGATGACTATTGTTCCATCGTCGTTGATCCTCTGTCCTTGCGCATTGTAATTCAGTCCTGCCAGATCACGCAGAACTCCATCATCTCCCAGAGTCAATATGATGGGTGGTATAGTAGCCCTGTCTTCTTCTCTGACTACTCTCCTGTTCTCACGTTCCAAACGTGCTAACTCCTTGAGATTGTAGTTAACTAGCTCCTTGTCTTGACTGCTTCTAGTATCAAGCATGTACCTGAAACAGAAAACAAAAAGAGATAAAAGAAACTAGCAAAGCAAAAATAAAAAGTACCTAGACAAAATCCTAATAATAAAAATCTAATGGTCTAGACTCCCTGGCAACGGCGCCAAAATTTGATAAGCTCAAATTAACCCTAAGCTACTCTCTCAAATTAAGAGATCAATTGCAGTATTAAGGGATCAAATCCACAGGGAATTAGTTACACAATAGACTAATAAATTTGGATTAAACTAAGCAGAAATAGTGAGAATGCAAAAACAAGTAAACAAAGTAAGCAGGATGAACGGTTGTAAAGATCAATTAAGAAGAAGCTAGGCATAGTGAAATCATAGGTGAATCAGATATGCAGACGATAAATAAAAGATAGGATTATGATGCACAGTTCTTAAACATGAACACGATTATAAAATCAATCAACTTTCGCTGCAGAGATTATCTATGTTTAAATCCTAGATGACTAAATTTCTTTGCGAATCATATCAATCTAACCAAGAATTCAAGTTCAATTGTTCATAAAACACTAAACCAAATTTCTTTGCGAAAAGGAATTTTGCTCATCAAAGTCTAGATCAAGTAATCAATAAAGCTGTCATTTCTATTAATTATCCTAAGATCAGATTTCAGGTCATGAATCTAAAATCAGCATCAATCACTAGACAAGATGAAGAACATTCTAAAGATATTAATCCTATGCAATTCAGATCAGATCTAGCAAATCATCAAACACCTTTGAATAACCCTAAACCTAACAGGAAAACTACTCAGACATAATCAAAGAAGAAACCATTACTTTTATTGATAGATATCTCTTAAACTAAGTAAAATAAAGCATAAGCCTACACAATGGCTTTAAAAACGTATATATAGAGGTTCTAAACCGTCATAGATCACAAAAGTAAACATCTGGAATTTTTGGGTAAAAACGGCAAACTTCCGAAAAGTGTCTTTCTATTTTTGCGTAGGGTGTCGATCGACACCCAGGGATGGTGTCGATCGACATCAGTCTCTGAAATCCATTCTTCGCTTGCATTTTTGATGTCTTCTTCCGTAATACTCTAAAACTCCCAGTTAACATCTTTTATGCTCCAAACGTTTAGAAACCTGTAAAGACACTAAAACAAACACAAAACAAACCAAAGACACTAGATATTTGACTTATATCATGGCCTAAAACAGGTAAAAACCATGATATATCAGATTTCACCATTAGAAATCCAGCCCACTAAGCCTAAAATATAATCATACTCGATTATATTCGATACTAGGCCCAGTACCGCACTGGCGATAGTAAAAGATAGGCATGCTCCTCGGCATTGCTCAACCCGATTGAACGATTCGTTGACTGCCGAGATAGAAGAGCCGCTGACCGAGCAACTCAGCGAGGATACGACCAAGTCAGCACCGCTCAACGGTTAACAAAGAAGTCCCGATATTTTCGGAGGAAACACCAAAATGTGTCCGAGATCTCCGACAACGAGGAGGGATCCTTCGAGCTAAACCGTTCAGCTCGAAGGAGTATAAATAACTAGTTTTAGAGCCGAAATGACTATTTTTTCTCATACATTGACACTGAATCACATATAAATTCTTAGTGCAAAATCTAGCTTCCACAACCACCAATTTTTAAATCTTACTATGCATCTGTTTATGTTTTTGTTGATAATATATTTCAAAACATATTGCCTAACTGACCTTTCACATTGCCTAACTGACTGATAGCATATTGCCTAACTGACCTTTCACATTTGGACCGTTATGTCTACAAATGGTAGTCGCAGGGGCGGATGTAGCTTATGGCAAGGGGGTGCAAGTGGCCCCACTAATTTTGGAATGTTTAGGGGGTGTATAGAATGTGGTATTTCAGGGTATTTGGTGGTGTTTCTAAAATCCTTTGTTATTCAACCAGTGATTTTAAAATTCGTTTCCAAATCATGTGTTATTGAACATGGAATTTATGTCAAATACATCAAAATAATATACATTCCCGTGTTATTCAACCTGTGATTTGTTAAACTTATATCAAATCCTGTGTTATTCAAAATTCAACAATGTTTTCTAAAAAAAGGATTTCAAGTGATTTAAGATTTATTTTTAGTTATAAATTAGGCTTAACAAATCACACCTCTAAAGGTGTGATTTGAACAAAACATAAAAAAAAAATACATATGTATTCATGTCCGATATTTCATACGATCCTGATAAAAAGTAGATTTGAGATAAGCAAAAATATCCAATAAAAGTAAGAATAATTGCACCGGTAAGCAAAGAAAAATATACTATTTAAGTAAATAGCAAGAAGGGTTTTCTTGCTAGTAGTGAGAGTAGAAAATGCCATCGGCCCGGACGATTTTAACCCCACGTGATTTGTGAATCAATTACGTGGAGGGTCCAACTCATTTATGTTGATCACCTCATCTCTCCTTCACCGAGACATCTCATCTTCTCTTCATCTCTTCTCCTTTCGTTTTCACAAACACATTTTTTCTTATCTCTCTCTAATCTCTCCTCCTTTCCATTGTTCTTGTACATATCACCTATTTTTTTCTTTAAATCCAGAATACGAGAGTTCGAAATCATCACCGGTCTTAACTGCAATCCACTTCAGCTAATTGATTATAAGAGGTTGACTGCTTTGCGGGGAACAATGCCGTACTGGTTTACTTTATTTGGCGGCAACGAGAATCTAACCGGGGAGAGACTTGAGTATATGTTTAAGAGCTTGAAGTCTCTTTCGTCGGAGTTGAGGTTAAAGTATGCATGCTTATTGTTGGTTGATGGGCATTTATGACGGAAGTCTATCCACATGAAGATTCCAAAGGAGCATATGGAGATGATTCGTGATCTTGACTTCTTCCTGAATTTCCCTTGCGGTCGTCACTGTTTTGAAATGACCATGCAAAGTATTAAATCGAGGTTTGTTGAACACATTTCTCAATTCATTGTCGCTGTTCAAGGCTTCATTCATGCCCTTCAGCTCGTAATTCTTCAAGTAGTCCCAGTTGCTGCCCTTGCTGTTGGTGATGGCACCGTCCCTGAATGTGGTGATGAAGACAATCAGCGTGTCATCACCTTGAAGTTGGACAGGATCCGGGAACTTGATGGTGATGTCTAGGTGTAGATATCTAATGTCAAAGTTAAACATCTATTTCGAGGTTTACTGATATATAGAGATTGGTAAACATGTACAAGTTGATGTTTGTCTAGGTAGCTTTATTGCTAGGAATTTTATGTGGTAAATGTGTATAGGTTTTTGTAGGTGATAATCTTCCTGGATAGCACTCTACTTTCGAGTTAGCACCGTATGCGATCTGTTGAATTTTCTGCTAGTATTACATTAATGATGTCATGTATTCTTGATCCCTTTTTTGCAACTTGCTGCATTGGTACTCATGAACATATATATATTTGTGTATAGTCATTTATATATTTGTTTACCACTATATTTTGTTTCATAGATTTTTATACTTATCAGTTACGCTGCTATGTTTTGTAGGTTGATGTGGTGCCACTGATGGGAGGAACAAATCTAAAGGTACCTCCACGTCTCTGGGAGCAGATGGTGTGGCGGAGTGCAAAACTATGATTGTTAACTCTGTACGGGAAGGGTGTAAGCATGTGGAAAAGAATCTTGAGAAAAAAATTGGGAAGATGGTACAGGCAGCGGTGGAGGATTATATGAAAGCGAAGGAAGTTTATGCGACGATTAATCGTGTTGTTAATGAACTTGAGGATATGCTCCTCTAAAGAAGAAAAAGGAGTACATGGTGGATGAAAAACCTGAATTGGAGATACCACACGACACAAATGTCACATCTGAGGTACCTTTTCGTTTAATTAATGGTAAAAACTCTTGGTACATACCTTTTTCATTTTGTTATTGAGTTTTTTTTTTGCTTTTGTTGCTCCATGTCCTACCAGGAACAACCACCTGTGCCGGAGCAGTGTGTATGCGAAATGTTAGAACTTCATATGTAGAAATAGAGGATCATTAATGTTTATGATTTGTAAATCACAGGTTATGGATTATGACAACACTAAAAACATATATATCACTCTATTTGGTAAAATAGATCGACAATTATAACATGTGAATGCGAAATGTTAGACCTTCATGTTTATATATAGAGGACCTTTATGTTTGAGGATGCCTATATATTTTTATAATTGCCTATCCATTTTTAAGATATTAATGAAAATTGAAAATTGTTGATTTGTATATTACCAGTATTTGCAAAGCTCCACACTAGGTTTCGTATCACAAACTTACTACTTCCTTTTTCTCTGACCGTCTTAAGGATCCACCAATATGCATAGAGATCTACTTTCTAATATTGCACCACACAAAACTTTGTAGCGCTTCAACCCATCATATAAGGGTTTGACATACGACAATCTCCTCCATATATACAACGACGGTGCCCAACAAGTCGAGAGAGACTTTGACGCGTTAGGCTCGAAATAAACGCCGAGAAAGCCATTAAATCCTCCTCAGAAGCTTCGTCTTCTTTGATTTGCTAAGTTTCAATTTGGTTGTGGTCAGTAAATATTTTAGATCGATTCTTTTCTTTTTGTAGGTATAATTTTTTATGTACTCTGTTATACTTAAAAATGGTTGTTATGCAAAGTTTTAGTTTGCTAAGTAATTTTTTAACGATCTATGATATCACTTTTATTATTTGTTAAAGCGGTTGTTTGTTCATCTTTATGCCTGAATTTTGATTTTGGCATATTTGTTTTATGTATTGAGTCATGGATATCCTCACTTTTCCTATGTGTTTTCAGAAGATGTTAAAATGGTTAATATATCATATTAATAGAAGAATGTACCGCTAACTTTCTATTTAACGAGACATAGAAATATGTATATTATAGTAACTAACTATGCGCAAATATACATATACATGTAATTAAAATAACAAGTTACATGTTTGTGTAACTTGCTATAATATTTTGTAAGCATATTATTAAATTAGTTAGCGAGAATTGTAATTACGTAAGTGCATACATTATAATATAGACGACCACTTCCAACATACCTGTTACGGAGTCTAATGAGGAAGCACACATGTTTGTAATAGTACAGTTTTTGTTCTCTGTATGTGATGGTTATCCACAAGCTATCGTCATGTAACAGTGCAAAAGCTTTAGCTTTTTGACAAGTAACCTTAATTCTCACAATAGTTGTTCTACTTTTCTGCTTTAAGTTTTAGAGTTCCTCGCCAATGAACCCATAACAAACGCACCGTATGCATAACATAAAATTATCATCCCAGTTAATAATATAAAGCAAAGATAAACAAAAAATACATCAAAACAAAAATTATCATCTGAACTAGTTATAATATAGAAGAATAGAATCAAACGTGAGATCAACCATAACCGACTTTGCCCTGCCCTTCCATAATAAAAAAAGTAACTAGTTGCTCTTACCACGAGGTCTTGGACCGGCTGAAACTCATTTTCGGATAGTTCAATTTTTAGGATGCGCATGTAAGCGACTTTTCCTAAACCGTTGTTGAGAAAACAATCGGATCCCATTTGAGTAGTAGTGTGTCGACCAAAAGGATTATGGTTTGTGGTTATGCCGCTCCATTGCGCAGTAGCTATGTAATCGGCTTGGAGGGTGAAAAGAAAAGCCAGCCAATATCCAACCGGTTCCAGTACACAATGGTCGAGAACTACATCGAGCTACCAGCTTCCAAGTTTTTGTGTTAAATTTATTGGTTAGAAAAATAAACGAAAATAAAGATATACTCTCACCTTCCACATCTGAACAGTTACCTCGACTTGGATGCCTCCAAAAACCGATGTATGAGCATTTGCACCTGCAACTGTTGCTGGTTTGAAGAAAACCGCATGTGTGGAGGTAGTAACCTCTTCTCAGAGCCATGCATGACAACGTTGACTGTTGCTCTAAGCGAATAAAAAAACTTTAATTCATAAAATTATTCGGTATATTATAAGCACCATCGTCATATAGCTAAACAAATAAAAAACTAAATTAGTGGACAAAATATCAGCTAAAACGTACTTTTTTCCTTTGTTTCCCATAAACTCGTTAGCCAAACTTTCAAAATCAACATCTTTAACCAAATTTTTTTTATAATGGATAGCTAAGCCATTCTATTTTAGCAATTATAATCTCACATGAGAATCTCAGGACTATTTTTTTTAACAATAAATTTTGATGCCCTAAGTACATGCTTCTTTTTTTCGTACTTAGACACGGCACTGCCTCTTCTCTCCTTATATCCATCCGTCTAAAACCATAATCAAATATATAAATTAAAATTTTAGTAACTTATTGAATTTTTTAAAACTTATTTCACCGCTCAAATCAGATTTTCAGATTTGACAAAAAACAAATATTTTTTAAATGCTTATGATATAACAATCAAACATATAAGTTATCTAACTAGTTATAAGTTCGTAATACTCAGTTATTTGATTATAGTAGTACTTAGTACAATTATAAGTTCAGTTTTTTATAAATACAAATGTTTTACGACAACCGAATTAAAATTCAAATGGTTCATGCACAACTACGAGCATCTACATTTGTTAGAGACTCTTTGAGTCTCTCAAATATATAATAATAATAATAATACATTGTAGTACAGTTTTATTATTTATTTAAATTTAAAGTATAATAAAAATTTTAACCATTCACACAAATATATGTGTTACATGGATCTCTCAATTTTTTTGGAGAGGTTCTCAAATGAGAAACTCATTTTCTTCTCTCTTATTCTTTTCCAATATTTTGTATTTTTTAATGGTTGAGATACTCATAGAGAAACCCTCAATGGGAAAACTCTAAGCAAGCTTAAATTTCCTTACAATACTATTTTGGCCTACATGAATGTTTTAGTGGTTCAAAAGTGGAGACGCTTGATTTTATTTATCATAGACTCAAGAACAGGCTCAGTGGTTGGTTTGCGAGATCTCTGTCCCTTGGTGGCATAGAGAACTTTGTGAAAGTTGTGGCAATGGCTCTCCCTGTTTATGCAATGGAATGTTTCAAACTCCCTAAGACTACTATTAAAAAGCTTATTGCTACAATGTCTGATTTTCGGTGAAATTCTCTTGAGCACAAGAAGAAGATTCATTGGATTAGTTGGGACATAATGTGCTTAGCCAAGAAGCAGGGACGATTAGAGCTTAGAGACATTCAAGATTTTAATCAACCTTTGCTACCTAAGCAGGCTTGGAGGCTGTTACACTATCTAATGTGTCTCTTCTCTAAGGTATTCAAAAGTATATACTTCCCTGATGGTTCTGTTTTGGATGCGGTGATTGCAGTATGCCATTATCTCCATCCTTTGCTTAGAGAAGCATGAAACAACCAACTTTTTTTTTTTTATAATTAGTCCGAATTAATAATCCCATAATTATTAATTCTCAATGGCTAATTCAACAATTACCAATAATCAGCGGAAAAACCAAACAACTCAATTAAACTAAATATATCCAATAAAACAATTTAATTTAAATAAACCAAATACTAACTCAAATTCAATTCCAATAACCAATTAGATATTCTAGCAACCTAAACACCATGTTCTACTAGAAAAGCGATAACAATAAATCCCTAATCATCCTCCTCCTAAAGTCTTGATTCCGCGATCACATTGTTTCTTTACCTGCAACACATGGGAAAACGAGTTGTGTCAGTATTTAATAAATACTTAGTGAGCCGGTGATACCAGCTACGGCGTATCACTCAGGCTCAGGTAAACAACCAATATCAATATAAACCAACACACAATACAACACATAACACCACAAGGCATTTCAGACCACTTTCGAGTCAACAGAAGCTCGTGTCGAGCGACATCAGAAAGGTGTCGATCAACACGACATCTGCACTCGTGTCGCTCGACACCCTCCTCGTGTCGCGCGACACGCCTCATTGTAGCACCAGAATCGAGTTTCTCCTCTCTCAACTCGATTCCGGGTTACACGAGTTACAAACCTGCACGAAATCCAACATATACAATGCAAAGAACACACAACAATCACCAAAACATGATTTCACCAGAAATTATTCATAAAAACGCATCAAAACGATCCTTCATTAGCCTAAAACGATTGATTTTCGAAAATAAAATACGAATAACACGAAGAACGCAGGCTCTACAAGAACACGCAGAACGAGAGAATAAACGATTCTAACGCCTCTAAAATCACACGAAACACCTTCCTATGATTCACCAATCGCAAGAACACAAGGATTCTCACAAACTCTACTCAATTCTCTCTTTCTCTGCCTCTCAATCGCGGCCATAAGAAGTTTCACGCTTAAATATGGTAACCCTAGGTTAACCTCACTAAACTGGACCAAAAATCACGATTAAAAACTTAATTCGGTTCAATTCACCGAAACACGTGTCGAGCAACACCAGAACACCAAAATCAACTTCTTGGTTCGCGGATGTTACAAAACATATTATTTGGGAGAGATTTACTGCGTCAAGGATTGAGGAAATCGATTGGTAATGGGGAGGATACAAGTGTTTGGATAGAGCTCTGGCTATTTGATAATTAGAGGATAGCATCTTTGATGAAACACCCTTTGGTGAACCTCAACTTAAAGGTTTTAGAGCTTATTGATTTCAATGGCAGGAACCGGAAAAAAGGAGGTTCTTGAAGACAACTTCTTTTCGACATGTGTGATCAGGATAATGAAACATAAACCAGTGCTGGACAAGGATGATTTATGGTGTTGGATTCATAATAAGTTAGGAGAATATTCAGTAAGCTCATGTTACTAGTTTATTAACAGGTTAAACAACGTAGGGCCAATCAGGGAAGCCGAGGCGAAGCGTTCTCTAAATGAGATTAAGAAACATGTGTGGGAGATCAAAACATCTTAAAAGATCAAGTTATTCATGTGGAGAGTACTAAGTGGGGCAATTTCAGTGGCGGATAACTTAGCTCATAAATGTATGAAATTAGATTTGAGATGCCAATATTGTGGAATTGAGCTGGAGATCATCAACCATGTCCTTTTCATTTGTCCCGCGGCAAGACAAATGTGGGCTTTATCTGATTTTCCAAGTCTAGGAGATGGTTTTGATGATATTTCCTTATTCTCTTACTTCCATTACATGTTCTCTTTGGAATCTAACCGGAATATTAGAAAAGAGATTATGACAAGCTTTCCTTGGATTTTATGGTTGATATGGAAGAATAAAAACAATTTTTGTTTTGAAGGGAAGCTCTTTCTTGCTACTGAAGTGATAGACAAAATTAAGGAGGAGCATGATCAATGGTTTTTTGCTTAAACCATGGAGAAAGATGAGTCATACTCAAATGATGCAAGGACTCCCAAGGAGGATGTGAAATGGAAACGACCTCCAGCACCATGGCTAAAGTGCAATGTAGGTGTGTCTTGGTCCAAAAGAAACAATTTGGCTCGGGTTTCATGGGTGGTTCGTGATTCCAATGGGGGTAGTGATCATGCATAGTAGACGAGCTTCAAAAGTTTGGAGGATGCTCAGCTTCAGAGTCTTTTATGGGCTTTTGAGAGTATGAGATCCCATAGGTTAAACAAGGTAATTTTTGGGTCTGATGGTGTAGACATTGTCAAGGCTGTCAATGATCCTACAGCTTGGCCTTCTTTTTGGTATCAAGTCTCAAAAATATACAAGGTTTTGGATAATCTAACTGACTAGAGATTGGTTTTTGAGAACCGAAGTGCGAATCGCGGTGCTTTCTTCATAGCTCAAAGCGTTACTCAGCAAAATCGTTCTCAATCATATATAGCTCTCGGATATCCTTGATGGTTGAAAAAAATTCTTTGATTGTGAGAAAGCTTAATTGATTGACATTGTTGGTTGTATTTTTCGTTCGTAGACATGATTATACCCTTGGTTAGGTATAGCTTTTATGTTCTCTGGTATGTGACCTTGTATAAAAGCACTTTTTAACCTAATGAATTATTGAGATGAAAAAAAAGTTTGTAATGCTTGAAAATGAAGAGACCAAATTGAAAGTGAAATAAAACAAAATCTCACACACTTACCGTCCAATAAATGAAGAATCTCTATTGATAGACTGATAGTCATGATAATGATATAACTTCGGATAAATCTATACTTAGGGGTTGATTTGTTGGGCTTTAAAAACAGCTTATAGCCTTAATTTTGTTTTACAACCTTTCATGTTACCAATCAATGATTCATTAATACAATAAATTTTACATTCAAATAATATCTTTAACCCATAATTTGATTGGCAATCATGCCTTAACTTAACTTCTAAAGCTGTAGCCTAAAAAACAAAATTGACGGTAAAAGTCATATTTCCTACATCCTCTTTCTTAAAGCTGTAGGAATTAAAGATGGCTGTAGAAATTCTTTTTCTCCTTTGTTTCCTTATATAGCATATGTATATCTCTCATAATTATATGTACCGTATACAAGATTTTGCTCACGTTAACATTTTATATGTATATATTGTATAACATATAAATTTTATTTACTTAAGTCCCCTTATTTATATATAACTAGATTTTGACCTGCGCCAAGCTCAGGATTATATTATATGTAGTAGATAAAAAATATACGATTTTTGGTCTAAAATATATAGACAATAAATAGTTTCAAAGCTTTGTTCTTGAACCGTCTATTGAAAAGAAATAATCAAATGTGTAACTAAGATAGGTTCAATAATAACTAAAAAACCAACATCTAAAACCAACAAACTAAAGCAAAATCAATTAAAAGTCAAAAAACGTATGTGAACTCTTTGATGCAGAGTTTTGATCTAGTACATCTCCTGCTTCTTTTCCTTCAACTGCAGGTTCGTCGTCCAATATAACAAAGAATCCATAAATTTAATTGTCATTAATACAATAAATTTTACATTCAAATAATATCTTTAACCCATAATTTTACATGTAAGGAAATGAGATAAAAGTTTTACACGTAGAGGTATTATTTTGTCAATATATTCTTAGGCCCACATATAGTTTCTTTAATTTTTAATTTGTAACATTTGTTAAATCCCTTACTTCATTGCTTTGCAATTGATTCATAGTATAGAAGAAAAGATAATACGTTACTTCTTGTAACAATAATTTAATCCTCCAAATGAGAAATAACTTATGAATCAATAAGTTGACAAAAATAGAAAATTTTGTTTTTTACTCATAAATAAATAGGATTTCATCTTTAGAAGTCTTCTGTCTCGGTGTCCAATTTTTCATATTTTTGGACCACATAATCTGCATAGAATATTTGTCTTGAAAAAAGAATTGTGTATTTAGCTTGAACATCTTTTTCATCGTGTTTGCCATCTTTAGCAATCTCACTTTTCTCGGTTGTGGGTGTTACTCGATCTTGTCCTTTTTGAATATACTCAAATAAGTACTTTATAGCATCGGTTTGGTCGCACACATCTACAATAAGAAATGGAGAAAAAAGTAATACATTCTTGACATATGAATAATCCATTTATGTGATTATAAATAAGATAATCTAATTTGAACAATTACTTACACACACCATTGTTGAATATTGTAGAACCACAATCTTTAAGATCATTTGATTTTTTCATAGTGGCAATGATATAACTTTTCTTATAACCACATGTAAGATAGTAGATTAATATTTATCAAAAACAATATTAACACATCAAAAACAAAGGGAAAAAAAAATTCCCATATCGGAAAAAAGTGTTTGTTAGGTATGTGTTATTTTGTTTATTAGCTTATATATATAGGGAAGTGGTAATTGTAGTCTTATGTTAGGTTTGAAAAAGAAGGAAATTTATATATAAATATTTATTTCGGAATGATATTTAAAATTAATGCAATATTTTAAGATTGAAAATCCAGCAAGTAAGTAATTTTAGCATATGATCGAAAAATTAATGCAATATTTTCGGAAAACATATGATTGTTAGCAAGTAAATGTTTTTTTAAAATTAAGGAAAGTATTGTTCCGGCCAAATTTGGTAAAAGTATATAACATAATAAAGTTTACAATATTAATATAGAAAAGTGTTATTATATTTAGTTTTTAATAAAATGTTAATTAACCCTTAAAACACTCTTAGCATGACACATAAGATTTTTTTAACTTAGAATGTCTCAATGAGTGACACCTAGGATTTTGAGGTTTTAGTGTCTCCTCAATTAATATATATAGGATATTTCTCTAGATATGATAGTTTATAAATATATATATTCACTGTATAATCTTAATATCTATTTATAAATTGCTGTTACATATTTACGTACTACTAATAAAAAAAATTGTATATTTATATATATGTAAGTTTTATTTGGCTAAATATTTTTCAAATATTATTTTCAAGAAATATTATTTTTCATATTTCCAAAAACTTTTATGATAAAAATGTTCTACATGATAACTCTAATACTTACCAATCGTACATTAATTTAAAATAGCTGAATCCAAATACTTGAAGTTATACTCAAATTTTGATTTACATCCCAACCAATCACCCCTTAGTAGGATACAATCAAAATTTTAGTTATTAGTCATTAATGTACAAAAATATATTTTTGAATAAAAAGAAAATTATTATATTTTTGATTGACAATCTAACCTGCTATTTTTGGATGCCTAACATTCATAGTCGCTTGTGTTATAAGAGGACGTTTAAGCCAATGAATTTATGTAGTTTTGCATTCAGTCAAAGTTACAATTAGCGATGCAAAACCAAAATCAAAACTTCAATTTTGTAGTGGTCGACAATGTGGCCCAAAGAGGTTAGGTTTTACAAATTTATTTAAAATAAAAATAAAATATGTCCACTAGTGTGATCGTTGACACTACGGGCTACTGCATGGGTTGATGTAAATCATGAGATTTCTTCCACCCTATTCAGACTGTAATGTGCATCAGAACTACCAAAACTACCATTTTTTCGTTTTTTTTATGTGCATATCAAATCTTCTAACACGGCTTAAACTTATAAAGTTTGATAATTTGTCTTATTGATTTACTTAGCAATGTACATATATATGAGATTTATACAGACAATTGAGACACTAAGAAGGAAAGAAATAATCAAAATAAAGCCTAGAACGTGTAGAGCAAATCACAATAAAGAGTAGAATATATGCTTGACATATTTGGCTAATAAAACTCACTGTTATACAAATGGCTACATATACCGTTTATCGTACTAGATCAACAATTATCATAAGTAGGTTAAAGACATCAAATCTTACTCGTGTTTGTTTACAGTGCTGTGCCCCTGGTCCCTGCAAATTCTATAAATCATGTGATATCATTCGTAAATTCTTCCGTTAGCAATCTCGTCACTGGATCCTGTATGGGTTTGTCCATCCACAATCGACATTTTTTTTTATGTGTGAATGTGTAAATAAATGATTGGGAAAAAAATACATCTAAGTGAAATGATCGAGCATATAATTTGTAACGTAAATTCAAACGGCTACATATAACGCCTTTGTTTATCTCGTATTACCGTCGGATATCAAGATTCGTCGGAATTCCATCGAAATTTCCAACGGAATTCTGACAAACGCCGTTTACGTCATAAATTGCCGAAAAAAATGACAATCGCTATTTCATCGCGCCATAGGACTTGTTTCTATTTTTTTGTAGTGCATATTTTTAACGAAATGAAAATTCTATATTTCTCGCATGTTACGTGTTATTATTGCATTTAGATTCCAGATTTTCATTAATTTTATTTTTTATTTTATGAAGGATATATTCTTCAAAATGAATAATGATAATATACACCTTTTAAAATCTCTCTCAACAAAAAAAATAAACAAAAATCTCTCAAAAAATTTGACCACATCTATTATATTATTAGAGAGGTAACTATGCACCAATGAAAGTTGAGTTTTTATTACATCGGATTTTTGTATTGTCTTTACATGATTTTTATTTTAACGGATATATTTCTTATTTATTTTATGATTTATTAATTATGGATATATATATCGATAGATATAACCTTTGATGATATCAAAAATATTTTTCATCCTTATCTATTCTTTCTTTGATTCTTATAAATACTTTTGTATACCTTCCTCATGTCAACAAATCAGTACCTTCTCTCTCTCTCTTTTTCATAGTTCCACTCTGTTCTATTTTTTAGATTTTCACGTTTTTTTTTTTTTTTATGTTCTCATGTTCTTCTAATCTAATTTGTTTTGCTATTTTTCAGGTTTTGAGAATTATAATTTCACTTGATAAGGTATGCTATCGTGATTAGTATTTATTAATTTTAGATTGTTCTTAATTATTATAAAATTCTTCTGTGTGGTGATTTGTACTGACTTTGTTTTGTTAATTTTGTTTTTGTTTTGTAGGTTTTCCGTGATGATAAGTAAGAAGGTATTTATATGTTTCTTCTTCTTTTATAGTTTTGTTAGTATATTGTTTTCTTACCAATTGTCTAATGTATCATTGTTAGAATAAGTTGTTTGTTTTATGTTTTGTTTATGAGATTGCTTCGTTGTATGGTTTATTTTAGTTTTAATAATAACAAAATTATACTAACAAGTCATTTATTTGTTTTGTCAATGATATGATTTGTGTTTGATATTTTAAAAGTTTTTTTTGTGTGATGGTTCTCTAATTAACAAGATATGTAATATGTTAATTTTATAAACTAATTCTTTTATCACACGGGGGAGGTGCATTGATAGACTCTCTCTCCAGAGATTCAAATGGATCGAAAGCATATCCCATATCTGTGTGGCCAAATGAGAATTGTTAGAAATTCCACGCTTGAGGAAAAATCGATCTCTAAACTAGACCAACAGGGCAATTCCTCCTCAAATGGAAACCACTAGACTACCACCACTTGGTTAATTGTTGATTATGTTATAGGCTTTCCATTATGTTCTTCACTTCTTCTCTTTGGTTTACTTTCCATTAATGATGGACGATTAACTTATACTTTGATATCTATTTTTCTTTGTAATTAAGATTCACAAATTGTTTTTAGTTTTAAATCTTCTCCTATGTTTTCTTCTGTTTTCATATTTTCCTTCTAACTTTTAAGAGAAGGCTCTATCGTAAAAATTACTATTGGTTTTTTTTTTTTTAATGGTTTTTTATTTTTTATTGTTTTCTCTTTTTTGTTAGTTGGATTCGAATGTGGTTGTATCGAGTCTATGTTTTAACAAGTTTTATTTATAATTTTCGATGGTTTATATGGATATATTCCATGTTTAGACTAGAAATTACTTGGTTATGTGATTTCTACCATTGAGACTTGAGATTATGACTGAGCAAATAAACTAAATCAATGTTTCTGAATATAAGTTTTATAATTTTGATTTCTATTGAGAAATTTAATCATATTTGGTTTTGGTTTGGTTCGATCAAGCCGAATGATTCCCCAAAAATGTTTTTATTATTAAATTCTAAATTTAATTATACATCTTATTTTCATTGGTTAGCCGACTAAAACTAACCAAAACAAACCAAAATTGAACGAACTTTCCGGCATTAAACCATTTCACTAAAAAATGAACTAAATTAATACTTTGGATTCATTTGGCAATATTTTTTTTTTGGTTGAAATTGGAAATTATTATTAGATCGGGATTAAACCGGGGGAAAAAGAAACACGTTTCAGAGCTGGTTTTGCCATGTGTTTTATTTTAAGAAAATTTATATATAACGAGTTTTATATGTTCTCCGTGTCGTTTACTTAGTATCATGCACTTGAGATTTGGAAAGTGCGTCATCTGTTGGTTTTTTTTAATGAATCAACAAATATACATGTTTCATGTATATTATCAGCTTTTTGTACAAGTACATTTTATTTAAAACAACTACATGAAAGGAACTTTGTCAAATTTATTCAATTCTTTCTGTTAATCGTTTTTACTTGACAAACGGGAGAGAAAAACCTCTATATCTATATTTGGTCGTAGCATTCTTTATGTAAGGGTTTAGGCTCCCTCCCTCATTGTTTAATATTCCTTAAAATCTATATATTTAGCTAGATCAATCATTTTAAATTATTCCATGTTTTGTGTACATGTGTGTGGGTTTAGACTCCCATATTAGGTTTATTATCACTTAAAATCCACATATTAAGTCAATTCAAGTTGAGTGAACCCGATATATTTATTCAAATCGATCTATTCAAATTATACCATATTGTAAGTACATTTGTGAGGGTTTAGGCTCTCATATTAGGGCTCATACCACTTAAATTTCATAGACTTAGTCAATTCAAAATGATTTCAACTCATATATTTATTCAAATCCATTTGTTTAAACTATTCCAGACTTTAAGTACATTTGTGAGGGTTTATGATCTCATATTAGGCTTTATTACTACTTAAAATCCATATACTTAGTCAATTAGAATTAATTAAAATCGATTTATTTATTCAAATCGGTGTTTATACCATTTCATACTGTAAATACATTTGTCAGGGTGTAGGTTGTCATATTATGTTTAGTACCACTTAAAATCCACATACTTAGTCAATTCGTACTGATTAAAATAAATATAGTTATTCAAACCGTTCTGCTTAAATCATTCCATACTGTATGTATATTTATGAGGGTTTAGGCTCTCATATTAGGGTATAGTACTTTTAGTTTTTACATAATTAAAGATAAACTTATATCATTACTAAACATTTATGGTTTAGTATGCATCATTTAGCTTTTTTTTTATTTTCATAAAAATATATATTATAGTCATATATACAAAAAAGTTTTTTTTTTTTTTTTGGGTCAACATTAGGCTTCAACTGGCCGGTCCATTAGCCTAATTCCTACTTTGATGAGTACACTACCTCCTGTCACTAGACTAAGGCCAATTCACAAAAAAAATCTTAATTTATATGTGTATAAAGATTAAATTATCGGAAGACATCTAATATATAAAATATCTAATACCCGCACAAGAGCGCTGATCAAAACCTTAATTATTTATTTGATTGATAATCGAAAATAAGTTTACCAGATTAAACCGATGAATTTTATAAAATAAAATATTAAGATGTTAGACTCTATGCGAAAAAATTACAATCAGCGCAAATTAAACAATTCAAAATCACATATCGTTTATAAATTTTAAATACAGTAGTCAAGTATACAAAACTTCAGTTAACGAAATAAAATTTACGACTGTTGACCATGATCATAATAGAATTGGTAAGAGTAAGAACATGCATTCTGTAGTCAACATACTAGAAAGTCTTGAATATAGAAACACAAAATTAATTTTGAATCTATTCAACAACATTTTCTCAGTTAGCAATTAGTGCATGCAGATGAGATTTTCTACCAAAATCTCACTTAATATTTCATCAAGCAAAACCTATCTTAAACTACCATTGTTATATATATATATACCACTAAAACTAGAACTCACGGTTTTATACATAATCAAGTCGAATACCAAAATTATTATATTTATTTTATCATACGTAATAATGGAAAGGAGTGAGGGTCAAGAAATACATATTCTATTGGTATCACTACCAATCCAAGGTCACATCAATCCAATGCTCAAATTCGCCAAACATCTCTCACGACCGAACCTTCACTTCACTCTCGCCACCACCGAGCAAGCCCGTGACCTCCTCTCCACAGCCGCCGCCTCCATCGAGGAACCTAATATCCCGGTGGACCTCGCTTTCTTCTCTGATGGTCTACCTAAAGACGACCCAAGAGCCCATAAAACTCTCTTAGAGTCATTGAGAAATGTCGGAGCCAAGAACTTGTCTAAACTCATCGAAGGAAAGAGATTCTCTTGCATAGTCTCTGTACCTTTTGCTCCATGGGTTCTAGCTGTTGCAACAGCTCATAACATCCCTTGCGCCATCCTCTGGACCCAAGCTTGTGCAGTTTTCTCGGTTTATTATCGTTACTACATGAAGACGAACTCTTTCCCTGAAAACCTCGAAGACCTAAACCAAACAGTGCAATTACCAGCTTTACCATTGTTGGAAGTCCGAGATCTCCCTTCGTTTATGTTACCTTGTTACGGAAGTCACTTCAATATCCTAATGGCGGAATTCATAGATTCCTTGAAAGATGTGAAATGGATTTTGGTCAATTCGTTTTACAATCTCGAATCAGAGATAATCGAATCGATGTCTGATTTAAAACCCATGATCCCAATCGGTCCTCTGGTTTCTCCATTTCTGTTAGGGGCTGATGAAGACGAAACCCTAGGTGGGAAAAGCCTTGATATGTGGAAATCAGATGAGTATTGTATGGAGTGGCTTGACAAGCAAGCTAGGTTATCGGTCGTTTACATCTCTTTCGGAAGCATAATCAAATCATCGGAGGATCAAGTCGAGACCATAGCCACAGCGTTGAAAAACAGAGGAGTATCATTTCTTTGGGTGATTAGGCCTAAAGAGAGAGGCGAAAACGTCGTCGTGTTACAGGATATGGTCAAAGAAGGACAAGGAGTCGTCATTGAGTGGGGTCCACAAGAGAGGATCTTGAGCCACGGTGCGATCTCTTGTTTCGTCACGCACTGTGGTTGGAACTCGACAATGGAGACGTTGGTGACTGGTGTTCCGATGGTGGCGTATCCGGGTTGGATTGATCAGCCGATCGGTGCGATATTGTTTGTGGATGCGCTCGGAATCGGAGTTAGGATGATGAACGACGCTGGAGACGGCAAGCTTAAGGTCGCAGAGGTAGAGAGATGCATTGAGTACGTGACTGAAGGATCCGCCGCCGTGGATATGAGGAGGAGAGCGACAGAGCTGAAACATGCCGCGAGAATGGCGATGTCGCGTGGTGGATCATCTGCTCGGAATATGGACTTGTTCATCGACGATATCACAGCTATCACCGATTTCAATTTCAAAATTATGTCCTAACTTTGACAAATTGGGTAAAAGGAGAAGAAAATTGGGGAGGTTATTGGGACTAGAATTTAGATAGAGTTTGGAGATTTGTTAAACTCCGAGAGAGAATTTGGAAAGAGTTTTGTATAATTAGCCTACTCTCGTAGTACTAATCACTATATCTAACAACCTAAGTAAAGTTATCATAAAGAATCATGAGATGCAAGAAATTAGATCATTCAACATGGAATTGATAAAGAACGATATTAAACAAATCACTAATGTATAATTAGCGTACTCTCGTAGTACTAATCACTATATCTAACAACCTAAGTATCTAAACTCTTGTATGATTCCTAAGTAGGTAAACATGGAGTAGAACCAATTTTGATTGTTCACAAAACTCTTACAGAATTCTCGTTGGTTAAGACATTTTACTCATCTAGATTCGTTCACGCAACTTAGCAACAGTTTTGATGTATAAATTAACCTAAGAATAATTACAAGGTGATCATGCAACAACATTAAGCATAAATCATAGATGAAGAATTGAATGAAACTTCCTTATGAACAATCATAAATCTAAGAACTCATGGAAACCCTTTGAATCTCTTCAACAATATCTGGAAGATTACTAAGACATAATAAAAAAAATCAAACAAAGAGATGTATAAGAAATCATGATAAACTTTATTAAGGACTACGAGGGTTTAGAAATCCTTTCTATGAGAGATACAAAGTTGAGATACTCTCCCTTGAACCTCAAGAACTAATTGTATTTCTCTAGGATAATATGCGCCTCTTCCGTCTAAAGTGGCTAAAAACGTGTATAAATAGATTTAGATCTTTCTTGGATCGCAATGGAGAAGTTTTGGATGAAAAAGGAAAAACTATTGTTTCCATCCTGGAAGACCAAACATGTACAATAGGGTTGAGGTCGGTCTCTCCGGTCGGGCTGGGACTAGACGGACTGCGTTATCTTTGTTTTCAGGTCGGTATACTTTCTTCACCTGCTTCATTCACATACTAGATATATATGTCTCCATGAGAATTGGTGTAACTTTCTAAACGTGAAATCCAAATGACTTCAAACTTCTTCAGAATAAAATCAACTTGATCTATCTCATGTCAAAATTTCAACTCAACCGATGCTTCAGACCTGTCCAATATTTCGTTTTCTTATCATTTGCTCTAACGTGCCTGTAAAAGACTATAGATATAGTTAAAGCATAAATCTCAAAAAAAATCATTTGCTCCAACTGGCAGGTAAAAGACTATAGATATAGTTAAAGCATAAATCTAAAAAAAAAATCATAAAATCTCAAAAAGTATTAGATATAGTTAGAAAAACCATAGTAAAAACCCGGATGAGATGTTTCGAGGCAACCGGTTCAGTTTTTCAGGTCTCTCTGAATGAGATATTCAAGTGTATAGGCGAGTGTATCGGTCGATGGATGGTTACGCTGAGGCGTCAGGAGTAGATTTAGACCCTTGTTGGGCAGTTCAAAATTTCAAAGATTATGCGTGGGCCTTCGGGAAGTTAGTTGTGGCAGCCAAGTGTTCGGTAGGAGCAGAGTTGTGTTGTTGATGTATTAATGTCGGGTCAATATTATGGAAAGTATTCCTAGTTTCAGATGCTTGGACACACATGTATGATTACTCTAAGGAAGTATTTTTCTTATATAGAGCCAGAGCTTGAGGGAGACGTCCTGAGAGTGGAGTGGCATCGGCCTGAAGCATACGTCCTGAGAGCGTGATGATGACGGTATAAGTATGAGTAATCAATATATGACCGTGGAATAAGAATGAAGCGGGATACGGACCTCTAAGATATTTCTTCTCGTTTGGTTCCGCCGACTTTGGATTAACGGATGTAACGTCTTTGGTTGCTCATGTTCTTGTTTCACTGTTGTGCAATCGATCGATCTAATTCTGGGCTTACAGTTAGTCGTGAATTTTCTTGTTTGATTGTTGTGCAATCAGTTGGGCAGACCTAGTCAGGATTAGTAAACGTTGTATTTGTATATTTTGAGTCAGGAGCCGTGCGTATTCTAAGTTTTTTAGAGTAGGTTTTTGTTTTGTTGATGTTGGTAGATGTTTTAGAATTTATTATGATTGACTCATTATCTGGAGACGGTGGCTTTCCAGAGTATGTAGCGGGGACGGTGGTTTCCTGTATACATACTGAGAGACGGTGGTTCTTTCCAGAGATGGTGGTTTTCCTGTGTACTGATACAAGGATGGTGGTTTCCTTTGTAGTACGGAGAGCCAATATTGGGACGTTGGTTTCCTCTATAGTGCTGGGAGACGGTAGTTCTCTCGAGGGGATGGTTGTTTCCCTAGAGTGTGTGTGGTGTGTGGATGAGTTAAAACGTAATAAATGACTAAAAACATGCGTATAAACATGGAATTTGTTGTGGACTACTGAGATTATGAGAGGATCTCTTGTGGTTTTGGCCGGTGCGGGCCAGAGAGGAGTCTTGCGTAGTCTTGTGGCTTGGGATTCGAGGTCGAATCCAGTTTAGTGGGGGAGAATTGTAACATCTCGAAATAAAAAATTGAGTTTTTGGTAAGGGTGTCGATCGATACTAAGGGAAAGTGTCGATCGACACCAAATTCTGCGATGTGGTTCGGTTTAGTTTTTAATCGTGGTTTGGCTCGGTTTGAGGGATTTAACCCTAGGGCTTGCGTATATAAGCCCTTAGGCAGTTCGTGGCCGCGTTCGGAGAAAGGAAAACAGAGAAAATCATAGGTGTTAGAGAGAGAATTCGATCATTCGTGAGGATTGTTGCAAAGAAATCCTCGAGACATTGTTTATTCGAGTTTTTAGAGCCGTAGGAAGTGTGTATCTTTGCTCTTTGGGGGGGGGGGGGGGGGGGGGGGGGAGGGCGGGGGGGTTTCGTGGGCTGGGAGATGTGGCATTATATGTTCAACAACATATGATGGACTAGATTTCAGCTCCTTGATTGAGTCTTCATCCTCTAGAATTTCCACATAAAAGGTCTGACCATCAATGGTGGATTTTCTTCTTGTATTCTCCATGTCAAAATCCATGACAATATCACTGAGCTCAAGCTTGATCTTCTCTTTCCTTACATCAATGGTAGCGCCAACTGTGGCTAAAAAGGATCTTCCCAAAATCAGAGGGTCTTGAGGCTCAATGTCGTATTCCAAAAACACAAAATCTGTTGGAATTACGTAGTCTTAAATCTTAATCGGCACATCCTCTACAACACCTTTTGGGATTCTCTTGGATCTATCAGCTAGGATAAGTGAGATCCTCGTCGGCTTGAAATCAATTATCCCAAGTCTAATAGCAACAGACAATGGCATCAAGTTAATACCGGATCCTAAATCACAAAGAGTTTTCTGGATCCTGTAGCTTTACTGGAATCCTACTTTGAATCATCGCGCTAACTTCCTCAGAGACTATATCCTCCTTTTTCCTCTTGGGTACTGGAGTTGTGTTTAAAAGGATTGCTCTGATATCTCTAGTAAGTAGCGTTCTTTCCCCAAGACTTACACCATTAGCAACCATCCTCTTGATGTATCTTCTTAGCGCAGGTGAAAGCTTAACTGCGTCGATCAAAGGCATCGCAACCATGATCTTCTTTATCATTGCCTTGCAAATAGCTTATTCAACCTCCTGCTTGAACCTTCTCGCTCTCGGGAATGGAACTTTATGCTTGTAGACCTCTTTATCTGCATGAAGAGAAGATTTCGTGAAAATTGGACTTGTCTGGGTAGGGTGTCGATCGACACTCTCCTTAGTGTCGATCAACACTAGCTTCTGTTTTCCAGAATCGTGTTTTTGAATGTTTGTCGATCGATGCTATCTGTCAATGTCGATCGACACTGCCTTTGCACTTGAGAATCACCTTCAAGCTCCACGAAATCATCTTCAATTCCTACTTGAACAACATTACAAGCACACTTGGGGGGGTTTTATCCATCTTCGCAGGAAGAAACCCCTCTTGGCATTTAATGGAATTAGCGGTTTGAGCGACCTAAATATCCAACTTCTTCACGTGAGTGCTTAAGGTTGTAATCTTTCCATCCAAATCGGAATACATTGCGTCCATCTTCCATTGAATTTCACGGTCATCTTCTGCTGTCCTTTGAGGATTTGCTAAAGCATGGACTTCATCTCATTGTCTTGTTCAGGAGGCTTCTAGTTGGAAGAAGAACCATAGTTATTATTGAAGTTATTGCTCTAAAACGGCTTCTGAAAAGAGGAACCATAACCTTGCTGATTATATCTCTGAAATCTAGTCCCATTGATGTAATTCACATCTTCTTCTGCAGTCTCAACCTCTGGAGCAAACAAGACCGACTTCTTGCCTATTACAAGACTACGCATAGAATTGAGCTTAACATTCACTTCAGCCAAATGCTTACCACCATCCTTGCTCTCGCTCATCTGCTTCCTCTCAAAGTCTGCATTCTTGATACTATTGCTAGAGGCCAAGTTCTCGATAAGCACAACTGCATTCTCTGAAGAATTTGTGTTGAAATTCCCATTGCTTGCAGCATCCATAGCCATATGATACCTCCAGTCCACTCCTCTGAAGAAGATGCCTAGTAACTGCACATCGGTGAACTAATGATGAGGACAATCTCTCTGATAAGATTTTAAACGCGTCCACGCAGCCCTGAATGCTTCTGTAGGTCCTTGATGGAATGTAGCAATCTTCGTCCTCGGCTCCTCAAACCTTGCATCATCAAAGAAGTTGTTCAGGAACACACTTTTGGTGTCCTCCCAAGTAGTCAACGATCCTGGTTCAAGCTGTTTTAGCCAGTAAGAAGCGTCCCCACTAAGAGAGTATGGGAATAGCTTGCAGAAAAGGTAGTCGCTGGACAAACCATTCGCCTTGATGCTGGATGCTAAGTCTTCGAAGTTTTCAATGTGATCCATCGGATCCTCATGAGGAAGACCATGGTACGATGTTGAGCTACCAAGCTCAAGTATGCAGGCTTGAGCTCGAAATCATTCCTCTGGAAGGTGGGTAGATGAATCGCTGCTCGATTCACGTGGAATTGGTTTGGACGGTTGTAGTCTCCTAAGGTTTGTCCTTGCGCAGTATTATTCCTCAACAGATTTGGCTGATTTTGGCCCTAGTGTCGAGCGACACCATCTGGGTGTTGATCGACACCTTCGTTTTCTTCATGTCCGACAGGATCTTGGTGTCGATCGACACCATCCTCCAAATTCTCAATTTCTTCCTGAATCGCCAATTCCTCGATGATCACAGTACCATCATCATTGATCCTCTGTCCTTGCTCGTTGTATCTCACTCCTGCCGGATCACGGAGAACTCCATCTTCTCTTGGAATCAATATTAGTCTCTCTCTAGCAGCCATCTTAGCTTCTCTTGCTGCTCTTCTATTCTCACGTTCAACACGTGCTAATTTCTGAAGATTGAATCCAACTAGTTCCTTTTTTGGGTTGCTTCTAGTATTATGATTAGATATACACCTGAAGCGCAAAACAAAAAGAGACAAAAGAAACTAGTCAGTAGAATAAAAACAAAAATAAGAACTTAGACAAAACTCTAATAATAAAAATCTAATGGTTTAGATTCCCCGGCAACAGCGCCAAAATTTGATATGCTCAAATTTGTCTTTGAACTACTCTCTCAAATTAAGAGATCAATTATAGCACTTTGGGTTATCGAATCCACAGGGAATCAGAAACATAATAGATTTCTATGCTCGAATTATGCTAAGCAGAATATAATGAATGTAAAAGCAAGTAATTAAAGTAGGCAATTGAAACAGTTGTAAAAAAATTAAAAAAAACGTTAGGTATAGGGAAATCGCAGGTGAATCAGAATTGCAGATATAAACAAACGATAGTAATTATGATGCACAGTTCATGAACTTGAAACACGAATATAAAATCAATCATATGTCGCTACAGAGATTATCTATGTCTAAATCCTAGAAAGCCAACTGTCGTTGCGAATCCTATAAATCTAAACAACCATTAATTTCAGGTTCTAGTGTTCACAAAACCTTAAACCAAATTTCTTTGCGAAAATGAATTTTGCTCATCAAAGACTAGTTCAATTAATTAATAATACTGTCGTGTCTATCAATTAACCTAAGATCAAATTCTAGTTAGCTAATCGAAAATCAGCAATAAACACAAGTCAAGATGAAGAACTTTTAATGATTTTATTCCTAATAATTAAATCAATTCTAGCAATTCATCAAACACCTTTGAATATCCCTAAACCTAACAAGAGAACTACTCAGACATGACGAATGAAGCAAACATCATATTTATTAATAGATATCTATTAAATTCAATAAAATAAATCGTAAACCTAAACAATGGCTGCGAAAACGTATTTATAAGGTTCCTAAACCGTCATTAACATAAAAGTGAACATCTGAAAAACTTCTCGGCAAAACTGGAAACCTTCAAAATTTTGTAATTGGGCTTGCACGATCAGGTGTCGATCGACACTGATAGTGGTGTCAATCGTCATCAGCTTTAAATTCAGATTCTTCACTTGCAATTTCGATACTTTATTCCGCAATGCTCCAAAACTTGCAGTAAACATCTTTTATGCTCCAAACGTCTGGAAACCTGCAAAGATTCTAAAACAAACACAAAACACCACAAAGACTCTATATAAAAGGACTTATATCATGGTCTAAAACGGAGAAAAACTATGATATATCAGGGTGCAACTCCAATATTTTTTTATAGTTCTGTAAATCGTTGGCGAGAGAGCAGTTTGGTTAAAGCATCAGCCAATTGGTCCTTTGTGTTGACGTGTGCCACTCGAAGTGCCCCTTTTTCAATCTAACCACGAACAAAATGGTAATCGAATGCAATATGTTTCATACGCGAGTGAAACACCGGATTCGTACATAGAAACGTAGCACCAAGATTGTCGCAATATACAATAGGCAGATTGGCGAGAGGGATGCCAAGTTACGTGAGTATATTGCATATCCAACTTTATTCAGCGGTTGTATTTTCTACAGCTCGATACTCTGCTTCGGTGGAGGACTGAGCAACTCCCTTTTGCTTCTTTACGCTCCATGAGACAAGATGACTTCCAATATAAATGATGTATGCATTTGTTGAAACATAATCATCGTTGTCGCCAGCCCAATCAGCATCAGAAAATCCATGTAAACTAAGCTGGAGAAGAAAATACCATGTGTTGGGGTGCCTGCAAGATAACAGAGCACTCTCTTAGCCGATTGCCAGTGATCTTCAGTCTAGCTAGTCTCGTAAAAGCCAAGTATTGGACATAAAAAAAAATATTTTCTTTTTTCATACAACATAAACCAAATACTCTACCTTTTTTCTCTTGAATTGTTTTAAAGAAATTTCACTTTTAAATGTCATTTATGTTCATCCCCTTACTATTAAATGAGAAGTAGTTTAAGTGAAAAAACTTAGTTGTTATAATTTTATTGGCTTAAAATTATGACATGGAATGATGATGTGGAATGATGACATAGATTAAAAAGGGTTAGACTAATAATGTTTATTGATTAGAAAATCATTAAATAAATAATCTTACTTAATTTGGAAATTAATTAAACTAATATTAACTAATGACAAACAAAAATTAACGGGTAATCACGTTTTAATGATTTCTTGGATTCTAAGATTCTGAATGTATTTATAAATCCAATTCTAAATAAAAAATGTGATATATCATAATATTTTGTTGTTTTGTTTCTTCAAGAAATTTTGAGGACGTTATAAGCTAGATTTTTTTGGTATATTATTAAATTCCTACTAACATGGTTCGATCTTACCCATCTTTATATATAGGATGTATCTTTATATTTGTAAATCCAATTATAAACTAATTTTATATTTTTTTAATACAACCGTTAGATGACTTGCCGCACAATGTGCAGGTGTGAACAATATTTCGTAACGTGATTAGTTTAATATTAAAGGTATTATAAATTATTAATTATGAAAAGCTAAAATATTGTAGCATGTAAAATTAGATTGAAAATGTCGCATATGACTTACTCAATGATACATTGAATAATGAGAACAAACGAAAAACATAAGTATGGTTTAAGAAATTTAAACAAAACAAAAATCAAATATAAAAACTAACAAAGGTTTTGAAACACATTCTTATAGACGACGTTTATTTTTTCTGCATTTTATCTTCTGTGTTGGTAATTAAATTTTCAAACTAATCCTAAATTTTCCTATTGATAGAGTAACATATAGTTGTTCATTAAAGAATATATGTCTAGGTGATCTCCCGCACCTTGTGGGAGTTATAATATATTTTAAAATTCTACATATTAAATTATATAGAGTTAAAGAAATGTGTAAGTTGTTTTATGATTCGGTAAATGAAGTTATGATTTTAAGTTCAATTTTTGTTGTCTAATTAAGAGCGGTGGAAAAAAAAACCCCTTAGTTTTTTACTTAAGCATATAGTTCCATTCGAATATTCGTGAACTCTCTAATTTAGTAAAAATGGCTAAGACGTGATGCCGTTATGCTACATTGAGCTTCATGAATAACAAACATAACCACATCTCATCTCATATGAAACATTCAATGCTTCAACACAAACTTTACAACAATCCAAAAACCAAAAGATATGGTGGTTGTTTTGCAATAAACAAACCTATGACGTGAAGATGATATACTTGCCACCACCAAGTTCTTTCACGGCACATATACGCACCTCCCTAATTAAAGACACTAACCTGGACATGATATACATCACAAAAACCTTTACCCTCCTCTAATCAATATCCTACACATATTCAAATGCGTTACTGAAGCAAACAAATAGGCAACAACAAAAATATTGTTCACACCCGCACATAGTGTGGGCAAGTCATCTAGTTAATTTTTATTTGAGAAGGATTTTATTTTTGAAAAGAAACAATATTAAACACCTATTAAAATCTTTCAATTTTTTTTACCATATATCAAATTTGGTATATATAAATATGATATGTCACACTAATAGTCTAATATATAAAAGTTTAGTTAATAAAATAAATTGTATAATTGATTGTTGATCATAACCATAATAGAATTGGAAAGGTTACAAAAAAAAAGGGGAATTGGAAAAAAATAGAACACATTGAACTTGACTTTGTCTCAATACACCTTTTTATATTTTTGCCAAGTTTTACCTTAGATACCCATAGAGAAAATAAAAAGTATTCAAAATAAAGGGTTTTAAAAAATTTAAAAATCTAATAATTAAATTAATTTAAATATTAGTCATCTTCATGTGTTAAAGTATTTTTAAAGCTTCAAAACAATGGGTAAAATTAATTATATTGTTTTCGTCTACGGCTTAAAGAATTGACATTCTACGTCTACGGGTCGGTAGATGTTTAGTTCTACTAGATGCTCTATGTTCTAAAGTCCGTGGAATATGTTTTCCGCTACTTGAAGTTGATACCAAGTTTAGAATACGCATTCTACCTCTTCTTATATCTTCTATCCATTTCAGAATATAAGTTATACAAATGTGCATGCATGTTATCTACCCGAATTTAGATCTATGTGAGTTAGTTATCTAAATCTAAGAGGTAAATATTCTCTAATTAATGTTGTTTACTAAAATAGTTTTATTTCAAATTAAATAAATTAAAATTATTACGTAATTATTGTATTTTTTCTTAATTACTCATAAATAAATTTTCCTTAATTAATTGTTATGTTAATATTTTAATTAAAAAAAAATCTAATAAATAACCTAAACGAAAGGAAAAAACGAAATTCCTTATTTTCAATTCTATAATTAAAATTTCATTTCAAAATCATTAAATCATTTAAAAAGCAGAGTTTTCTTATTTTGATTATTATTATTTTGGAAATGAATTTAACATATATATAAAATCAAAATTAACGGGATATCTTGGGTTATTGAAAAAGTAAAATCTAATGGGACAAAACCATATTATTAATTAAAAGTGTAACGGGACAAAGTCAAGTTCAAAGTGTCCTAATTTTTAAAATTTTCCAAAAAATGCATTTTTTAGTCAACAATTTTTTCTAGGATATAGAAACACATAAATTAATTTAGAATCTACTTAACAACATCTACTGAGCAAGGAACAGACCTTTTTTAGTCAACAATTTTCATAAAGAAACACATAATTAATTTTGAATCTATTCAACAACATTTATTGTGTTAGCAATTAGTGCATGTTCAATAGATTTTCTACCAAAATCTCAGATTCTATTTCATTAAACAAAATCTGTTTAAACTACCATTGTTATTATATATATATATACCACTAAAACTAGAACTCACAGTTTCATACAATACTGATCAAGTCTAATACCCCTGAACTAATATTAATTTTTTTTTGATCATACTGAATAATGGCAGGTCAAGAATCACATGTTCTATTGGTATCACTACCATACCAAGGTCACATCAATCCAATGCTCAAATTTGCCAAACATCTCTCAAGACCAAACCTCCACTTCACTCTCGCCACCACCGAGCAAGCCCGTGACCTCATCCTCTCCGCGGCCATTGCCTCTGACGACGAACCCTGTAGCCTGGTGGACCTCGCTTTCTTCTCTGATGGTCTACCTAAAGACGACCCAAGAGCCCATAAAACTCTCTTAGAGTCATTGAGAAATGTCGGAGCCAAGAACTTGTCTAAACTCATCGAAGGAAAGAGATTCTCTTGCATAGTCTCTGTACCTTTTGCTCCATGGGTTCTAGCTGTTGCAACAGCTCATAACATCCCTTGTGCAATCCTCTGGATCGAAGCTTGTGCAGTGTTCTCGGTTTATTACCGTTACTACATGAAGACGAACTCTTTCCCTGAAAACCTCGAAGACCTGAACCAAACAGTGCAATTACCAGCTTTACCATTGTTGGAAGTCCGAGATCTCCCTTCATTTATGTTACCTTGTTACGGAAGTCACTTCAATACCCTAATGGCGGAATTCATAGATTCCTTGAAAGATGTGAAATGGATTTTGGTCAATTCATTTTACGAACTCGAATCAGAGATAATCGAATCGATGTCTGATTTAAAACCCATGATCCCAATCGGTCCTTTGGTTTCTCCATTCTTATTGGGAAGTGGTGAAGACGAAACCCTAGAAGGGAAAAATCTTGATATGTGGAAATCGAACGAGTATTGTAGGGAGTGGCTTGACAAGCAAGTTAGGTCTTCGGTTGTTTACATATCTTTCGGAAGTCTAATCAAATCGTCAGAGAATCAAGTCGAGAGTATAGCCACGGCTTTGAAAAACAGAGGAGTTTCATTTCTCTGGGTGATTAGGCCTAAAGAGAGAGGCGAAAACGTCGACGTTTTGCAGGAGATGGTCAAAGAAGGTCAAGGAGTCGTCATTGAGTGGGGTCCACAAGAGAGGATATTAAGCCACGGGGCGATCTCTTGTTTCGTCACTCACTGTGGTTGGAACTCGACGATCGAGACGGTGGTGACTGGTGTTCCGGTGGTGGCGTATCCGGAGTGGATCGATCAGCCGATGGATGCGGTGTTGCTTGTGGATGTGCTCGGAATCGGAGTGAGGATGAGGAACGATGTCGGAGACGGCGAGCTTAAGGTCGCAGAGGTGGAGAGATGCATTCAGGCCGTGACGGAAGGATCCGCCGCCGCGGATATGAGGAGGAGAGCGACGGAGCTGAAACATGCGGCGAGATCGGCGATGGCTCCTGGTGGATCATCGGCTCGGAATCTGGACTCGTTCATCAGCGATATCACAACAATCACCGTTTAAATCATTTTTAAAACCGGCAAGAACCGGATTTCAATTTCGAAAACTAAACCATACTCTTATCATATTTAGAATTGTAATTGTAAACCGGAGATAACCGGAATTTAATTTCAATAATTGAACCAGACATTTATTAAATCCGAAAATGATTTTTATCTTGCTTCTGAGATCTTCAATTGTGAGAAAACCTGACTCTCCGATGAATCAGTACCACCATGACTGCTCTTCGTTCGATTCTTCTGTACAATCGAGTTAGAGCTAAACGAATCACTCACCATAAACCTCGGAATCACCAACGAGCTTCCATCTCCGACGTCGGAGATCGTCACAGCACTATCTTCATGCGGTTCTCTATGAATCGTCATCATCTGAAGCTGCATCACATATTCCAGATCCCAAATCACATCCGCCATGCTCGGCCGTTCTTCGCCGTACTCTTTCAAACACTTCTCCGCAATTTCCAGAAATTTCATCAACGAACTCGGTTTGATCTGACCTAACAATTTCGGATCTAAGATCTCTTCGATTATTCCTTTCGATTTGCAGAACATCGCCCATTCCGCTAGATTCACTTCTTCGTGAGGGAGATGACGATCGAGGGCCGGTCTCGCGCATAAAACCTCGAGAAGAACGACTCCGAACGCGTACACGTCCGATTTCTCCGTTAAGACGTTTGATTGCAGATACTCCGGATCGAGGTAACCGAACGTTCCTTTGATGTTAGTGCTGATAATGTTTTGAGCTTGATTACGATCCGTGAGTTTCGATAACCCGAAATCCGCAACTTTAGCGATAGTGTTCTCGTCGAGTAATATGTTTGTTGATTTAACATCTCTGTGAATGATTGCTCCTTCTGACCCACTGTGGAGGTAATGCAATCCTCTTGCTGCTCCAATGCAAATCTCTAGTCTTTGTTTCCATGTCAATGGAGGCAAATTCGAGCCGTATAGATGATCTTTAAGTGTACCTTTCTCCATAAACTCGTAGACTAGGATCATTTCCGAGTTTTCGTCGCAGTAACCCGTTAGTGAAACAAGATGCCTGTGTCGGATTCTTGATAGGACTTGAATCTCTGTTTGAAACTCTAATATCCCTTGTCCTGAACCGGTTTTAGCTCTTTTGATTGCTGCTTTGCTTCCATCTGGGAGAATAGCTTTGTAAACATCTCCGAACCCGCCTGTTCCGATTAACCACTTCTCGTCGAAATTGTTTGTAGCTCGTAAAATGTCTGTGAAGGGAATCTTCAAGCCTAAGTTTAGGTTGCGTAATGGGGAATTGTAGACCGGATCGAACGGTCTATTCTCGGAACTTCCACCACCTCTATACAATGGTACAGGAGACCATACAGTGACCTCAGCTTCTGATTTCTTCATTTCCTTCTTCTTCTTCGATCTCCTCCGGATTAAGCAAACGATAAACAACAAACTCAAGACCAGAAATATTGCACCAGCAACACACCCTGCAATGATGTGAATCGGGGAACTACTTTTCTTTGATGGATCGGAATTAGATTTTTTCAAAAACTCCATCATTTCCAGTCCGTTGAGAAAACCAGCATCCTTATCCATTTCCTTAGTGCCTATACTAACATTCAAGAGTCCAGAATCATCAGAGACATTCACGACATCGATATAAAACGGAGTCACTAACCCAAGCTGATTCAAAGGCTTTACATCTTGTCGCCATTGCCCGTTTACATAGAGATAGAAATCGGAGTCAGGGTTTGGTGATTTGCTCTTTATATCGCAGAAGTGAACCCGGATGAAGTGTCTAGAGTTACTTTTGACCTTAAACGACCAAGTAACGTACATCAACATTCCCCCTCCTGCCCCTATACTCGAGCTACGGTTCATTGTTTTAGCCGTCTGGTAAACGAAATCAGGTGCAGTGAAGCTCGTCGCTGACACTGATGACTCATAGTTAGGCTTTTGTGTTGAGTTAATGTTTATCGCAGAATCTTTTCGGTAGAGAAAGTCATCATCTAGTGACCATGTTCTTCCCAAAGTGTCGTTTTCTGGTGTGATTTTCTGGCCGCCTATGTTTAATCTGTAAATCGTATGCAAATTCTTGTCGGAGTCCAAAGGAATTTCAAGGTCGTTACGAGCAGAGAAGACTTCGATGGCGTTGATGAGAGCAAATGACGAATGATCTGGCACAAATTGAATTTCGAATTCCAGCGACTCGATCATCAGGAGAAACTCCTCAACTCGTGGAGTCTGATTGAAATTCTGAACGGAGAAACTTTTGAAGTGATGACTAGAACCAGACGTAGCAGAGACAGTGAACCGAGCAGTTAAAATCTCTGTCCAAGAAGAGACAGCAGAGAAATGGAGACGCACAAAGTGTAAACCGGTAGAATCGAGTCGGAAATTGTAAGAAGAAGGGCGTCTGAAGATCCTAACCGTTCCATAGATTCCCGACGTAGATTGGTCGTCGCTAACTTCAGTTCCTTTCTTGGTGAAGGAAACAGAGTTATCACCGGAGATCATATCGCCAACGAAGGTCCGACCACCGTAAATGACGTTAGAATCCGAGCCACAGTTGATGTAAAACTTCTCGGGACGAGAATATGTCGACATATCAGAAAGAGCGAGACGAGGAAGAAGAACAACCACCATAGTCACAAGAAGAGAAGCAAATCGATAGGAATTTCGAAAACAGAGATTCTCCATAGCTTTGACAGAAGGAGAGTGAATAGTTAAATTTAAGAATTTGAGATCAATTGATTAAGAAACATGTGGTGGTGTCTATCCGAAGAGGAATTGAGGAAGAAGATGAGAAGAAGAAATGAAATTATTGGTGGGACGAAAAAGGAAGAAGACCGAAGTTGACTTTTCAAGTCATCGTCTTTTGTCCGTGAAACATCACTCTCTAAGCATCCTTAGAGCATCAACAATGGAGACTTTGAAGTGTCTAAAGACACTATTTTTATAATATAAAATTATTAAAACATACACTCTCTCTTCCTTTTACTCAACTTTATACTTTTTCTTTCATCTTTTTACTCAATTTTTATTAATTTTATATTTAAACATTCTTTTTTCCTTTTCCTAACACTCTCAAAAATATCCAATATTAGATATTCTCTCTCTTCCTTTTCCTAAACACACTCACTATCTACTCTTTACTCAAATTTTATTAATTTTATATTTCAAAATACCCCACAAAAACACTCTTTTTTCCTTTTACTCAAATTTTAATAATTTTATATTTTAAGAACACACCAAAATGTCTCCATTGTACATGCTCTTATTGCATCCACCCTAGTGTCTAAAGTGTATATAAAATTATTAAAACACACACTCTCTCTTCCTTTTACCCAACTTTATACTTTCTTTTTCATCTTTTTATTCAATTTTTATTAATTTTATATTTAAACACTTTCTCTTCCTTTTAGACACTCTCTCCTATTTAAAACACTCTCTCTTCCTTTTACTCAATTTTTATTAATTTTATATTTTAATACCTCACAAAAAAATTCTCTTTCTTCTTTTTACTCAAATTTTAATAATTTTATATATACTTTAGACACTATAAGGTTACCAATAAGGATGCTCTAATCTTAATATACCTTAGGCTCTCCAAAACTGACTTAGTTATTGGTCAATCCATTTATATTTTTTTTCTTTTGCTGATTGTATTGAAGAAACATTACATAGTCTATTTGATTACATAATACAGAGGTTCAAGCTTAGGTTTCTTTGCTATTTGCTTCCCTACTAATCTTCTTAAAGATTAAAGCCACATTCCTTTCAAATATATTTGCTTCCAGATTCTCCACCGTAGAAAATAAAAAAGGTGAAATCTTCAGCTTAAGGACTAGCAAGAGCTACTAATTCCAAAATTTCTCTACTAACTCGACACGCAAACAATATATGGGTAATGGTTTCTTCTTCGTTCCCAGGCTTGGCAAGTACCATTATTCAATATTTTTTATTTTGTTTATGATTCCCTTTTAAGATGACTGGGGATTTTGCAATATCCTCCAACCTTGCTTTGCTAATAAAGCAACATTAAAATATTTAAGATCTCTCATTCATAATTCAATAACATATGATTTGACATTTTAATAAAAAAATTTCCAAATATTATATTGAATATACCTCCCCTAAATACATCTCTCGAACATATTTCATACAAGGCCTCTTTTTTATTACTAAGTCGAAACCCATATGCCAGCAACTTTATTTGAATTTATGATCATACCTAAATTACTCCAGTGACCAACCCTGGAACCGCGCGGTCCTACAGAATATGTTGAATCCACGGAAATCAAGCAGAAACATCAAGAACCTTATAAACAATAGGACGAGCTTTACACATGGCTAGCAACGGTGTCGATGGACGCATCACGGGTGCTTCTATAGTGTCAATCAATTCTTCTCCAACTCTCTCCAAATCGAAACACTGAACCACCGATCCAAGAGTCAAGCTCAGAAGCCGATGACTTAGCCCCACCCCCGGACAAGCTCGTCGTCCAATCCCAAACGACAAGACCTTTTGATTTTCCTTTCCATTTTCAAACCTCTCTGGCTTGAACATCTCTGCGTTTTCCCATATAGACGGGTCTCTATGCATGGCCCATATGTTCACCAATAACATTGTGCCACGTGGAACATCGTATCCTGCCAACTTGCAATCATCTGATGACATATGTGGAACATGTGTTGGAGCAACCGGGTTAAGACGTAAGGTCTCAAACACAACCCCTTGGAGATAAGAGAGACTTTTAGTATCCTGTTCATCTATTAACCGGTCAAAACCTATTTTCGTATCGATTTCGGCTCTCACTTTCCTTAATACTTCTGGGTGATTCAACATATTCAACATAGCCCATTCTAACGTTCCTGTTACTGTTTCAGTTCCAGCGAGTAGCATAACCTGTAAAAATTAATCATCAGTACTTATAAAGTTTAGCTAGTACTGTTCGTACATATATTAACTAGATACTTGAATACTTACAACCATGATTCCTTTGAGAGTGACATCTGTGTAATAATCAGGCTGGGTTTCTTGAAGAGAAAGTAAGTGATCCAACATAGTGTTGCCTTTTTCTTTATCTGCACGTTTCTCATCTACCAGACTCTGCAAAAAGTCATCGATCCGAGCCGCTAAGTTCTTGATCCGTTTCTCAAAATTTGTGATCCAACGCAAGATTGGGATATAATCAGTAGCATGGCCTGCGCCTGCGTTGGACACCACCTCGTCAACCATCTCCCTCACTCGCCGTGCATCGTCGTCTTGCTCTGTTCCGTCACCATAAAATCGTTTCCCAGCCACCATTCTAAGGACGTTATTGATAGTCAAATCCATAAACAATGATCTCATCTCCACCTTCGCAAACCCCTAATTTATAATCACATGAACAAATGATTAATTCTTAAATATTCATCCTTAACTGCTCAATTTTTGTTTTATAGAATGATTATTAACATTTTTTTAAGATCATTATTAAATATCAGTAAAGTTCTTCTGATATATAATTTTTCTCACACACACCATTATCATGTTTAGACACAAATTATAATTTACGGAAGACACTAGTACGAAACTACTAGGTTACTAACCCTGACCTGACCAGATCTTCTAATTATATATATGTAGAATCGGTCACATACATGTTGCGAGTTTTTGGAGAGACGCCGTAGCAAATGTCGGATCTCGTCCTTACGAACGGATAAGAAGCCATTGAGCTTGTGTGATGATAATATCTCGAGGGTGGCTATACGGCGCAAGTTTCGCCAGTGGTTACCATAAGGCGCACTGGTCATAGTGGTGAAGTTGTACTCAACGTGTTGGCTGAAAATGGACTCTGGCCTATTAGCCAAAACAATGTCGTTTTTAGTAAAGCATTCTTCAGCAATGGAGTAGGAGGAGACTACAACTGCAAGAGTGTTTCCGAGGCGAAGGGAGAAGACTGGGGCGCCACCGAGGGATTTAGAGAAAGAGAGGAATGTGCGGTGGAGCGGCAGCTTGATGAGGTGAAGGTGTCCAATCAACGGAAGTGGCCTCGCCGGACTTGGTGGAAGGTTAAGCTTGGTATGCCGTTTTCCAAAACACAGTTTTAGAGAAATGAAAAGGAATAATGCGAGAGATAAAATTAGGAAATAGGTTTCCATTAGATCCAAAAAACCTTTGTTGTTGTTGTAAATGTGTTGAGTTGAATTGAATTTGAGTGTTAAAGCTTGTTTTATAATGAGAGTGAAAGTCTACGTGAAGTAGGATAATAATGAAAAAAGAGGGTTAAAATTTTGGTGTTATCGCAGGAATGATCCCACCTGTCAGTAACGATAAGTTCCGTAACGTTTCATGCTGAAGTAGCGTACGTAACGTCTAACAACTGAATAAACATGTGTAAAAATTTTCTTTTTCTTTTGTTTTTCTAAAATTTGAATGGATGGGGATTTTTTTTTTCTGGAAAATTGGATTTTTTGGATAAAAATGTTTGAATTTGGTCATGTACACCTTTTTTTTTTGATACTTTAGTTGGTATTAGAATCCTATAATACCCTTTAATTCTTTAATTGTATGATTTGTTTCCTAAATAATTGTAATATCCGCAAACCGAATTCGGGATTTTAGTAAGGGTGTCGATCAACACCAATGTTTTTGTTAGTCCAGAATCTGAATCAATTCGAATCACACCAAATAATATTAGTATTTAAAGAAAAAAAACTTAATTCGGATGAACAATATGATCAAAGGTTTTTCTTTGACCAAGAACACTCAAGAAAAACTCAATAATGACGAACCAACGAAATCAAAAGTTAAATTGAATAATATTGTTTATAACTCTCTCTCACGTAGGAAAAATTGCCCAGACTTCGTTTGTCTCTGTCACTCTCTATAAATACAAGATTACATTATTCTTTTCCTTCCCCTTCAATCACGCTCCTCCATTACGTTCTCTTATTAATTCGGAAATTAATTTCTTTAATTGACGCAATCATAGACGTTACATATTTATTCTTCCTCTTGCACTGATCTGCATATCATACTTTCCTCTTCTAATTAAGAATTGACTCTTCAAAACTTTATTGCTTCGACGTGGGCCGTATTCTTCCGCTGGACTCTCCTAAATGGGCCACATGTAACTTGGACTGATACAAGAGTTACTTCGTGCCTAAACATCGTCTTCTATATGAATTATACGTCTTGTGGATTTTGTACGTATACACCAAATCCAACGCCAACAATTAGCCCCCCAAATCTTTCAAGACGGAACTCATGTCTCATTTTGGAAGACTTAAGTAATAACAAGGTTAAAATTAACATTTGATTCGATGAAATGGAGGATGATTTTCCAGAGACCAGCAGAGGCCTTTGATCTTGCCGTCTCTACTTTATTTTATTATGCTTTTATTATTTTTTGCTTTGTTTTTCTTGGATTCGGTGGACGTAGTGTTTCCCACCATCGGAGACCTTTGATCTCGTCACTTTGCTTCTGTCTTTTGGTTAGTTTGTTCTGCTTCACAAACATTTGTGGCTCGAGTTGCCGAGTTCTCTTTTCTGGCCCATTAATAAAGTGATAGATTTATTCTATCGTTATTTCTATCCCATTTGTCTTTATGCTCGCCGCACAACACCATCTTGTCTCCCTTTTCTTCAATTTATTTTATACACCTTTGTCTTGTTGAAGAATATTTTCTTAACTCAGGATTAAACATCTTTTGTTTTGATGTTTACATTTTTACCTTTCATATTTCGGTTATTGAATATCCTGTTACCGAATTCATATTGGCACTCAGAATATACATATATATATATATATATATATATATATATATATATATATATATATATATATATATTAGTAAACATGTTTATAGCCGGTTTTGTTTCCGCTCCAATTAATTTTGGTAAACATGCTTTTTTTTTTATTCCACTTTGCGAACATGTGATAGCTGCTTAATTTTAAACCGATTATTTTTCGGTGGACATGTCTCTTAATTGCCAATTTTATTTCGGCGAACGTGTCTTTCGAGTTTTATTCTGGCACCATATATTTTAGTGAACACGTTTTAAACCGATTGTTTTTCGGTGGACATGTCTCTTTTTTTTTTTTGGGTCACAAACTTAGAATATTTAATTCAAATCACGCTAAGCTATTACAACGGTTTCAAAAACCGTGAGAGCATTTTTAGCTAGTACATCGGCTACTCCATTAGCCAGCCGGGGGATATATTCAAATACAACTTGGGACAAAGAACAAGCTAAGTGTCTAATATCATCCAGGATTTCTTGAATTTCGTTGTGATTCGCTTGAGTCGAGAGGAGCGAAATCAGTTGTTGCGAGTCCGATCGAATCAAGATATTGTCGCAGTTTAAGTCCAACGCGTAACTCATGCCATCTCTTAGTGCCCATGCCTCCGCACATAGCGCTGAACTTACTGCCGATCGTGCTCTTGATGCTTGCAGGGGGTGTTCCTCAGTGATTGATGATAACGACCAACCCATTCCACCATTAGAAGTTTTAGAATTCTAGGCTCCATCAATTGAGAGGATATGATCCGCCTTGATTGTTGTTTGAACCGGCGTACTCTTTTTTACCGTCTTAGACACTCTAGGTTGAGCTCTTTGCCACGCCATGGCTTTGTTCATAGCTTTCTTTCGACATCACCTCCAAAACAGAGTAAATTTTATCCGAGAACACCAGTTGGTTCCTAGCCGTCCAAAGACCCCAACAAATCCAAGAATGAAGTGAGGCCTCATTGATGCCCGTTGGAGGCAGAGCCTTTGTCGCTGTAAGGCTATGGAGGAATTCAAATATTGAGTCTTTTGGCTCTAAAGATAAACCCAATAGTGGGGTAGAGGACCAAACTTGGTTGGCAAAGGTACAATCTCTTAGAATATGCAGCATTGTCTCCTGGTTTCCACATCTTTTACAAAGGAGATTGGGTAGAATTCCACTATGTGTTAGAGTTTCCGCCACCGCGAGTGTCCCGGAGGCCACTTACCACAAGAAGTGCTTCAATTTTGGCAATGTAGCCAGTTTCCATACGTTTTCCTGCCAACTAAAACCAGTTTGTTGTTCCGGTAGATCAAGTAAGGTGAGTTGGGCATAACCTGATTTAGACGTGTATCTCCCATTCCGGACCGGTAGCCAAACCTTCCTGTCGTCTTTCCTGTATAGACCGAGAGGGATACCCTTGAGATGGTGTGAGTAAGCCGGGATGTTGAGATCGACTAGGTTCCAGTTCCAATCATTGGTACTTTCGTCGATGAGGTCTGCCACTGTGAGGTTCATTGCATCAAGGGGAGGAGGGCCCATTGGTCTCACCGGCTTTGTCAGTGATAACCAAGCGTCATCCCACACGCTTATATTCTTTCCATCTCCTACAACATGACCAAAACCCATTGCAATTACGTCTCGGCCAGCCATTATTCCTCTCCAACCGTGCGACGGCCGTGATGGGATTTTACATTTCATAAAGGTGGTGTTGTGGCAATATTTGCCGAGTAGAACCCGATATAATAGTGATTCCGGGTCTTGTATCATTCTCTAACTCAATTTAGCTAGTAATGCGTCATTAAAGTGTCTCTTAATTGCCAATTTTGTTTCGGCGAACGTGTCTTTCCAGTTTTATTCTGACACTTTATAATTTAGTGAACACGTTTTAAGTACCGATGGTATTTCGGTGAACATGTTACTTAATCGCCGATTTCTATTATGGCGAAAGCGTTTTTTCCCCCAATTTAATTCTGGCATATTTTATTTATGTGAGCACGCTCAAATGAACTGAACTCACCTCGTGAGCTGCCTACGTACCCTGGGAAGGGAGACGTAGTTCCCTTTTTTTTTTCTTTTTTTTTTGACAACCGAACTCACCTCGTGAGCTGCCTACGTACCCCGGAAAGGGATCAAGTCTGAACGTAGTTCATTTTTTTTTTTTTTTTGACAACTGAACTCACCTCGTGAGCTGGCTACGTACCCTGGGAAGGGATCAAGTCAGTCCGTAGTTCATTTTTTTTTTTGACAACTGAACTCACCTCGTGAGCTGCCTACATACCCTGGGAAGGGATCAAGTCTAAACGTAGTTCATTTTTTTAATTTTTTTTTGTGGGAACTGAACTCACCTTGTGAGCTGCCTACGTACCCCGGGAAAGGATCAAGTCTGAATGTAGTTCGTTTTTCGTTTTTTTTTCCCCGACTGAACTCACCTCATGAGCTGTCACGTACCCCAAGGAGGGATCAAGTCTGAACGTAGTTCGTTTTTTTTTGTTTTTTTTTTAAACTCTTAAGAATAAAACTTTTTTAAGTGCATTGCGTTCCATGAACGCGTAATAGGTGTCCCTTCCAATGTCTCGAGCCCATAGACTCCGTGCCTGACAACTTTGGTAACACGATATAAAGCTTCCTAATTTGCACCGAGCTTTCCAGCCCCATACTCGGCGGTATTCTGAAATACTTTTCGAAGAACCAGCTTGCCAACAATAAAACTCCCTCCTTAATTTTAGAATTATAGTAGCGGGCGGTTGCTTGTTGGTAATTTTGTACTCAAAGCTATTTTGATCAACCTCTCGTGTAACATGCGAGCTACTCGTGTCGTTGAGCTTGTTTGGGAAGTCTATATGGTTAAGTTTTTTATCTGAAGATGACTTCCCGCTGAACTTTAATTGCTATTGCAACTTTAGCCAATTCCCACTCATATAACATATGCGTGAGTCTTTTTGACTACCATGCACAACTCCTACTCCACTTGGCGTTGGAAACTTAACACATTGATGATATATCGATGGAATTTCCTTCATAGCGTATGTCCATGGAGTTCTTAAAATAACGTTATATGTCGCCGGACGACCAATGACCGTGAATTCAACTAGTTTGAGCATGCTACCAGCTGATATAGGTAACCGAATTGTTCCAACTGACATCTCGGTTATCCCATTAAACCTGGTTAGTGGGGTAGGAACTCCCTGCACTTCTGATTTGTTAATTCCCATATGAATTAAGGTATCAAAGAAAATCACGTCAACAGAGCTTCCTGTGTCAACTAAAATTCTTGAAACTTCGCAATTTACACCAATATCCAATTGGATCACTAATGCATCATCATGTAGTTTGTTAAGTCCAACGGTGTCTTTCTCGGAAGATGATATTTCGAGATCTGAATCAGGAGCAAATCTTGTTTGACCAAAGTCAGCATTTCTTTGGTGCTTCTTTATGGAGCTAATTGTATCACGACAATATTTCGACCCGCACATAATAAAATTGACTTTTATCTTTTGCTTTTGTTTAAGAGAATCCTGTTTTTCTTGAGATCTCTCTCGCTTCGCGAGAGGCTAATTCTCTTGGTTGTTTTGACTCTCGCCCAACAGTTCACGTTTTAGACTTTCGATATCAAGGTCATTTGCAAGCTCTCCTGCCGCAAACTTAGCAGCAAGAAAGTTCTTTACTTTAAAGAAATCATGTGTCGTGTGTCCCTTACATTGGTGGATTTAGCAAAAAGCGTTTTCTTTGCGACCCATTATTTTTGGCCAAGCTCCCTGTTGAACTCAGATTGAGATCGACACTAAATTTGTAATAGGTTCGGGGATTCTTTGATAAATGGAAGGAGGAAAGATTTTGATGGGAATGTAAGAGCCCGCTCGGATGAATAGTAACCGAGAGGGAAGTTTGGATTCTTGGGAGATCGAACGTGCTCGGCGAAGAATAATATGTTTGTGGAGAAAAGTGTAATGTATTTCACCTTGGTTGTACACAAATGATGGTACAACTATATATAGTATATTGGGATTAGGGCTTTTGATACATATGGTTACATTTTAACCATATATTTATAAAGTAACCCTTAATGTATATAAAGTAACTATACTAGGATCTAAAGTAACTAAGCTTAGTTAACAAAGTGATGAGTCGGACCCTCCTGCTTGATGGGCTGGGAGTAGGATTTTGCCTTGGGCCAAATCCATGGTGCAACAGTAGGCCCCCCCTAAGTCGGCGAATCAAGCTTGCTGAGTTTGTCGAGAATAGGCGAGCAGGCAGGAAAGCAGGAAGATCAGGCTCGTCCTTCCTCTCAGGGGTTTTGGCATACTCTGCCAAGCAATCTAGATACGTGGGCTTATTCCGGCGCGTGGGCACGACTGGTCTTGCGTACCTAAGCGATCCTTGGTTGATGATCTTTACATACTCATCTTGCTCAATACTCCCCCTCAAGTTCATACATAACAAAGTGAAGTGTGAACTCGGAGAATCCAGATGATAGTCTCATTAAAACCTTAGTAGGGAAAACCCTCTAGGACAAAACCACTACTAAGGGAAAAGAGTGCCAAACATAATGATAAGGGGACTTGAACAAGGGACTTGATTCTGCCATGAAGAGGGAGCGTAGTTTGAAGGAGGGGAGGGACTTCGACAAGGCCCGCATCGAAATGCTCGTTAAGGAGAACAAGTCACTGAAATCCGGAGGCGTCACGGAAGAGCTCGAGAAGTTGAGAAAGTACTCCGAGGGGCGGTCAAAGATGCTGACGGATGTCTCTGAGTGATATCAGGCGGAGAGGAGAGAGAAGACACGCGGAGGCGAGGTTTGAAGATATCAGTCTGAAGTTGGAGCTTCAGCGAAAGATCCGGAGACCGGGGGTGACCTGATGCCTCTCTTCGCTCCACCCCCTTCAGCCTCGGTGCCGAGTGATCACCGCTCAGAGTATAACCCTTGTATAACCCTTGTCGGCCCGATGTGGACCGTGTTAACCTTGTTTATTTTGCCTGAGGAGCGGATCCTCTAGGTTTCAACGGGATTTAAAGTTTCTTATATGCGATTAAGTTTTTTAGCTTAAGCATTTACGTATGTCTTGATGCGGCCAAGTTTTAAAGCTTACGCATAGCGTGTCCGGGCAAGTCACCCTCGGGTTTTCCTTTTCTGTTCTTGTTTCTGCGGCTAAGTTTTCTAAGCTTAGGCATTTGAGAATCTAGGGAGCGGATCCGTAGTTTGTTAATTTTGATCCGACCAGGCTCGCGTGATGGAGTGGTCAGATCGAGTTGTCTGCGGGCCGGAACCCGGCTTATGACTAGAGTCCGTCTCGTGGTTAAGCATGCAAGAAGTGTTCGGCTTAAAGTTCTTACACGTTCTTAGGTACTCATGTGGGACTGGGCCCGGCTTTTTGACCTATTCAAAAAAGTTGTGGCGGACTTTCCGAGTTCGGCCGGTAGATTATTTCACTACTGCATCTATGCGAGACGCGTGTTTTGATCCTACTTGGGTTTAGCTATGGTGGGCCTCCCGAGTATGACCTATTGACCGAATACTTGGCCAGAGTATCGATGTAAATGAGCTCGGAGCTTTTAGAATTCGAACGGATCGATGGTTCTCGTCCGAGAAGATCGGACCACGATGGTTGGTTGGTGACACAGAGAAGTGAGAGCGCAGAGAGAGATAGATCTCGTCCGACGAGTATGCATCGACAAGGTCCTTGACCGAGGATGAGTTTTGAAGCAAGAGATTCAATTTTATCAGTGCTTAAATTGGTACCAATATGGATCAAACCCTGGTGGGAAGAATGACTGCTGGGAGTCTCGACCACTTTAGATGGGCCCGAATTGGTGGTAATATCTAGGAGTTTATTTTTTTTTATTACAGCTGGACTTCCGGGGAAGCTGCTTACGTACCCGTTAAATAGGGATCAAGCCGAAACGTAGTTCGAGTTACAAAGCGGGAGCTAGATAATTCATCCGAGGATGAGAATCACAAAAGCGAGTAGTCATCCGGAGATAAGCGAGAGCGAGTCGTTCAAAAACGAGTAGAAGCATACGGTGCTTAGAAACGAGTAGTAGCATACAAGTAGTCATCCGGAGATGAGCGAGAGCTCGGAGCCCCCTTTTTTTTTTTTTTTTTTTAAATGGATGGCCGTTAGTTGACATTCCGAGGAGGTTCAGATCCTGCAGGCACGTCGAGGCGGTAGTGGTAGCGTTTGAGCGTTATTGCATTCCAGGATCGCTCGAGGGTTACTCCGCTCATCGTCATCAGTCGATATACGCCCGGACGGATGATGTCGTGGACCTGATACGGGCCTTCCCAATTAGCTCCGAGCTTCCCGGCATTTTGCTCCCTAGTGTTCTCGTATACCTTTCATAATACGAGGTCACCGACGGCGAAACTCCATCTACGGACCCGCTTGTTGTAGTATCGGGTCGCCAGTTGTTGGTAGTTTTGGATTCGGAGGAGCACCGCGTGGCGTTCCTCCTCGATATAATCCAAATTGTCGAGGAAGTAAACATGTATCTACTTCGATTGAGCTTAACCTCAAGCTAAGGGAAGAAGCAGGGGATCTTTTATTTGATCCATCAATGTATAAAAGGCTTCTTGGGAAGCTTATATACCTCACAGTCACCAGACTAGACATTTCCTTTGCAGTACACAATTGGCCTGGGCATATTGAACGTACCCGAAACCCGAACCCGACCCGATACAAAGAGTTCGGTTTGGATACGGGTTATCTCTAATACCCAATCAATTTTGGTTTCTTTGACCATTGGATATCCGATCGGGTTTGGGTATTACTCGATACCCAAAGTAAACTCGAAGACACCCGATCATATATAAGTATCTACCCATTAAGCCCTGGCACACCTTCATTCACTCTTCATTCCCTCACGCTGATCAACTTCTAGCAACCGATTCCATTTCTTATCTTCAAAATCAAGACTATATTTGTTAAATCGAAGCAAGTAATCAAGAAAAACCAAGAATTCCAGAACAGTAGATTACCCTCACATATCAAAATTAAATACGAGAAACCCAGAAGAATGGTGAAACACAGAATTTTAGAATCTCGAATTAGAGATTTAGTGAAGAAGAGAAGGAGCATAAGATTGACGAACAGAAGAATTGATTTTGTTTGATAAGAGAAGTAGACAGAAGAGAGGAAGAAGACGAGAGATAAAAAGTTTATAAGAGAAATAGATTTTTAATTTAACTTTTTTATACTTGTTTTCCTACCAAAAGCACTAACACACTAACGGCCCATTACAAGTAAGACGAGGCCCAATTCGAGACTCAAAGAATCATATTTTGTGAATCTCAAACACAAAACACAGTCACAAACCATTCAGGTCCACATCGCATATATCCGAATCCAAAGTTATCCGATCCGATCCCAACCCGATTATATAATATTCGATCAGTTTCTATATATCCTTACCGAAATACCCAAAAAAATTTAATACCCAGCCCAAACCCGATCGGTTACCTGAAAGCTAGTACACACACCCAATATATCTATGCTCCTAGAGAGCCACATTTGGTTGTTGTACACCGGATCCTTCGGTACTTGAAAGCTGATCCAGGATAGGGGGTTTTCTATTCAGCTTTTTCACCTCTCACTCTTTGTGCATTTGCTGATGCTCATTGCAGAACATGTCCTGATATTAGAAGATCAGTCTCAGGGTCTTGTGTTTTCTTGGGTGATTCTCTTTTTTCCTGGAGATCCAAGGAGCATGATGTTGTTAGTAGAATTAAGTTTTGCAGAGGCTGAATACCGTAGAATGGTAAATACAACCTGTGAACTTCTATGGATCAACTACTTACTTGAAGACTTGAAGGTGTCTTTAGATGATACTATTGTTCTTTACTGTGATAATGAAGCACCACTTCACATTGCCAAGAAATCAGTTTATCATGAGAGGACTAAGCACATTGAGCGTGATTGTCATGTGGTCCGAAAACGTGTTGCTTTAGGATTCATGAAGACTCTTCATGTAGCTACTCATCATCAAATAGCTGATTTGCTCACTAAATTCCTTACTGCTCTTCAATTTTGTCATTTGTTGTCCAAGATGAGAGTTCATAATATGTACTCTTCATCTTGAGGAGGAGTTTTAGATTATATATACCGGTATAATGTGGTTTAATCCGGTTATACCATTTTGGTGTATTTAAGTGTACAATTATTGCATTTTACGTTTAATGAAGCTTTTATTAAAATCTTAACAATAGTTTGTTAGATCTAAAACCTATAAAGATACAAGCATTGGACCGAATAAAAAATAACCAAAACGAACAAAGTAGGATGCTAAGACAAATTTAATCTGTATTTTCATTAATTAAGCAAATGTACATGTATATGTGTATTTATACACAAGTATGGTCAACTATGTACAACTAAAGTCAACAATAGTTTGTTAGAAACATACTAACAAACTAACAACTTCTAATACCCACCAACCTTTTTAACCGATCATCACCGCCAATCATGCAAATACAGTCACCAACTCGGTCGTTGGGCTGAGCCGGCCCGCCGGTCCCTCATGATGCCTATCCCAAACTGGTTTAGCCTAGCAAAAACTCATTGGATTGAGCTGCTGACCTTAAAACAGCTTTATCAAACTCGACCACCACTTTCTTTTTCTTTTATTTAGTTGGATCTGACCTAATTTGTTTTAGGTTTATCCGGTTTGAACCCTACTACATCTAAGCATTACTTTAGCTCATTTTTAACCTATATTTATATTTAATCTTTTTCATTTGGTCAGCAAAACCTTTTGGGTTTTTACATTTTGTACGAAGAAAATCTTTCCTTTATATGTCATTTAGTGAGAATCTCTCTAATTTTATATGTTTTCTTTACTTTTGTTGTTGCTTTAGTCATGTATTGATAGTTTTGTTTATTAACTGTGGATTTGATAGAGTGATTAATGATCTTTAATCTTAGTGATCAAAATCTAGATCATAGACCTTTTGTGTTTGGGATGTGTTTGATGAAATTTGAGGAAATTGATAATTAAGGTGAATAGTAGATATGTATTTGTGATTAATGCTCATTAGTTTTATAATCACAAAAATAGTTTAGTCTAATTAAGTAATTGGTAAAGAAAATATTACCATTGAAATAGATTAGTCTAACTATTATGATATGTCTTAGCACTGAGCTTGATTGTGTGGACTACCATCATAAGCCAATTATTAATCTATTCTAATCAATTGTGTTTCCCATGATTCACAACCTTCTTGGGTTTGCTTTTCCCTTTTGATTATGTACTTGTTTAAATGGAAATGTATTATATCAAATGGAAAAAAAATGTTGAAGTTATAACCAAAAAAAAAAGGATAAGAAGAAAACAAAGAAAAGGAGTTAAGTCTCAAGAAGAAGCTTTGAGAATCTTATGGACAATGGGACGAGCTCTACACATGGCTAGCAATGGTGTCGCTGGACGCATTGTGGTTTCTTCACCAATGTCCACATATTCTTCTCCAACTCTCTCCCATTCAAAACATTGAACCAACGATCCGAGAGCCAAATTCACTACTCGTTGAGCTAGCCCTGACCCGGGACAAGCTCTTCGTCCCATTCCAAATGGCATCAACTTTTTATCCTCCCATTCCTTCTCGAATCTCTCTGGCTTGAACTTTTCTGGCTCTTCCCATATACTTGGGTCTCGGTGAATGGCCCATACGTTCGCTATTAAAGTCGTACCATGCGGGAAGTCGTAGCCACCAACTATGCAATCATCTGTTGCCCTATGTGGCGCAAGTAGCGGAGCGGCCGGGTAAAGCTGAAAAATCTCGGACACAATGCATTGGAGGTATGGAAGATTTTTACTATCAGGTTCATCTATCAGCCGGTCTAAACCAATTTTGGTATCAATTTCGATCCTCGCTTTTTTTAGTACTTCTGGATGGTTCAACAAATTCAGCATCGCCTATTCTAAAGTTCTTGTTAATGTGACATTTCCGGCGAATATCATAACCTATCCAAACAAAAATCAAGAATAAGTCACTATACAAATTTTATTTAGTGTTGTTAATGATATTAAATAGATTCCTCAATATTTACTACTATTAGTCCTTTGACGGTGACATCCGTATAATAATCAGGTTGCATTTCTTGGTGAGAAAGCAAGTGATCAATCATAGTGTTACCCTTTTCTTTTTGTGCACGTTTCTCATCCACTAGCCCTTAAAGAAACTCATCGACTCGAACTGCCAACTTCTTGACTGATGCAGTGAGATATTTGGAATATTTCCAAATATCATTATTATCTATTTAATTAATAATATTTATATTTTAATGTTTATCTTCTAGAATATTCTAAAGAATATTAGGGTTTTATGCTTTCTTATAAATAGTCTATTATGACCTCCTTTTGTATTCAGTTTATTGATATTGATTAATCGAAAGATTTTAAAGGGGTTTTGTTAAACCACTGTGAAGAGTATTCACAAACCCTAGTTTCCAGATATTCTCATAATCAACGGATCTAGTTCTATCCCTAGAAGCTTCCGCCTGCATCATTTGGTATCAGAGACACGCCTCTTTGATTTCTTGATCAAAGATGATTCTGGTGATTATGGTGAGTGTTAGCATCTACCCTATATTGGACGAAAGTACTTTTGTCGAGAGCGAAGAGTTAGAGATCTATAGAGAGATCTATGGTGATCCTATCTATGATGTCTATGAAGATGAAGTCACGATTGTTGATTTCGTTTTTCAGGAAGATGATTTTGACAATCTGTCCCGTGCAAAATCCGTTCGTGCAGAGTTCGTGCAAAAATCCGTTCGTGCAGAGTTCATGCGAAAATCAGATTGCGCAAAATTCGAGCAGTTGCAGATCTGCGAAGATTTCAGAAGATTACAAATCTTTACAAATTCGGTTCGCGCAAAATTCGGGCAAAATCCGGTTTGGGCAACATTTGTGCAAAATCCGCTTTTGTCGAAAAAGTCAAAACCAATGTGGAAAAACCAGTTGAAGATTCGAGGGCGAATCTTTCTTGGCCGGCGAGAGCTGATGCAGCGCAGATACAAGATTCGACGACGAATCTTTTCTTGGCCGGTGAGACCTGATGCAGCGAGATATTTGGAATATTTCCAAATATCATTATTATCTATTTAATTAATAATATTTATATTTTAATGTTTATCTTCTAGAATATTAGAGTTTTATGCTTTCTTATAAATAGCCTATTATGGCCTCTTTTTGTATTCAGTTTATTGATATTGATTAATCGAAAGATTTTATAGGGGTTTTGTTAAACCACTTTGAAGAGTATTCACAAACCCTAGTTTCCGGATATTCTCAGAATCAACGGATCTAGTTCTATCCCTAGAAGCTTCCGCCTGCATCATTGACTCCTTTCTCATAATTCGTAAACCAACGCAGGAATGGCAAATAGTCAGAAGCGTGTCCGACGCCTGCACTAGATACCGCCTTGTCAAACAGCTGCCTCACGCTCTTTGCATCGTCATCGTGCTCTGTTCCATGCCCGTAGAATCGTTTTCCGGCTATCATCCTGAGGATGTTATTGATATTGAAGTTCCCAAATAATAATCTCAACTCCACCTTTGCAAACCCCTGAATTATTATCACATGGGTAATATACAAATAGCATAGACTATTAGTCACTGAAAAATGGTTTCTATGTGGAAATCTATGAATCTTGAAACGGTATGAGGACTATGACCCGTACCCAGTACATTGCCAAAGTAAAGTGAGATTTGATTTTGAGATAAATTAAAGTAGAAAAGCAAACATCTCGAAGAAGCAGAGTTAGGAATCTCACATCAACAATATATATATATATATATATATATATATATATATATATGGACCTAATTTAATATACATACCAATGAATTTTGAGAACATGTCCAACATGTACTGTATGTATATACTATTTGAAGAATTTCACATACCTTTTGCGAGTTTTTAAAAGAGACACAATATCAAGTGTCGGATCTCGCCCTTACGGATGGATAAGAAGCTATCAAGTCTATGAGACGAGAAGATCTCAATGGCACCAATACGGCGCAGATTTCGCCAATGGTCACCATAAGACGTAGTGGCCATAGTGGTGCAGTTGTACTCAACCAGTCTCCCAAAAGTGAATTTAGGTCGATCGGCCAAAACGATATCGTTTTTGGTAAAACATTCTTCAGCGAGGGACAGGGAGGAGACGACAAATGCAACACGATTGCCAAGGCGAAGGCGGAAAATTGGAGCTCCGCCGAGGGATTGAGAAAGAGAGTGCAATGTGCAGTGTAGCGGCGGTTTGAGGAGGTGGAGGTGTCCAATCACCGGAAGTGACCACGCCGGACTTTGGGGGAGGTTAAGCTTGCTCCGCCATATACCACTCAAATGTTTTATAGAAAGGATTAGGAAGAGAACGAAAGATAGAATTGTCAAAAGATATTCCATTTGATTAGAATAGCTTTTGGTTGTTTTCAATGTGGTGTTGAATTAACACATGAGAGTTAAAGTTATATAGCAGGAGTATTACAGGATTTAGTCCACACGTCACAATGTTATGTTCGTAACGTCTCATGAAGACTCATGCAATATGGAGTAGAATTGTAAAATTGGAAAAAAATCTTACAAAATCCATATGTCCTTGTTTTTTTACCAAATTTTTTTTTTCCTTTATAATTAGTTGGAAGCATATCATTTTAAATAGTTTTTATAATTTACGAGGTAATAATCGTGCTATATCGAATAATTTTTATTTACTGATTGATTTAATGAAAATGAAATTTTAAATGTTGGAATATATATATAATTATATTGGATTAATCATAAAATAGCCAAGAATAGATAAATTTATTTTTTATATGTGAAAATCTAATCGAAGCAAACTAATTATTTTATCGCATAATCATTTTCAACTATAAAGTATGATGCTTAATTGTTAAACGAATTTTTTAAATATAAATCGATAATTACATTAATACATCTATTTATTTGACATGACGATATGTGCAACCTATGTCCGGAAATTTTTAAAAATGTGAATATATTGTCGTCTCTTTTTTTTTTTTTTGGATGACTCAGGGCATCCCAGACCTATGGAGGGGTCCGAACTAATCCATGAGGGACGTGCAGCCCATGGATAGACCCTTTCTCCGGATATTAAAATGGTCCGAAAGTAAAGGCCCATATCCGTGTGGTCAAATGAGAATTGTTAGCAATTTCACCAACAGGGCAATTACTTTCCAAGTGAAAACCACTAGACTACCACTACTTGGTTAATGTGAATATATTGTCTTACAACATGGACCACAATACACAAAATTAAAAATGGAGATGTTGTTGAAGACATTAGGAATGTTTGCGGTCACTTTTTTCTCGATTAATTTTTTCTTTATTATATTTTTCTCTCTCATCGACCACACTAGTCACTCTAACATTACTCACGTTTTAAAAAAAGAGAGTATAAACTTAAAATTCTCCAATTGAGTTTTAAATTCATTGAGATGGAATTTGCAGAGACAATTTTGGCACTCATGACTACGGGTGTCAAAATGGGTTGTTACCCATTGGTTACACGAACCCGCCTACGATTTTAGCGGTTTGGGTTATATTTTTTTATCCATATAAATAAATAGGTTCTGTTGGGTTACCCTAATAGGTTCATGGGTTTAATGGGTAAAACCCATTAGGGTTATGGATTACCCATGGGTTTAGCATAAAATTAAAAATAATTATATATTTATATATATATATTAAAGATGAGAGACCATCCTGACATGTCTGTTTTGCAGTATTGGAAAGATAACATACATCGTTTTGGTGCTCTATCATATATGGCATATGATGTGCTTATCATTCCTATAACTATTGTAGCTTCAAAATCATCTTTCAGTATTGGTTCTCGTGTTCTAAACAAATACCCAAGTCGACTTCTTTCAAAACATAGTCATGCTTTACTTTGTACGAGATCATGGTCTTTTAGTTTTGCAAGTGATGAAAAGGGTAAAGTTATCATTTATAGTTACTGATTTTAATACAAGTTATTAAATTATTCAAGTTGGTAATATACTTTTCTTATTATTTGTAGAAATTGAAGGTGATGATGGACCCGAGGAAGGAGATGGATCCAAGGAAGCAGAAGTACCCAACAAAGATTGAAATGTTTTTAAAATTAATGTTTAGTTTTATTGGTTTTATTGGGTTTTCTATTTTATTGGTTTTCTGGTTTTACAATATTATTTTAAGATATGTAGACATTTTAATTTAGTTTTTTTCTTTTTCAAGTTAAAAAGTTTTATTGGATTTATAATAACATGGAATGTGTTGGTTTTTAACAAGTTTATATTGTATAGTTCAATATATACATGGGTACCCATGGGTAACCCATAACCCTAATGGGTTTCATATAAATGGGTGTGGGTAGATAAATTGTACACATATAATAAATGGGTTGGGTCAAACCCGCCACTAAAACCTCAAACCCATGTGGGTTTGGATCGGGTTGTGTAACATCCCGAAACCGAATTCTAAGAATTTGGAGAGGGTGTCGATCGACACCAGGGGGTGGCGTCGATCGACACCATGTTTTTAATTGCGGTTCGGATTGGAGTTAAATCGTCCGGTTTGGCGAGCCGGTTTAGGAAAGCCTAGGGCTCGGGTTTTTAAACCCTCTATCAGAATGATGGCCGCATTTTTCAAGGAGATTAAGGAGAAAAATCTTGTGAGGGAGAGAGTGGTGAGAATTCAGAGTTTTGGATCGAGTTCGTGAGCCGTTCTTCGTGTTTTTCCCCTCCGTTAGAGCTCGGTTGTGTGCGGTTCATCGTGGTTAGCGTTTCTCGGTGATTTCCAGTGAAGGAATCCACCGTTCGTCACTGTTCATCGCTGTCCGTTTTCTCGTTCTTCGTCATTCGTTCATTCGTCGAATTTCAGAGGTGAGTGCGTGACCGTAGGCTCGGATTATCGAATAGCGATTATCGACGAATTTAGATATTCAAGAATGGAATTTCTGGGCGTTATGTGTGTTGATTTCGTGTGATTATTGAGTTGAAATCGTGTGATTGTGTGTTTTGTGCATTTCGGTTTCGGAGAAGAAACCTAGTGTCGATCGACACCTTGTGGTAAAAGGTGTATCGATCGACACCAAGGTAAAATCAGCGTCGATCGACACCGTGCGATGTGTCGATCGACACCCTGTGATTTCTGAATTAAATATTTTAAATTATTTGTTAATTGTTGTTCGGTTATTCGTACTTAGCCTGTAGACGGGAGGACCGTCTCACTAAGTATTTATTAAATACTTATGCAACTCGTTTTTCCCAATTGTGTTGCAGGTAACAAAAAGGGAAAAGTGTTATCGCGGAATCATGGCTTTAGGGAGAGGATGATTAGGAATGTCTTTCGTTTCTTTTCTGTTATGCTAAGCTTCTAGTGAACCCGGTTAGGTTGCTAGAAATGCATTGGATAATTGTTGGTGATTATTAGCACATTTGATTTATTATTATTTTATTATTGGATTATTGGTTGATGAGTTTATTCCGCAGTAGAATTAATTAAAAAAAAAAAATAATAGACCGGGTGTTACAGGTTGGATCGGGTTACCCATTTTGACACCCCCACTCTCATGAGAGAAAGGGGAAGCTTAATGAAAGGACAATAGAGAAGTTCCCGAAGCCAGATTGAAACATAGACTAACAACAAAAACACATACTTAAAAACAAAGCCAAGTGAATCCAAATTAGAATAATGATAACAGGACATAAAGCGCCAATTAACCGGAACCATGGATAACTTTTTCAAGAAAAAGTTTTTCAAGAAAAAGACTAAACAAACGCATTCCGCTTGAAATTCTTGACCACAAACCCAAGGAGAGTGCCACCAGTCTCAATCGACTAGGCAAGGGATAAACTGCCTCAATATCAAACTTTTCACCATCAAGATGACAAAACAAAGCTTTGGATCCACAAAAGTACCGTCCGTTGGAGCCACGCCTTGAACAAACACTCACGATTCAAATTCAGAAAAAACACAGAAAAGATCAAGATGGTACTAGTGAAAAGTGTCAAAGGAAAAAAGACTAAACATAGGGGCGGATCTACGTGTAAAGAAGTGGGGCACGTGCCCTATATTGATTTTGTTAAAACATTACTTAGCTATTAACAATGGGTGACAATGTTAATTTGTTAGTTGAGTTGGCAAAGTATTCTCCACTTGATCACTCGTGTGACGTGTTCGAGGCCTATGCGGCTATGACTTCTTCCTCCTTTTTTTTATTGGTTGCATGACTTATACCCTATAATTATACATTTTAATTAAATCCATCAAAGTAAATCATACAATCTATGTTCTAATATATTACCAAATATGTAATTTGTATACTAAATTATAGGGGTGACTTGGTTTCAGCATATATAATAAGATTTCAAAAAAATTTTTATATAAAACTATTTTCTAATAATGTATATTATGTATCTTCAAATATAATATTTAGTTTCTTATATATAAAAATATATCTAAAACCAATAAAATGGTTTTGTTTAATAATGTTTAGTTCTTTCGAAATTTAAAATTGATTACATAATCATGAATATTTAATGTTATCAAATAGTATTGTATTTGTGCCCCATATTAAGTTTCCGGATCCGCCCCTGGCTAAACCCGCGAAGATTACCAGTCGCTTCCTGCTTATACCGAGCCAAAAGACAAAGCCAACAAAGCCAACAAAGCCCAATCCAGGCGAGCTAGAACTAGAGTTGAAGAAGAATAAGCAAAATGCCGCGAGAGCGGCTCTGCGGCATCGTTATACAAATCTCTCAGATTTGCGATCAAGCACTTACGATCTCACAACTATTTGATAAAAATGGGAACAAAAAAAATTCTTGTATTCGCATGGGAAATAGCAAAGTAAAAATTTGGAAATTGACTTGCATTAGCAGGTGGTATCAACTACCAAGGAGAGTATTGGAAATTTGGAAATTCTCTGTCGTTTGTTTATTCCATATGTGTTAGATGGTTACTTGGAGGGCTATCGTGTGGCCTCGAGCGAAGAAAATGTGTCCCGATACCATACAGTCCCGATAGTTTATAAATTTATTCATTATACCATATTGTTTGGTACAAAAGTATTGCATAACGTTCAGACCAAATTACATCTCTTAGTGACTAGGACTTTAAGACCATGCTTCATGTGAAGAATAACAGAAGGAACTGGCACAATCTTGTGTCCTTCAACGATCTTGATCTCGTAGTTTTGTATGATTTTCACAGCCACTGTCTTCATCTGCGTCATAGCGACTTCTTTCCCCAAACAAGTCCTTGGACCTGCGTTGAACGATAAGAACTTAAAAGACGGCACATGTATCGACTTTCCACTCTCCGAAATCCATCTCTCTGGTTTAAATTCGGATGCATCTTCTCCCCAAACCGATTCCATTCTCCCTAATGAGTAAAGACAGAACACAATCTTTGAACCCGCATCGACTTTGTGTCCGCTCGGAAGAACATCAGGTTTTGTTGGAGATTTGTGTTGAAACGGAACCGGTGGGTATAGCCTGAGGACTTCACACAACGCGCCATGTAAATACACCAATTTGTTTAACTCTTGGGGATTGAAAGAATCAAAATCAGAATCATTTTTGGTTCTTGGAGATAGTTTGGTGGTGATTTCTTGACGAATCTTGGTCGTTGCGTTCGAGTTCTTACAGAGAATCCAGAAGAACCAAGTGAGAGCAGAGCCTGTAGTGTCTCTACCTGCTAACATGAAGCTTAAGATCATGTCTCTGAGGAATCTATCATTACTTGAATTCAACAACTTGTATTTGGTTGTATCCACATTCATGTAAGACGTCAACAAATCTTTGGAAGACGAGTCGACAATATCCCCACGGGCTATTTCATCTCTCTTAGAAGAAATGCACTTGGAGCACACACGGTCAAAAGTCGAGTGAGCTTTTTTCATCTTCAATTCATCTCCAAACCCCATCAATCTTTGCAGCTTCCAAACCATCTCCGGCTTGACATGTCGGAAGAAAATCGCTTCCTCTGCTTCGTCTAAAGCCCTAGAAAAGTCGATTTCCGGCATTTCCATCGAGAGACTCCCTGGATCAAACCCGGTCGCTAAAACAAATGTTGTGTCGAACGTGAATCTTTGGAACACATCTTGTAAGTCAACCACTAGTTTCTTCTCAGCAACATGATCAAGTAGTGGGATTAGCCCTTTCTCTAGCTTACTCATGCTTGTTCTTAGAGTAAACCTTTGAAAATCTGGATGACTCATCATGCTTTGAGCTGATTTCCTCAGATCCTTCCATAACTCAGAATCCGCGTTGAAAATTCCATCTCCCAAAACATCGAATATCTTCTTGAACTCGGATCCTTTTGGATAATTCGCAAAGTTTGAGCTCATGATGTGATGAATATTAGCTGGATCAATAGTGATCAACATGTCGAGGCCCCCGAAACACGGGCCTTTGAAAGGATAAGTTAAGTTTGAGGCCTCGAGAACTTCGGTTATATAGTCGTAAACACGAGGTATCTCTACGAGTAAACCAGGAAGCATACCGAGGAATGGCCAGTTCGTGGGAAAGGAAGGGTGAGGTTTCTTGCTAATCAAGAAATATGCAAAGAGTAAGGAGAAACAAAGGAAAGAAATTGAGACTTCAAGTAAGCTTATCAGAGCCATTAGAAAGAAAATGAAAAAGTGTTTTCTTCTACTTGTTCTTCTTTTTAGATACCACCAAAGAAGCAGCTTGATTCTTGATTTTGTTATAGATACGTTTTATCTTAGATATTATGTAAATATGTATATTAATATAAAGGATATGTCCTTCTTGCGCCGTTGAAATTGGTGAATCTGTCGGTGTCATTTGGATAACAAAATGACATAAAATCTTACTGAAGTGTTTAGTTTTAATAGGTCCTCTTTTCATTTGTTAGGTATGTAGCTTTTCTTGTAATTGTACCTATTTTGGAAGCCTTTGCATGTGTCATTATCTTTTTAACAAATGATTGTCCCCATCCCTATATATTATTAGAGAGGTGATTTATGCTTAAATTCTTACATGTCATCCTCTCATTCACTCTTAAAATTTTAATATGACATGACATTAACAAAATTGAGACATGGCAAAAATTATAGTGAGCCAAACCCCCTATGCATTTTAATCAAACTAATATAATTATTAGGCTAATTTGACTATCCAATAATAATGATTATGTTTCTCATTTGTTTTATTTTTTGGATCTTTATTTTCATTATCGTTTGATGTTTCTATGTTTTGCAATTTTATACTTTTCCATTATTTTTTTAGCTTTCTTTATTACGGTTGAATAAAGTTTGATAATTTCATTTCATAATATGTTTATTTAAATAATCATAACTATGGTTACAAGCAAAATTTAAAACCAAGTCATGAAAGATCCCATTGAATTGAATTAGATCCCATTGAATTGAATTGGGTCTGTAAATCTAAGAAACAATGAGAATTCTTGATCGACTATATTTTTACTTAATTAATAAGCTAAATGAAGTACTCTATAATAATATATTAATACAACCAACGCATCATCCATCATTAATAAAAATAACAAATTATACAAAATAATAATAACTCCTTTAAACTTTCGATTAATGAGTTAGAGATTGGCAATCACTCTCTTATAAATTATAATATAACTATTCCAAGTTTCTAATTAGTTGGATATTTATAAAATTAAAGAAGAGTTTATCGCCGTATTATGTGGGAGTCATCTAATATATATATATATAAGACAAGGGGTGTTTGGAAGCCTATGCATGTGTCATTATCTTTTTAACAATGATTGTCCCCATAGATATATAAGACAAGGGCTGTTTGGAAGTCTATGCATGTGCCATTATCTTGAGCTGGCTCTCTACCCAAGATACAGATGAAATTATTAAATAGTAAATATAAAACCAGGGACCAGAACTACTAATAACTGGATTCAAGACACTGTTATTTGTGAAGACTGGTTAGGCAAAATTTCTCACCAAACGGGCTCATTAAGATTCAAGTTTATGTTGTCCGATGTCCATCCAATATTTTACAAGTAATAAACGAAACAGGGGCCTTTGAAAGGATAAATTTTATATTGCTCAATGCTAAGAGAAATTAACCTATCATTCTTTGGGGAAATAAGTAATATGCTTAGTAAATGATATAAGAATTTCGAAGAAATTTTCAATTGCCAAAACTTGTAAAACTGATTAATGATAGGTAAATATGCTTAGTAAGTGATAGGTAGGCGAAATTTCAACAACCAGCTCAACATAAAATAGTTTTATCAAACAAAAAACTTGCAATAATTTGAAATGTCATAATTTTGTTTATAAAAATTCAAATTTAATATAAAGAACTTGACATAATTTGAAATGTAATTTTAAATTCAATATACAATGATGTAAATAAAAGTATAAACGACTTTGTTGAGTTTCGAACGGAAAGTAACAAAGCTTTGTATCACTGATTTTTCATAAACAAACGTACGAGATGTATTGGATAACTAAGAAAGGAATAGACTAGTGGTTCTAAAGAAATGACTAAAACCGACAATTCAATTCTTCTTATGGAGTGGATTAAAATCCGTTCTTATCCTCGGAAAAGAAATAATATGATCCTCAGTGAGAAGATCGAGTTCCTTGATGCTTATTGAGTGGATTGTGCTTGAACGAAGATTGATCAGTGAAACACACAAAGAAGTGAAGTGTTTTGATGGTTGTTTTCGGATCTGATTTGAATCGAAAGAAATTTTCAAGAGTTGCAGAAGACTCTTGAACTTTCAAGCTTGCTATTGCTTGGATATTGATATATCATGGTTTTTACCCATTTTAGACCATAATATAAGTCTGTTTTATAGAGTTTATTGTATATTTTTCTAATGTTTTAGAGTCTTTGCAGGTTTCTTGATGTTTGGAGCGTAAAAGATGTTTACTGGAAGTTTTGGAGCATTGCGGAAGAATACGACGAATTTATTGTTCTTGTCGTTACATCGATCTCTTAGGGGTGAAATCCGACCCCTACAGTTAGCCCCCCAGCTTGGTAGTATCGAGCGAGATGATGCCAAGGTATAAGCTGTTTGGAGTTTGAGATCGATGTGTTGGACCATGAAACAGTCAGGCGTTGACGTCTTATCAGCGATTTCTGAAAGTTGCAGTAATTCCATGTTGAGTTGAAGATATCGTGTTTTCCTGGACTTGTTTGCGCTGTTGAAAATGAGCTTAATAGTCTGAAAAAAACTATTGGGTCCAATTTTGTTTTGTTTTAAGGCCCGTTAAGACAGCTTCAGGAATTTTTCCTGAAAAAACCTAGAGATTTAGGAAATCCTATCAGTATAAATAGGGCTCTTTTTTTACTTTGATTTTTTACCAAATCCGCTTTTCTGCAGTAAAAAGGTAAAAATCGAAACCCTAAAATTTTTTTTTATTTTTTTTATCCTGTAGTGCGAATTAGAGTTTCTGCAAAAATTGTTTTTTTTTGTTGTTGCCGTCACTGTTCTTCTCCACCTCCGGTCTGCCACTGCCGGAATCTGAGCCGTCGCCACCGCAGATCAGCCGTCGCCGATGGGATCCCACCACCATCGTCGACACTGCGGCCACGTCTTCGGATGTACACTCTCGTCACCGGAATCTTCCATTGTCGCCGTCTCGTCTGCCGTGCTTCAACGCCGTCGCCGTGGGAAGCTCGCCGTCGCAGGATCTGCAAATCCGCCCGCAGATCCACTTCGGCTCTTCGTGGATCGTGGCTGCGACGAACGGATCTTAACCCATCGTCTTCTTTGTTCTTCCTCACTATCGCCGTTGCCAAAGCTTCATCACCGCCGCGACCTCACGCCTGCCGAGGAGCTGCTCATCGTGGATCTACCTTCGTCTTCACCGCTGTTGGATCGAGGAGGAGCTAAGACCAGCATCGTCGTCTTTAGGAGGAGGAGCATCGTCGCCGCTGCTTCGGGGACACGACAGACGGCGGATCTTGACAGGCGGCGGAACGTCGGAGCTTCTGTGACGTTAGACGGAGCCAAAGAACCAGGCGGCAGAGCATATCTATTCGGCGGCGATAAAAGATCCGTTCAACAGAAGAGACTAACGGCGAGGCACGGCGGCAGAGGCTTCTCCTCGGATCTGCTCCGTCGTGGAATTCTGATTTCCGATCTGCTCGGGAGAAGGAGCTTGCGGTGCAGTGGCTTCAGGTGGCGACGCGCGTGGTGGTGCAGTCAATGCCAATCGGAAACGCGATCTGCGGCAGAAGTGCGTTTGGAAAACCCTAATTTTTAGTCAACAGTCAACAGTCTCTGGTCAATCGGTCAACAGTCAATAGTCAACATTCTCTAGTCAATTGGTCAACAGAAAGTCAAGAAGTCAATGTTTTTGTTCTGATTTGGAATTTTGAGTTTTTGACTCGAACTTCTGGGCTTTTATCGCAGTGACAGATTTTCTCGGCGCAAATGTCTTCTAGTGATGATGGCAGTTCAGGAGATACAGTCTTCCAGAATGCTCTAGTAGTGTTTGACGATACCGAAGTGGGGACTCTGCATGCTACTAAGAGAGACCAGACGCGCAGAGGACCGGAATCTTCTCAGTCGACCTCAACGTCTTTAGCAGCCATTCTTGCACTTTGCAATGCATCTAAAGATGTTGAGTTTTCCACTCCTATTCCGGAAGATCGTGCCGATAATCCTTTAGATGGTTACTTCACGGTGTATGAAGCTTATTTTCGGATATGCTTTTTATGGTTTCCAATCCCTCGCGCAATTCTTGAATATCTCTGGAAGAATCACCTTGCCATTTCTCAGATAACACCTCGAGGGATGCGATGTTTAGTTGGACTCATGATTCGCAGTTACGAGAATGGTAGCGAGCTTGGGGTGGACCACTTGCTGAATCTCTTGATTGTCAAAAAGTGCGGTCGCAAACATAAACTTCATTACTCCATTGACGGCAAACCTGATCTTCGCGTCATCAAAGATTTCCCTCCCTTAGAACGTTCTTGGGAGAAAAAGTTCTTATTTATGCGAATAAATAGTGACTCAGTCGGAGACAATCCTAAGCTTCGAAAGAGATGGGGTCACTGTGGTAGTTGACTTCGTCGCGTTTTTGTTTTTGTTTTTCATCTTATGCTTATTTTCAGTTTACCAATAGTCTCTATCTTGCTTGTAAGTTAGTCAAGTTCTAACCCTTTTGTTCTTACTTTTTGTTTTGCAGACTATAGCAGCCCTGACAGGTTCCCGATAGATTTATTTGATCTTCGCGCCGATTTCATCACCGAGAAGTGCAGTTGGACGCAAGATTTCACTTTGCACCGTGTTCGAGAAGCACTCATTCATCGTTTCAGAACGCAACTCCTAACTTCTCCACCAGAAATGTCGAGCAATGGGAAGAGATTAACTGCACGCGAGAAGAGAGATGCTGAGAAAAGAGTGAGCATTACTACGAGGGCCCCGCAAGGAGCTAGATCTACTGATGCACCTAAGTTGCGTCGTCCTGAGATTGAGCGCAACGTTTCTGTCCACTCCAATCATCGTCATGACTCGCCACCGAAGCATCGCGATGTTTCGAATGCAAATCGCAAGCATCCTCGAGATGATAATAGGGAAGCTATCGGTCCAGGAGACTTATTTTGTAGTGGGAGTATGGTGGCGACTAAGATGTCGAAGATTGTGTTCCCAGGGAACGAATTTCCTCCTCCACAAGACATGTCGAGGGGAGACATCTACAGAAAGGTGGCCCTTCATGGCATGATGGTATGTATCTATGTCAAATTTTATGGCATTATCCATTTTGCTTCGCTCCCGTTGACTTATTACCCCTTTTGGCAGTTCATTGCATCGGTCAACGAGCTTACCAAGGGATACGAGACAGATGCCACCTCGCAGAAGCGTCATCTTGCTAGTGTTCAGGAACTATGTGATGATCATAAGAAACAAAAGCGTCAAGCGGAGGCTCGAGTTGCTACCTTGGAAGCTGCTGTGAAAGAGACTGAGGATCAGCGCCGCAAGATAGATGGCACGTTTTCAGAGTCTGAAGCTGAAAGGAGACGCTTGCAGCAAGAAGTCTCCAGTCTGACCGCTCATTTAGAAGATGCAGCCAGACTTCAGGATGCAGCCGTTCAGAAAGCTGTTGATCGGGCGAAGCACGAGCTGACAACAGAGTACGAGTCGAGGATGGGGCGAGCAAAAGAGAAGCTTAAGGTGCTCAATGACATACCCTGGACTGATATGTTAGATTTTATCCAAGTTCAGAGCAACATTGAGTTTTTGGGGCTGCTTCAGAGTGACAAGGCGCCCAATCTTAGTGAGGAGCTTGTTGAACTTAGAAAATAGGAGGAAGGCTTATCGCAGGCAGAGGATATTTTTGGGAAGCATATGCGCGAACTTGAGGAGATCCTTAAGACTCCAAGATCTGGTGGAGGGGCTCCTGTTGTAGCGGATCCTATTTGCCAGGTGATTCATCCGGCTTCGAGTTCTTCTAGTTCGTCTGGTGATGAGGATTCGTCAGACTCTGAGACCGAGGTTGAAACAGGTCAAGTGGAGGAGGCCGTTGTTGGAGCTTGAGACGATTTTGCCTTAGTTTACTTTTGGTTTTTTTTTTTTTTGCTTTTAGTGTTTTCTATTCAGTTTAGGAGATATGATACGCATTTTTACTTCTCGCCACAGTTTGCAGAAATGTTGTTTATAACTTTCCTGATCCGGCAATAAGCATTTTTTTTTATGTTAAAGCCAACGTTTTAGAATGTTGGAATTTATATGAACACTTGGGTTTACGGGTGCATTTTCTACTAACGCTTCCGCTCCACTTAAGCGAACTTTCTCTATTGAGCTGACAAACACTTTGTAAGTTGGGTTTCTGAAATGATCATTTGGGTTTACAAACACACTTTCCTCTAACGCATCTATTCCTATAACAAACATTATGTATTTGTATAGCGCTGTGCGATCCTGCTAAGGATGTAAAAGTCAGATCTGAAGTTTGCGAAGTAAACAGTCGCTGTGGCCAGCAGCGAGGTGTTATGTCTGTTTCTAATAAGACTTACCGCATCCGCGGAGGATATAAACAAAGATTGTTGGTGAAGAAGTTTGTTTCTGTTAAAACTGTGTTATAAGCAAAACTATTTAGTTAAGTTTACTTTATTTTATATTTTCTTGCAGAAAAAACTAAGTGAGAGAGGTGAGAGTATACGTACCCCACTCCCCCCCCCCCCCCCCTCTTTAAGGAGGGGGGGGGGGGCAGTTGAACCCATCCAAAGACGAGCTGCCTACGTACCCTTTGCAGGGATCAAGCCGCCTCATAGTTCAAGTTAAATACTTAGTGATAGTATTTATTCAGGTGATTCGCATTCCAAGACCTCAAGATTGGAGTGCCTTCCATGGTGGCAATTTTGTAGACTCCTGGTCTAACCACCTTAGTGACTCTGTAAGGCCCTTCCCAGGTGGTGTCTAGTTTACCAGCGTTGCGCTCTGCCGTGTTCTGGAAGACTTCTCGTACGACCAAGTCGCCTTCGTAAAAACGCCGGATTCACACCTTAGAGTTATAATATTTTGCTGCTGAATGCTAGTAGTTGGTAATCCGGGTCAATGCTTGGTCTCGGCGCTCGTTGACTAGGTCTAGCTCATCGAGTAAGAGGAGACGATTGACTTCTTCTTCTTGAGAGAGCAGCTTACGTCGCACTCCTGGAAACTGCACTTTGACCGGAATGACGCATTCTGTTCCGTAAACTAGAGCGAATGGATTTTCGCCAGTGACCTCTTTGGGTGTAGTGCGGTAAGACCAAATGACACCATCTAGCTCATCGGCCTAGCGACCCTTCTTCTCGTTGAGGTGCTTCTTGAGACTAGCAATCAATGTTTTGTTGGTTGATTCTGCCAAGCCATTACCCTGTGGACGCCGCGGAGTAGACTTGTTAAGGCGTATCTTCCATTTTTCAGAAAATCCTTTGAAACGTCCTGATATAAACTGGAACCCATTGTCTGTGATGATCTCGTAAGGAACGCCATGTCTGCAGATGATGTTTTTCCATACAAAGTGCTCCACTTGCGCGTCTTTTATAGAGATGAACGCTTCTGCTTCAATTCACTTTGAGAAGTAGTCTGTAAGCACAAGTAGCCATCGTTGTTATCTTGAGGGGTGCAGAGGGCCAACAATATCCATACCCCACCTCATGAATGGATAAGGAGAGGTGATTGAAGACAGAATCTCCGTTGGCTGATGGATCTTGGGAGCGTGGCGTTGACATTTGTCATACTTGGTTGAAAACTTGACACAGCCTTTGATCATTGTCGGCCAGTAGTACCCGTGGCTCTTGATCTTTAGTGCCAGTGCTCGTCCTCCAGAATGATTGCCTTAAGAGCCGATGTGAACTTCCTCCATGATTTTGCGAGCTTCTTTTCCTTCAACGCAGATTAATAACGGACCGGACAAGCTCCACTTGAATACGTTGCCATCTAATAGAATGTATCTAGCTGCTTGGGCTCTCAGCTTGCGAGCCGCCCTTTTATCGGTGGGTTTTATGCCATCTTTAACGTATCTGCGAATGCTCTCAATCCAGCGTGTATCGCAACCATATTCTGATTCAGGTGAATCTTGTTCCATTGCAACTGCTTCGTTTGCCTCGGAGGGATTAGCATTGGCATCGACTTTATCTGGAGGGGAGTGGGAATCTCCATCCATGGCAACCACCTACTAGTCTATTTGAGGCGCAGTCAAAGGACCGCTGGGTCCAACTTCACTAGGGTCGACTGAGTCATTTTCTATGTCCATCTCATAATCTGGCTCTCGTCGCCCGTCAAGTAGAGGCTCGCTTTCTTCAACTTTGCTTATCAGAGTACTATCTGCTTCTTCCTGGACTTCTGCGTTAGCGGCAGTTTCTTTAGAAGCGGTTGCAGTGGCTTTCTCCTTGGCTTTTTTGGCTGCTTGAGATCGAGTCAAGATGTTAATCACTTCTGGAATAGGGATACTTGGATGCTCTATAAACTCCACTGGGATGATTCGCATTAATTTAGGGTCGGAGGTTAAAGCGAGGATTGTGAGGGCATCAGCAAGGGTGTTATCGCCTCTAGGAATCTGAGTAAGTGTGAATTCTGTGAACAGCGTAGCCAACTCCCGGAAAACTTTAAGGTATGCCTCCATGCGTTTATCCTTTGTAGCGTATTCTCCGCTGAACTGGTTTGCAACCAGCTGGGAGTCGCAAAATGCGTGAACATGGTTAAGTTTAAGTGCGTGCGCAAGTCTCATGCCGGCTATAATGGCTTCATACTCTGCTTCGTTGTTAGATGCTCGGAAGCCTAGGCGGAATGACTACTCCAGTATTTCGCCGGCAGGTGATGTTAAGCGAATCTCGACTCTCGCACTAGTTTTAGATGATGACCCATCGACATGAAGTTGCCAGACTAGGTTCAGACTCTCTTTAGCGACTGCCTCTTCCGGAAGCTCGATTAGAAAGTCAGCTAGGACTTGTGATTTTGCGCATGTTCGCCCGCGGTATTCAATGTCATACTCAATTAATTCGATCGTCCACTTAGCCAATCGTCCAAACTGACTAGGGCTGTGCAAGACAGAGCAGAGGGGGAAGGTGCTGAGGACCACGATTGAATGTGACTGAAAGTATGGCCTCAAATTTCTTGCAGACATAATTACTAACAAGGCTAGCTTCTCCATTTGTGGATATCTTGTCTCGGCGTCGGTCAGAGTTTTGCTAACGTAAAAGATTGGCTTATGCTCGCCTCTCTCTTCACGAATTAGCACTCCTCTTACTGCAGTATCGGAAACTACGGTGTAGAGAAAGAAAGGTTCTCCTACTATTGGCTTTGCGAGCACAAGCGGGCTTGCTAAGTAACTTTTCAGCTGTTGGAATGCCTCTTCGCACTCCTTTGTCCATTCAAACTTCTTATTTCTCCGAAGAGTATTGTAGAAAGGCAGACATCTATCTGTGGAACGGGAAATAAACCAATTTAAGGCAGCTACTCGTCCAGTGAGCCGTTGTACCTCTCTCTGCGTTTTTGGTGAGGCCATTTGAATATGAGCTTCGATCTGCTTTGGGTTTGCTTTGATGCCTCGGTGGGTTACTAGGTAGCCTAATTCACCGGATGTGACTGCGAATCTGCACTTTGTCGGATTTAGCTTTATGCTGTGCAAATTTAGTTGCTTGAAACACTCTTCCAGGTGTGCTACGTGATCTTTTTGTTCCAGCGATTTGACGACAATATCGTCTATGTAGACTTCCATGGTGTTCCCTTGTTGTTCTGCGGACATCTTGTTTACGAGCCTTTGGTACGTTGCTCCAGCATTTTTAAGGCCAAAAGGCATCACCTTGTAGCTGTAGATTCTGCGATCTATGATGAACGCTGTCTTCTCTTAGTCTTCTAGGTTCATCATGATCTGATTATACCCGGAGAACGCGTCCATAAATGTCAGCAGCTTGTTTCCTGCTCTAGCTTCCAGCAATTCGTCTGTGTGGGGGAGTGGAAAGCTGTCTTTCAGACAAGCTTTGTTGAGGTCTGTAAAGTCTACGCATACTCCCCACTTCCCATTCTTCTTCTTTACAACGACGGGATTAGCTAGCCAGTCGGGATACTTCACTTCGATGATTGATCCGACTTGCTGGAGCCTCTCTACCTCGTCGTTTACTGCGTTTGCTCTCTTCTGCTCATGGCAAGCCACGTAGATATCGATTCCTGGCATGTCTTCTGCCGCCCATGCAAAAGTGTTGATGTTCTTCTTCAAAAATGAGATAAGGTCATCCTTGATCTTTTTGCCAAGTTTAGCGCTAATTTCTACGCATCTTTCCGGGTGATCGTCGTCTATGCAGACTGAGATAACGGGATCGCAGGTGGGTTGGGTCTCTTCTAAGCGATCCTTGTTGAGCTGTAGCTGCTATAAGAGTTTAGAGAGCTCTTTAACTGGCTCTCGATCCGTCTTCATCTTCTTACGATGTGTCTTGGCACTAGGTTCTGTGACCGGATTACGGAGCTTATGCTCGACGAGGAAACAGTTCTGAGATTCTCTCTGACATCCCCAAATAGTCTTCACCCCGCTTGGGGTTGGGAACTTGAGGTAGAGGTGATAGGTAGATGGCACAGCGCGCATTGAGTTGATCCAGGGCGTGCCTAAGATCGCGTTGTAGATGGCAGGGTGATCGACAACTGAAAATTCTATAATTTTTGTAATTCCACCAGCTTCGACGGGAAGTTTTATGGTCCCCATTGTTAAAGTTGTTTCACAGAAACCGGTAACAGGCCTCGGTCCTCCTTCTAGAGTAGAGAGGTCAACATCCATCCTCAGGAGAGTTTCGCGAAAAATGATGTCGAACGAGCTTCCTGTATCGATGAGGATGCATGACATGTTGCAGTCGTTTACAACAAGCTTGAGTACCAGGGGGTCATTATGTGAGCGGTCAATACCTGTTGTCTCTGCTTCTTGAAAAGAGATTACGTCGTTTGGTAACTTAGATGGCTCAGATAGATTCTTGCTGACTTCAGCTCTCCGTTGGTAGGTTTTGATAGAAGCTACAGATCCGAGCAATAGCGAGATCCTCCCATGATCATTAGCACATCTCAACGAGATCCGCCTCCTGCTGGCTCGTCGTTTCTCCTTCTTGGTGTAGGTTGCTCACCTTGCACATGTTGCTGCTCGTTGGATTCTGATGTCTAAGTTTTAATCCCAAAATAATTCTGCAAGTGCACAGACAATCGCAGTAGTATAAAGGGTGTCGAATCCACAGAGACCAAGGTTACACTATGAAATTATGGATTTTAACTTAAAGCTAAGATAAAATATGGTTTTTGGTTGTAACAAAATAGTGAAAGCTGCAATTTAAATGATATGAAATTCAATAAGGAAAAGCACTAGATCAAGGTTATTCTCTGGTGATCTCGGACTAAGGACTGAGCTACTATTCAGGAATTAAAGCAATTCGGTCTAAAACTCAAACATGAAGATAATATTGCCCCACTGTCGTGATGTATCAATATCTTTATCCAGTAACCTAAATGCCTAAACTATCGTTTGGATTTAGTAATGGTGCAGACAAGCATTAAGAGTTGGTTCAATTCGTTCACAATTGATGGTAACAATCAACTGTCGTTGGTTACACACCAATTGCTCATCAATGGGTTATCTAGCAACATAGAGCACTGTCGTGAATAAGTTAAACTTGAAATCATAGATTAAGTGATCAATATTAATCTAAGCATGAAGAACCCCTATTGATGAAGACGTATGAATAATACAATCCTATTTGGCTCAGTCACTAACAATCCTAAATCACCATCGAAACCCTCGATCTAGCTAGAGGACTACTCAATCATGGAGGAGACAAACACATCAAAACAACAAAGAGAATTCATGATGGGATTGAAATAGATGAGGGTTTAGAATTCTTCTCAATAGATGTTGTGAAAATGAATCTCCAATCTTGAATCCAAAAGCAAAAGAACAAAAGCAAAGAGTAGCCAAGAGAATCTCCAAAAAGTAATGAGTGAAAATGAAATGAATCGTGATCCTCTTTTCAGAGGCGGCTACTCCTTATTTATAAACAAAAATAGGTTAAATCGGATCTGGGTGACCGACTGGTCGGTCTGGTCTTGGACCGGTCGGTCCGGTCTTCGGGTGCGGATGGTCTTCGAGCGTGGACTGGTTGGTCCTAAGGTCAGACCGACCGGTCTAGTTTCCAGAGGGCTCCAAGTCTTCGAGTCCACGGGCGAGCAGGTGCTCGCACCAAACCGAGCAGGTGCTCCGTTCTTCAAAATGCCATCTTTTCTCCGGATTTGTCCCGTTTGCTTCAATGACCCCACCTAAAATGACTCAAAAGAAGAGAAAAAATACTCGATAAAATCCTACAAAACAAAGGTTAGAATGTGCCAAAAACGCATTATATCAACTCCCCCAAACTTAGATCTTTGTTTGTCCTCAAACAAAACAAAATCTAGAACAGAAAAGTATCAGAAAAACCGGATGGAGTTCACTCGCTAGTTGAAAAGATCTCAGACTTCATACTTTCGTCAACGGGCCGTAGAACATGTACAGTAATCAATCATGGGGTTCATAGCTTAAGCTTAGTCATCCACAACTCATCAAACGTTGGCATCCTCAATATCATCTCTTAAATAGATTAATGAAAATGAAATTACAGTGATCTTACCCGAGAGGATCGTTTCAAGGGGTGCCGATTTCTTCTAACCAAGACCCTCTCCTGCATACTCATTTAAAACTCAAGTCCTCTCTCAAAATTAGTTATTGTTATTGGCTTTAATAGTTATATACTTGATTTTTCTTCCTTTTTTTTATGGGACGAATCTTATGGCAAAATGTATCGTTTTTTCCTACGTTTATTCATCGGTTAATAATTCTTACAAAACTTGAATGTGAAACAATGCAGATATTAGAATATCATCCAAGATATTAGAATTCATTTACCTGATATATCATTGTTTTTACCGGTTTTCGACCATCATATAAGTCCATTTTATAAAGTCTTTCCAGTGTTTTACATATGTCTTAGAGTCTTTACAGTTTTAAGGACGTTTTGGAGCTCAATTGGGAATTATGGAGCTTTTTGGAGCATTGCAGAAGAAGACGTCGAAGTGTCGAAATCCGAAATTGAAAATAAGACTTGGTGTCTATCGATACCTGCTCGTTACAAGAAAAATAGCAACTTTGAAGATTTGCCATTTTTGCCCAGAAGCTCTAGAAGTTTACACTTATGTTTTATGATAGTTTTGAGACTCTATTTATATGTTTTCACAGCCATTGTTTAGGCATGTACTTTATTTTTTTATTAAATCTCAAGAGATATCTATATTTTATATGATGTTTGCTTCATTCAATATGTATGAGTAGTTCCCTTGTTAGGTTTAGGGTTATTCAAAAGTGTTTGATGAAGTGCTAGACATGAATTAAATTATTAGGATAAAATCATTAGAGTTCTTCATCTGGACTTGTGTTTATTGCTTATTCTAGCTTCGTGACCTAAAATATTACTTTAGGTTAATTGATTAATTGCATGAACTAGTGTTAGATGAGAAAAATTCCTATCTGCAAAGAAATTTTGTTTAGGATTTTGTGAACAATTGAACCTGAATTTAATGCTTGTTTAAATTAATAGGATTCGGTTTCTAGGATTTAGACATAGATAATCTCTGTAGCGACAACATATTGGTTTTACATTAGTGTTTCAAGTTTAAGAATTGTGCTTAATAATTCCTAATTATCTGTTTAAATCTGCAATTCGAATTTACCTGAGATTTCCATGCGCCTAGCTTTTATTTTCATTGATTTACAACCGATCATCCTTCTTGCTTTATTACTTATTTTCTCATTCATATTATTCTACTTAGCATAATTCGAACATTTTAATCTATTGAGTTCCCTGATCGATGACGATGGTAATGTGATCGTCGAGGAACTTGCGATTCAGGAAGATGGTGTTGGTCGACACCAAGAACCTATCAAGCGACACGAGTAAAATATTGGTGTTGATCGACACTAAGCTGGTATCGATCGACACCAGGTCCAGAATCGTCCAAATTTGTTGAGGAGGAACGAGAAAGTTGAGCGTGGTCGCACCTTGGGAGATTACAACAGACCTGACCAATTCTATGCGAATCGAGCTGCAATTCGTCTACCTACCTTTCAGAGAAATGATTTTGAGCTGAAGCCTGCTTACTTGAGCCTGGTAGCTTAGAATCCTTTCCATGGTCTTCCTCACGAGCATCCGATGGACCACAAAGACAACTTCGAAGATTTAGCTTCAACCATCAAGGCTAATAGTGTGTCCAGTGACTACCTGTTCTACAAGCTATTCCCCTACTCTCTTAGTGGAGATGTATCTTATTGGCTGAAGTAGCTTGGACCGGGATCGCTGACTACTTGGGAGGACACCAAGAATGCGTTCCTGAAAAAATTATTTGATGATACGAGGTCTGAGGATTTGAGGAAGAAGAGTTATGCATTCCGTCAAGGTCCGACAGAAGCATTCAAGGCTGCGTTGACACGACTAAAATCTTATCAGAGAGATTGTCCACACCATGGCTTTAGTGATGTAAAATTACTAGGCATCTTCTTCAGATGAGTGGACTGGAGGTATTAGATTACATTGGATACTGTGAGTAATGGGAACTTCAACACCAATTCTCTAGAAAACGCAGTTGTGCTTATCGAGAACTTGGCTTCTAGCAATAGTATCAAGAATGCCGACATTGAGAGGAAGAAGCTAGGTGGGAACATGGATGGAAGTCAGATTGGTGAGGTAAAGGCTAAGTTGGACTCTGTGCACATCATTCTAGTGGGACAGAAGTTAGTCCAGATTGCTCAAGAGGTTGAAAATGAAGAGAAAGATGTAAACTATAGCAATGGGACTAGATTAGAGATTTGGTAACCAGCAAAGCTATGGTTCGTCTTATCAGAAGCCGTTTCAGAGTAATAACTACCAAAGGATCTATGGTTCTTCTTCTTACTAGAAGCCTCCTAAATAGGACAATGAGATGAAATCTATGCTGGGGCAGTTTTCAGAAGGACAGTAGAAGATGACCGTGAGTTTCAATGGGAAGATGGATGCAATGTATCAGGATTTGGATGGCAAGATAGAAGCGTTGAGAACTCATGTCAAGAAGATGGATGTTCAGGTAGCTCAAACTACTGGTTCTATCAAGAGGCAAGAGGGGTTTCTTCCTGCGAAGACTGATACCAACCCCAAGCGTGCTTGCAATGCCGTTAGTGGACAACGAGGATGATTTCTGAGAGCTTGAACCTTATTTTGGAACTACAGAACCAGTGTTGATCGACACTGAGGGGGAGTGCCGATCGACACCCCCTTAAAAAATCAACCCATATCGTGAAATCAAAATTTAATGTCGATCGACAGCACTCCAGTGTCGATCGACACCTAGTAGATTTTGCGAAAACTTTAGTTGATATAGAAGAGCGAGCTTATGAGCCTAAGGTTCCTTTTCCCACAGCTAGAAGGTCTAAACAGGTGGTCAAAGAAGCTATTTGTAAGGCGATGATAGACAAGATCATGGTTAAGATGCCTCTAGTCGATGCGATTAATCTTTTACCAGCTCTAAGGAGGTATGTCAAGAGGATGGTTGCAAATGGTGTGGTTCTGAGGAAGGAGCACTACTTACTAGAGGTATCAGAGCGATTCTCTTGAACACAACTCTAGTACCAAAGAAGAAGAAAAAGGAGGTAATAGTCTTTGAAGAGGTTAGTGCCATGATTCAGAGTAGGATTCCAGTAAAGCTACCGGATCTAGGAAACTTTGTACTAGACTGCTCAGTCTTGACTTGGAAGTTTCCTCATTCTCTTTGTGATTTTGGATCAAGTATTAATTTAATACCACTATCTATTGCAGCTAGACTTGGAATGACTAATTTTAAGCCAACTAGGATTTCTCTTATCCTAGCTGATCGATCCAAGAGAATTCCATAAGGTGTTTTAGAGGATGTTCCGATTAGAGTTTAAGACTGCATAATTCCCACAAACTTTGTAGTTTTGGAGTACGATGAAGAACCTCAAGACCCTCTTATCTTGGGAAGATCCTTCTTAGCTACAGCGGGTGCTACAATTGATATGAGGAAAGGGATGATCTAGGTGATGTGGTAATGGATTTTGATATGGTCACGACAAGAAGGAAATCCACCATCGATGGTCAAACTTTTCTGTCGAAACTTTAGCGGATGAAGACTCAATCAAGGAGTTGGATACTAGTCCATCATCTCTTGCTGAACAGACAATACCACATCTCACAACCCATTAACTACCAGTAGAGCAATGGTACGCGCTTCCTGAACGAAATTCTCAATCTTCTGATTTTTTCAATAATGATTTAAAGAGTGAAAAAGCTGTTTTGCGCTTATGCAAGCAACGAGTTTCTCATAGAAGTCTTGGTTTTTCTTCTGATGATTTTGCAGGAAAGGGAAGTGTCTTGCCTAAGAAAGAGGTGAATCATAGCAAGGTGAAGCTCAAGAGAACTTCAAAACCTTTCTCAAAGTTTAGAATTATCATTCCTTCAGAATTAAAGGAGAAAGGAGAAGTAGTTGTCCAAGAGATGCTGCAAAATACGATGAAGCATTTTCCTAGTCTTACTCCATGGAAGAGTGTAGATCCACCCGACATTTGAGTTCCTCAACACAGTCAAGCTAAGAACAGAAAACAAGCGCTGAGTGGGAGGCAACCCACTGGTAAGTCTACTAATTTCGTTTATTTTATTTTATTTACTAACGTTTAGTTTTGGTTTTAAGTATTGCAGGATGATTCATGCTTGAAAAAAAAAATTATGCGAAGGAGTTGTGGATCGACCTTCGATCGATCTGTGCGAAATTCATGGGTGTCAATCGACACCATTCCCAGTGTCAATCGACACCACGTCGACAGGTAACAATTTTCTTCGTTTTTAAATTTATTTTAGTTTGGTTTGTTTTCTTTTACCAATTTCAGGCTAAATAACATAGTGTTGTTTAAGTCTGGGGGAGGTAGTTGCTAACTATTGTGTTATGTTTTGATTTTTTATTGAGTCAGACCAATTTTTCATTTTATTCGGGTCAAAATTTCTCCTATACTTATTTTGAACAACACTCAAAGGACCATTACCAATGCAAGTTGGTTAGTTTTACTAAGGTGTGTAACTGCAAGTGGATCGGTTTAACGGAGCGAGTTTGGATTTCTGGAGAACGCTAGAAAGGATGTTGCAGACTTCGCCCATAATGAACACTAATTTCTTGTCTTGGGGCTTGGTAATCGCAGGACTTGATTCATCTTTCAAAACTAGAAAGCGAGGACGGACCGCTCTTGAAACTTCTTCCCGGTGATGATACAACTGTCCTATATCGAATAAAAAAAAAGCCTCATGACCCTGTCCTCTCATAAGAAACAACAGTAATGAGCGCTGATCTGGAGAAGTCATAGAGATGCCAAGGAAATAAAAAGTCTACAAAAAAAGTGTAGTTCAAGTAGAAAAGGGCAATGAGAAAAGAAAAAAAAATCAATCAAAGAAATAGAAGAAAATGGCATGCATCTCTATGATATCTTTAATTGGATTAACAATTACGGAGGAAAGAGAGAGGGTAAAACGCGGGAAAGTGTTAAAGGAAGGGAAAGAATCTAGAAGACCTAGTGAACGATATTCCCTCGACGAGACCGCACTTAAATAAATGAAAAGGGTTTGCAACGGAAAGTCTGAGTTTCTTTAAGAGGTTTGGAATCAATTTGAAGTATTACTAAGCTTCTAGGGACACATCGAAGTATTACAGGACTGACTTTGCAGGTATGTGGTTTCTAAAGGAGTGAGTACATCTGTTTTGCTTAGGGACAAGCAAAAAGCTAAGTCTAGGGGAGTTGATATATCATGGTTTTTACCGGTTTTCGACCATGATATAAGTCTATTTTATAGAGTCTTTCCAGTTTTTTGCATATGTTTTAGAGTCTTTACATGTTTAATGATGTTTTGGAGCACAATTGGGAATGATGGAGCTTTTTGGAGCATTGCGGAAGAAGACGTCGAAGTGTCAAAATCGGAAATTGAAAATCATACTTGGTGTCGATCGACACCTGCTCGTCATAAGAAATTAGCAACTTTGAAGATTTGCCGTTTTTGCCCAGAAGTTCCAGAAGTTTACACTTATGTTTTATGACGGGTTTGAGACTCTAATTATATGTTTTCACAGCCATTGTTTAGGCTTGTACTTTATTTTTTTATTGAATCTTAAGAGATATCTATATTTTATATAATGTTTGCTTCATTCAATATGTATGAGTAGTTCCCTTGTTAGGTTTAGGGTTATTCAAAGGTGTTTGATGAATTGCTAGACATGAACTGAATTATAAGGATAAAATCATTAGATTTCCTCATTTGGACTTGTGTTTATTGCTTATTCTAGCTTCGCTGCCTAGAATTTGATCTTAGGTTAATTGGTAGACACGAAAGTGTGATTAATTGCCTGAACTAGTGTTAGATGAGCAAAATTCATATCTGCAAAGAAATTTGGTTTAGGGTTTTGTGAATAATTGAATCTGAATTTAATGCTTGTTTAAATTGATAGGATTTGCAATGATAGTTGGCTTTATAGGATTTAGACATAGATAATCTCTACAACGACAGCTGATTGGTTTTACAGTAGTGTTTCAAGTTTAAGAACTGTGCCTAATAATTCTTAATTATATGTTTAGATCTGCAATTCGAATTCACCTGAGATTTCTCTGCACCTAGCTTTTATTTTAATTGATTTACAACCGATTATCCTGCTTTCTTTATTACTTGATTCCTCATTCATATTATTCTTCTTAGCATAATTTGAGCATTTAAATCTATTGTGTTCCCTGATTCCATGTGGATTTGATACCCTAAATACTGCAATCCATCTCTTAATTTGAGAGAGCAACTCTAGGGAAATTTGAGCATATTAGTACCCAAGGTATATTATAATATGCCATATTACAATTTAAATTTAAAATTTACTAAGTAATCAGAAGTAAGATAAAGATTATTGTAATGCAAACGCAAGTGCAATGGTGTTGATCGGTTTAAGAGACAATTTGCACATCTTGAACAATATTACGGTAAGGGTGAGAGAAGCTCTCCTCTTCAACAAACGACACGCTTCTTAATCTAGGTACGCAGTTTCTTTTGTTGTTCTATCTATCAAATTAATTTCAAACTTGTCAAATCCCGGCAGTTCTTATAAATTTACATCATGATATTCGCTGTATTGTGTTTTGTACCTTTCTGTGTTTCTGAGAGAGAGAGAGAGTCCATGCACCTAAGGAAGAGAATGGATCACGAAATCACAATGTCGAGAACAGGCATGCAGCTTCTTTAGCCACAACACTCGGAAGCCCTCAAAATTATCATCATGAGGGCTTAGGTTACATGAATGGAATGAGCCAGACGGCTTATAGTGCCTGAAGCTTGCTGAAAAGTGCTAGCATCAGTGCATCTAAATGCATTGGCATGAAACAAAGAAACAATTTCGTGGTAAAGATCAATAACCATTTACATGTTTGTATAAACACATTCTTGATATCACGTTCTTTATATTTGCATCTCATGGAATCAAACAAAGTCTTTGTCTCAAAAGGTCCCACCTCTCCTCACTTGATTCGGATATTGAGGAGTGAAACTTTTGCTATATTCTAACAATAGTCGGCTGATTCAACAATTTGTCCTTATTAAGACACATCTCTCACAGATAATACGAAGAAGAAGATTAAATCAAGGTATGCGTCTCCGGTTATTCAAAAGAAGAATACAAACTAATCTTAACGGATACCGGAGTGACATGAGTTATGAACAAAAACAACCTTAACTTTCTCTATAATTACGGTACATGGTCCCCCAAATGTTTCGCTTTATTACACTTCAACCCCATGATTTATGATTGATAAGTAATGACCCCTTATCGAACGATGCAAATCAATAGTTGAAGTTTGTTTTAAATTCATATTCTTTTCGGCAATGTATGCCTTACTATATGTATATAATTGTATCTATTTGTGTATGAATCATAATTGTATGAAGATGGTAATTCCGCCCTCCAATGATAAAGAATCAATTTTGCTTACTGTTCATTTTCTTCTTTTCTGTCGTTCCATTTGCTTTTTCTTTGTTCTCTTTCGGTTTACTAATCGCTTTAGAGTTGGTGGAAATAAGTATTACTAGCTGTACTTTTATATCTTAACCAAAATTAAATTATATCAACTTAAAAGTGATCAATTCACTAAACTTTTGTAAAATTTACCTTCTTTTTCTCAATAGTCTATTAAATGTAACCGAATATGTTATATTTTGATATGAAATATATTTTTCAACATATTGAACCGAACATGTGCTTATAACTCTACTTAATTTGGGCATTATTGAAAACTCATAAGCTAAATTAAATAATCAGGTGCACATGTTTTTGGTTAAAAATGGCAGAAAACAAATATATTGGAAAGTCATCTTAGTTACATGATCGTCTTTACATTATTAGTGATTTTGTGGAATTATTTACATCAATCATTTTCATAGTTTGTGGCACAGGCTTCTAGCTCTCCTTTCTTGTAACACCCGCATTTTTTTTTTTTAATAATTAAACCAGGGTGAACAATAAGCGGAAAATAATCAACAAGAATCCAAATTCAATTCCAATAAATAAATAATCCAATAATCCAGCAATTACTAATTCAGGAAAATATCTAGCAACCTACAGGCTACTAAGAATTCATAACATAAACAAACTCAAATCCTATAATCCTCCGTCCTTGCCTCGATTCCATGATCACATTTTCCCTTCACCTGCAACTCAAAAGAAACCGGGAGTTGCGTGAGTATTATCATAAATACTCAGTGAAGCGGTCATCCCACAACAGATTAACATAGATTAACAATTTACAGATAAATACACATTTACTACAATTTACCAAATATTCACATTTAAATCAAAATTCCAGACGTTCATTAAAAAAAGTTATAAAGTTTTCTTAATTTCCATCCTGGTGTCGATCGACACACCACAACGGTGTCGATCGACACCTGATACTCGCGTACAAGATAATGCACCGAGTGTCGATCGACACTGCCTCTAGGTGTCGATCGACACTTACAGACAACGAGTATCATTTCTTATCGGGGTGTCGATCGACACCCTGTTACAGAGACCAGAGCCGAGACTCTCCTCTCATGTCTCGACCCGAAATCAACTCTTGGTGTCGATCGACACAACCTCTAGGTGTCTGATCACAACCTCGACTCTCCGATTCTTACACTAAAACCACCCGGAAAACGTCCACGAACAATTTACGAGCACAAACGGACAAAGGAAACCCAAAACCTCGAACAACTCCTCAACACTAATGATTTCTCTCTCGATAACTCTTCTCACATGATCTCTCTCTGATTTTCTCCCTGCGAACGACGGCTCACTATCCTAGGGTGTCGATCGACACCTCCAAAGAATATCGATACTTTGGACTTCGGTCGTTACAATTCTCCCCCACCAACACTGGATTCGTCCTCGAATCCCGACAAAATCGCCAATTAAGGCCACAACATATGAAACCTGACCCGGATTGGTCACGACTACCCGAGATCATAAACTCGGTCTCCGAGGCTCTTGTTCAGTCTCATGTTTATACGCCCGTTTCTAGACATCTATTACTCTTAACTCATTCAACACCACTCCCACTCGCAGGACGCATCCCTTAAGCTATCGGTGTCTCGTGTCCCTTCCACTCGCAGGACGCATCCCTTGAGCTCCGGGTACACAGGGGAACTAATAATCCCCTCGAGAGAACTAATCATCCCTCGATACTCGCAACGGAAACTAATCATTCCAAGGAGTATACAGGAGAACTAATCATCTCCTCTGAGGATTTAATCATCCTCGCTGAAGAACTAATCATCTCCAGATATAATGAATGAGTTATTCAGGACCGCAGCCCCTAGAGTAATAAATTCTAAGACGTCTATAAACATGTATCGATCAAAACTACCTCGCGTGGCCAACTCGATACTCCCTAATCCCGGAATATCACCACGTAACACATATAAGAAAACTCATCTTATAAAAACATAGAGATAAATAATGAACAACTCCATCTTATTAATTTCAAAACGTATAATCGTTACAACATAAACGAAAATACCAAGACACAAAAGCATCAACATGCTAACAATCGAAACTAGAACCACAAAGAGAAACAAAGCTCACGTCGCGACCTGCTTGTCGAACCATTTCCTGAACTTTAACTTTTTCTTCGCCTCTGGATCCCAAGTCTCCTCCTGGCAACCGCCACAATCCCACAAAATCCTCAACAAAGGAATCTTCTTCCGACGCAGCTCTTTGACTCCTCTCTACAGAATCCTCACAGGAACCGCCAGAACCGTCAAATCTGGCTGAAGATCCACAGGGATCTCGGGCAATAACTCCTCCGCCTCATGCAGACATTTCCTCAACATCGACACATGAAACACCTTATGAAATGCCTTCATGACCGGAGGTAACTCAAGCGGATACGCAACCGGTCCAACACGCTCCACCACAGGAAACAGACCCATAAACCGCGGGCTCAGCTTGTTCTCCCTAATGGACCTGTTAGGGCCCCGCAACATAGCCGTCTTGAGATATATGATCTCCAACCGCGAACTCAAGCTCTCGCCTCCGCTTATCAGCGTAGCTCCTCTGACGATCCTAAGCTTCCTTCATGTTTAACCTCACGATACGGATCTTCTCTGTCGTCTCCTGAACATAACTAGCTCCAAGAATACTACGCTCCGACACATGGGTCCAGCACAAAGGCGTCCTACATGGCCTCTCATACAAAGCCTCAATAGGAGCCATACCGATACTCGCCTGAAAGCTGTTATTGTAAGCGAACTCAACTAACATCAAGTGCTCGGCCCATTGGCCACCCCAATCCAAAACACACATCCTCAGCAAATCCTCCATAGTCTGAATAGTCCTCTCTAACTACCCATCAGTCTGCGGATGATACGATGTACTCAGATGTACCTTAGTGCCCATCTCTGCCTGCAACGCTCTCCAAAACTCTGATGCGAATTTGGGGTCCCGATCGGAAACAATACTGGCTGGCACCCCATGCAGCCTCACTATCTCCTTCACAAACGTCTTAGCCAACCTAGCCGCTCCATCGGTCTTCTTAATGGCTAAAAAGTGTGTGGACTTAGTCAACCAATCCACAACCACCCAGATAGCATCATAAGTCTTCAAAGTAGGCAAACCATCCACAAAATCCATCGTAATCATATCCCACTTCCACTCCGGAATGGCTAAACTCTACAAAAGACCATGCAGAACTCCATGCTCGGCCTTAACCAACAAACATGTATTGCACTTAGAAGCAGTCATCCCGCAACAAATTAACATAGATTAACAATTTACAGATAAATACGCATTTACCACAATTTACCAAATATTCACATTTAAATCAAAATTCCAGACGTTCATTAAAAAAAGTTATAAAGTTTTCTTTATTTCCAACCTGGTGTCAATCGACACACTACGACGGTGTCGATCGACACCTGATACTCACGTACAGGAAACTGCACCGAGTGTCGATCAACATTGCCTCTAGGTGTCGATCGACACTCACAGACAACTAGTATCATTTCTTATCGGGGTGTCAATCGACACAACCTCTAGGTGTCGATCGATACCCTGTTACAGAGACCAGAGCCAAGACTCTCCTCTCATGTCTCGACCCGGAATCAACGTTTAAACAACTTCCGATCAATCATACGGTAACACCACAAACAATCATCAACAAATCGTCAATCATCAATCATATATCACGAAATCATACACACCAACGCTAACCTATGGCAACCATCGTAATCACGCACTCACCTCGGCTCAACGAAGAGGAAATGAACGAAGAAGAGGATCACGGACCCTACTGATCACAGCCTCGACTCTCCAATTCTTACACCAAAACCACCAGGAAAACGTCCACGAACGATCTACGAGCACGAACGGACAAAGGAAACCCAAAACCTCGAACAACTCCTCAACACTAACGATTTCTCTCTCGATAACTCTTCTCACACGATCTCTCTCTGATTTTCTCCCTGCGAACGACGGCTCACGATCCCAAAAGCTTAAAAGAACGAGCTTAGGGTTTTTTCCCATAACCAAACTGCGTGAAAATCGCGGTTTTAGCAAACCGATACGCGATTTACGAATTGGTGTCGATCGACACTATCCTAGGGTGTCGATCGACACCTCCAAAGATTATTGATACTTTGGACTTCGGTCGTTACATTTCTAGACTAACAGAAAAGAAAAATGTTATATATATGTCCATATATTCAACAACTTGTAAATTCGATCACATTATTTATATAGATATGTATACAAGATTACATTATTTATATAGATATGTATACAAGATAATAAATAGAAATTATAATTCTCTAACTTCATTACTTAGATTAAAAACACGGCTACAAATATGTTTAGTTTTTTTTTTCTAATCAAAAAAAGCTAATTTCAAGTTTCAATATACAGAAAATATATATTAAATAATTCAACAAATATATCAGTTCTTAGAAAAGATAAAGAAATTGAATCCAAATATATTAAAACAATCTTTTGACTTTTTTCTTTTTATTTGAATAATAATTTTTTTTTTCAAAACAATTATAACAAAGACCTAGTTATTTGAATAATAATTTCTTTTTATTTCAAAACAATTAAAACAAAGATATATATTCGTAGACGTATTGCATGTGTAATTAACTACGGTAACAGACGGAAAGATTCGCTTGAGACATGAGTATCAAAGACTTTTGACAAGAAACCAAACTCATATAGATAAAATAAGATATTTCATGGATTTATCAAAAAAAAAAAAAACAACTTTCCCGATGACCTCTAGGTGTCGATCGACACTTACAGACAACGAGTATCATTTCTTATCGGGGTGTCGATCGACACCCTGTTACAGAGACCAGAGCCGAGACTCTCCTCTCATGTCTTTACCCGAAATCAACTCTTGGTGTCGATCGACACAACCTCTAGGTGTCTGATCACAACCTCGACTCTCCGATTCTTACACTAAAACCACCCAGAAAACGTCCACGAGCACAAACGGACAAAGGAAACCCAAAACCTCGAACAACTCCTCAACACTAACGATTTCTCTCTCGATAACTCTTCTCACATGATCTCTCTCTGATTTTCTCCCTGCGAACGACGGCTCACGATCCCAAAAGAGTAAAAGAACGAGCTTAGGGTTTTTTCCCATAACCAAACCGCGTGAAAATCGCGGTTTTAGCAAACCGATACGCGATTCACGAATTGGTGTCGATTGACACTATCCTAGGGTATCGATCGACACCTCCAAAGAATATCGATACTTTGGACTTCGGTCGTTACAATTCTCCCCCACCAACACTGGATTCGTCCTCGAATCCCGACAAAATCGCCAATTAAGGCCACAACATATGAAACCTGACCCGGATCGGTCACGACTACCCGAGATCATAAACTCGATCTCCGAGGCTCTTGTTCAGTCTCATGTTTATACGCCCGTTTCTAGACATCTATTACTCTTAACTCATTCAACACCACTCCCACTCGCAGGACGCATCCCTTGAGCTATCGGTGTCTCGTGTCCCTTCCACTCGCAGGATGCATCCCTTGAGCTCCGGGTACACAGGGGAACTAATAATCCCCTCGAGAGAACTAATCATCCCTTGATACTCGCAATGGAAACTAATCATTCCAAGGAGTATACAGGAGAACTAATCATCTCCTCTGAGGATTTAATCATCCTCGCTGAAGAACTAATCACCTCCAGATATAATGAATGAGTTATTCAGGACCGCAGCCCCTAGAGTAATAAATTCTAAAACGTCTATAAACATGTATCGATCAAAACTACCTCGCGTGGCCAACTCGATACTCCCTAATCCCGGAATATCACCACGTAACACATATAAGAAAACTCATCTTATAAAAACATAGAGATAAATAATGAACAACTCCATCTTATTAATCTCAAAACGTATAATCGTTACAACATAAACGAAAATACCACGATACAAAAGCATCACGTCGCGACCTGCTTGTCGAACCATTTCCTGAACTTTAACTTCATCTTCGCCTCTGGATCCCAAGTCTCCTCCTGGCAACCGCCACAATCCCACAAAATCCTCAACAAAGGAATCTTCTTCCGACGCAGCTCTTTGACTCCTCTCTACAGAATCCTCACAGGAACCGCCAGAACCGTCAAATCTGGCTGAAGATCCGCAGGGATCTCGGGCAATAACTCCTTCGACTCATGCAGATACTTCCTCAACATCGACACATGAAACACCTTATGAAATGCCTTCATGACCGGAGGTAACTCAAGCGGATACGCAACCGGTCCAACACGCTCCACCACAGGAAACAGACCCATAAACCGCGGGCTCAGCTTGTTCTCCCTAATGGACCTGTTAGGGCCCCGCAACATAGCCGTCTTGAGATATATGATCTCCAACCGCGAACTCAAGCTCTCGCCTCCGCTTATCAGCGTAGCTCCTCTGACGATCCTAAGCTTCCTTCATGTTTAACCTCACGATACGGATCTTCTCTGTCGTCTCCTGAACATAACTAGCTCCAAGAATACTACGCTCCGACACATGGGTCCAGCACAAAGGCGTCCTACATGGCCTCTCATACAAAGCCTCAATAGGAGCCATACCGATACTCGCCTGAAAGCTGTTATTGTAAGCGAACTCAACTAACATCAAGTGCTCGGCCCATTGGCCACCCCAATCCATAACACACATCCTCAGCAAATCCTCCATAGTCTGAATAGTCCTCTCTAACTACCCATCAGTCTGCGGATGATACGATGTACTCAGATGCACCTTAGTGCCCATCTCTGCCTGAAACGCTCTCCAAAACTCTGATGCGAATTTGGGGTCCCGATCGGAAACAATACTGGTTGGCACCCCATGCAGCCTCACTATCTCCTTCACAAACGTCTTAGCCAACCTAGCCGCTCCATCGGTCTTCTTAATGGCTAAAAAGTGTGTGGACTTAGTCAACCTATCCACAACCACCCAGAAAGCATCATAAGTCTTCAAAGTAGGCAAACCATCCACAAAATCCATCGTAATCATATCCCACTTCCACTCCGGAATTGCTAAACTCTACAAAAGACCATGCAGAACTCCATGCTCGGCTTTAACCAACAAACATGTATTGCACTTAGAAGCAGTCATCCCGCAACAGATTAACATAGATTAACAATTTACAGATAAATACACATTTACCACAATTTACCAAATATTCACATTTAAATCAAAATTCCAGACGTTCATTAAAAAAAGTTATGAAGTTTTCTTAATTTCCAACCTGGTGTCAATCGACACACCACGACGGTGTCGATCGACACCTGATACTCACGTACAGGAAACTGCACCGAGTGTCGATCAACATTGCCTCTAGGTGTCGATCGACACTCACAGACAACTAGTATCATTTCTTATCGGGGTGTCAATCGACACAACCTCTAGGTGTCGATCGACACCCTGTTACAGAGACCAGAGCCAAGACTCTCCTCTCATGTCTCGACCCGGAATCAACGTTTAAACAACTTCTGATCAATCATACGGTAACACCACAAACAATCATTAACAAATCGTCAATAGTCAATCATATATCACGAAATCATACACACCAACGCTATAAACGCTAACCTATGGCAACCATCGCAATCACGCACTCACCTCGGCTCAACGAAGAGGAAATGAACGAAGAAGAGGATCACGAACCCTACTGATCACAGCCTCGACTCTCCAATTCTTACACCAAAACCACCAGGAAAACGTCCACGAACGATCTACGAGCACGAACGGACAAAGGAAACCCAAAACCTCGAACAACCCCTCAACACTAATGATTTCTCTCTCGATAACTCTTCTCACACGATCTTCCTCTGATTTTCTCCCTGCGAACGACGGCTCACGATCCCAAAAGCTTAAAAGAACGAGCTTAGGGTTTTTTCCCATAACCAAACTGCGTGAAAATCGCGGTTTTAGCAAACCGATACGCGATTTACGAATTGGTGTCGATCGACACTATCCTAGGGTGTCGATCGACACCTCCAAAGATTATTGATACTTTGGACTTCGGTCGTTACATTTCTAGACTAACAGAAAAGAAAAATGTTATATATATGTCCATATATTCAACAACTTGTAAATTCGATCACATTATTTATATAGATATGTATACAAGATTACATTATTTATATAGATATGTATACAAGATAATAAATAGAAATTATAATTCTCTAACTTCATTACTTAGATTAAAAACACGGCTACAAATATAATTAGTTTTTTTTTTCTAATCAAAATAAGCTAATTTCAAGTTTCAATATACAGAAAATATATATTAAATAATTCAACAAATATATCAGTTCTTAGAAAAGATAAAGAAATTGAATCCAAATATATTAAAACAATCTTTTTACTTTTTTCTTTTTATTTGAATAATAATTTTGTTTTTTCAAAACAATTATAACAAAGACCTAGTTATTTGAATAATAATTTCTTTTTATTTCAAAACAATTAAAACAAAGATATATATTCGTAGACGTATTGCATGTGTAATTAACTACGGTAACAGACGGAAACCAAACTCATATAGATAAAATAAGATATTTCATGGATTTATCAAAAAAAAAAAAACAACTTTCCCGATGACCTCTAGGTTTTAAAAGTTTTATATTAGTATATATTAGTTTTGTTTCTTACACATGCAAACTAATAGTGATGGTAACAAAAAAAAAGTGAGATTTTCATATTTTTATATTAAAGAAGAACAGAAAAAAGAGGAGACAAAACTTAAGTGAATGAAAAAGTGAGAGTAAGATGTAAGAAGAAAGAAGGAACATATTATTGCCTTTTGAATTCAAAGCTAAAGCTACGAGTTTATGTTCCATGTTTTAAAGGAACATGTGACGTTTCGATCAACTTTAAAAATGATTCTCCCTGTTTTTCTTTTTCGTCTATAAAGTATGTATTATAGAATTTTAGTGTTTTAGAAGTACATAACAAAGAAACACAAACTTTTAAAGTTCAAATAAATTTTAGGATTAAACGACTAATTAAATTAAAGATTTCATGAAAAAAAAATAAGACCAAATGAAGAATGTAGGTGATGAGGTAAAAAGTTTTAACCTATTTAAAACAATCTAGACTGCAAGTGCACAGTCAATCAATTGTAGTATTTAGGGATCAAATCCACAAAGATTGATGGTAACACTATAGGTTTGCGGGAAAACAATCAAGTTAAAAAAAATGACGTGGTTTCGGTTGTGAATAGTTTTACCCTATTTAAAACAATCTAGACTGCAAGTGCACAGTCAATCAATCATAGTACTTAGGGATCGAATCTACATTGATTGATGGTAACACTATAGGTTTGCGGGAAAACAATGAAGCTAAGACAAATGAGGTGGTTTTGGTTGTGAATTGTTCAAATTCGGTAACTTCTACTTTTGTAATCAATAAAGACAAACGTTGGGCTAGGGAAATCTCAGGGTTCATAGGCCAATTTGTTTAGGTTTTCATGCGGTATCTAATAAGTTATTTTCCTAACTTGAATACTCTTAATGATATAATCAACCGACTGTCGCAGTGAAGATTAATATATCTAGACATCCTAGTTACTCAATTGTCGCAATAGCAATTAGAATAGATAGATATGCATAAATGCTCAAGATTCGATATGTTAAGCTAGATTCTTAACTCAACTTTTGCAGGTTAAAACTCTAAGATCATCTAAACACTAGCTAGTTAAATTTCAACCAATGAGATTAAGATGAATCAAACCACAAGTCAACTTTCGCAATACAAGTGATACGCATTAAACACAAGTGTAGATGAAGAATTATTAGATCCTATGCATGTTCCTATTTATCGATCCCTGAAAACTCTCAAGACATCCCCTTAACCTAACAATAAAACTACTCACTCATGAAGAACGCAACCATAAAAAAAGATTGAATAAAGATGTCTCATATAAATAAGAAAATATTTAGAAATCTTCTCTATGTGATACAAAGATGAAAAATCGTCTCCTTAACAAACTTGTAATGATAGAATCGATAAAAACTACTTGGATTTAGTGCCTTCTTATGGGGCTTCGAATGACGGCTATAAGCAATAAGTTTTGTGTGTGAAGTGGTGAAAAGTGGTGAACGCGTGATGAAAAGTGGTGATGAATTTCATGGCCTCTCTTCGCCTTTTATATATGTAGAGGTCGGCTAAGGTAAATCCCTAAGAGATTTGGGGAATATTCTCCAAAATAGAAGTAAATCTTTTAATTCAGACATGGTGATCGACCGGTCACCTCCTCAAACAACCAAGCTTTTTTAATTATTAATTAATTACCTTAATTTAGTATTTCTATAAATACAAATTTTCAACGGTTAATTCAAGCCAGCAATAACCACCGGAAAACACAAATCAATTTAAATCAATAATTCCATTAAACAAATAAACCAAACAAACCAATTCAATCATAACGATTCAACTTCAATCTGAATTCCATATACAAACTATGCTAGCAACCTAAATACCAAGTTCTACTTGGCTCAATAAAACATAGAAATCCTAATCATCCTCTTCCCACGCCATGATTCCACGATCACGCATTCCTTTTTACCTGCAACACATGGAAAAACGAGTTGCGTGAGTATTATCACAAATACTCAGCGAGTCGGTTATCCCGTCTACTGGTTATATAAAAGATAGGATAACGTATAACAAAGATACTACATAGTCATTTAGCATTTCACAATGTTCCAGTTACCAAGATAAGAACCCACAATACAACAATCAGTGTCGATCGACATACCACCATGGAGTTGATCGACACACCAACACAAACACAGAAATCACGTAAGGGTGTCGATCGACGCTACCACTAGGTGTCAATCGACACACTATCTCAGAACACAGACCGATATGAGAATACAAGGGGTGTCGATCGATACTCCGTCGTAGAAGGTAGAATCAAGCCTGTCGTCTCACGGCTCGACTCCGATTCATCGAACAATCATTCACAACGATTAACAGTACGATTTACACACGAAAATCATACAGGTAACACATGAAAAGCAATAACAGCATCAATTCCACCAAAATCAATCAAACGACATCCTAACACTCGATTATCCATAACCACGATCGCACACTCATCTTAGCCTATGAATGAACAACGGATTTGAGAGTGAGAGACATGAAACAATGACTTCCTTTACTGGAAATCACCAACACTACGATTCTAGAGCACCTAAACTCACTCACGAGCCTCAAGGAACGAAAATCGATCACCAACACTCACAAATCCTCTCTTTCTCTCTTCTCTTATCGAAAAAATGTTTTTCTTATGATGAAAAATGGCTGCTCGACGCACAAACCCTTATAAACATGTCCCTAGGTTTCTGAGCCGTAAACCAAGCCAAAACGACAATTAAAAATCTAACTGAAACAACTCCGAAACATTGTTGTCGATCGGCAACCACCCTTGGTATTGATCGACACCCCTACCAAAATACAAAAATTTTGGTTTTGGGATGTTACAACTCTCCCTCACTACCCTGGATTCAACCTCGAATTCCGACAAACCGTTTACCAAAGACCATAATCCTGACCCTACCCGGTCTGTACCACTCGAGATCACCACACACAAACTCCAAAATTCACATACAGTCCGATGCTTACCTTCGTTTTCAGACAATAATTACGCTTAACTCAATACCACACCCTCTCACTCGCATGAACACATATCTAGGGTAACCACCATCCTCGAGAGAACCACCATCTCTCCCTACTTATATTGGGAATTACCATCCAAAATAAGTATCCAGGGGAACCACCATCCCTTCAAGAGAACCAGCAATAACCATCTCTCTATACGTATATTAGGAACCACCATTCCAAATAAGTATACAGGAGAACCACCATCTCCAAAAAAAGTATCCAGGAGAACTACCATCTCCAAATACAATGCGTTATTTGGGGACACCATGGCCCCTAGAGTAATCAATTCCTAAACGTCCCTAAGCATCTAACGACTAGAACAACCTTATTTGGTGTAAACCTGATATTCCCAGACCCGGAATATCATCACAAACATGACCAAAACTGATATATCATGGTTTTTACCAGTTTTTAGCCATGATATAAGTCCCTTTTTAGAGTCTTTTCGGTGTTTCTTGAGTTTGTTTTAGGATAAAACACGTTTGGAGGCAAATGAGCAAGGAATGGAAGAAAATGAGCACAAAAGAGTCAGAATTTTGGCATTCGTTGAAACACTTCCCACCGATGGATAGGCGTGATATTTTGATACAAGATAGATCGTTGAGTTAGCTTTCATTTGGAAGTAATGTGAAGATATTCCAACGGTGGGATCGAGAGTTATCAGAGTTTTAGTGAAGACTGGCGAATTTGCTTAAATCAGCCGGTTTGCTGGAAAATAAGAAAATTGCAGATATTCCTATTTTGACTCGATTTGAACCAAAAACGTGATTTAGCCTATTTATTCTAGTTTTAAGCCATTGTTTAGGCGATGCTTTATTTTATTGAAACTTAGAGAGAGATTTGTAAAACAACTTTGGAGAGACAAATCAGACTCTTTCACTGAAGATTTTGAATTCGTTTATCTATTTTCTTATCCTTTTATGCAATCTATATTATTCATGATATTTGTTTCATTCACCATGTCTGAGTAGATTTCTTGTTAGGTTTAGGGTTATTCAAAGGTAATTGATGGATTGCTAGGTTGAATTAAATTGTTATGATAAAATCATTAGAGTTCTCATCTTAATTTGTGTTTATTGCTTATTCTAGCTTCGTGACCTAGAATATGATCTTAGGTTAATTGGTAGACACAAAAGTGTGATCAATTTCCTGAACTATTTTTAGATGAGCAAAATTCCTATCTTTAAAGAAATTTGGTTTAGGATTTTGTGAACAATTGAACCTGAACTTAATGCTTGTTTGAATTTATAGGATCTGCAAAGAAATTTGGGATTCTAAAGTTTAGACATAGATAATCTCTGCAATGAAAGCTAATTGGTTTTATATTAGTGTTTCAATTTCAAGAACAATGCTTAATAACGTCCTAACTTTCTGTCTAGATCTGCAATTCGGATTCACCTGAGATTTTCCTAAGCATAGCTTTTGTCCAATTGATTTTTAAGAACTTTAATCATCATCTGCTTGCTTTATTAATTGTTTTTACTTTATACATTATTCTCTTAGCTTAATTATATTGTGTGATTCCTTTTCCCTGTGGATTCGATCCCTAAATACTACTAAGATTCCTTAATTTGAGAGAGTAGTTCAGGGTAAATTTGAGAATATCAAATTTTTGCGCCATTGCAAGGGAATTGAAATTACCTTTAGATTTCGATTATTAGAATTTTGTCTAAGTTTTTCTTTTTGTTTTTGATTTTACTAAATAGCATTTGTTTTGTGTTTTAGGATGAATACTTTAGTGTTAGTTCGTGGTAAAGATGGTAGTTTGGTTGATGCAGAGGGAAACAGACGCAATGAGCGAACAAATACTTGATGCTTATGGGAATGTGAATGTTGAGCAAGTAGCACCAAAAAAAAAGTCAATGCTCGCTGTGGACGCACCTTGGGTTATTACAACAAACCGGACCAGTTCTACACAAATCGAGCTACGATTCGTCCACTTGCATTTCAGAAGAACGACTTTGAGATGAAGCCTGCATACTTTAACCTTGTGTCTCAGCATCCTTTCCATGGTGTTCCACACGAGCACCCGATGGACCACATTGAGAAGTTAGAGGACTTAGCATCTACCATCAAAGCTAATGGAGTGTCTAGTGACTATATGTTCTGCAAGCTCTTTCCTTACTCTCTAAGTGGAGATGCATCTTATTGGCTTAAGCAGCTTCAACCAGGATCGCTAACTACTTGGGAGGACACCAAGAATGCTTCCCTCAATAATTTCTTTGATGATGCCAGATCCGGGGATTTAAGAATGAAGATTGCTACATTCCGCCAAGGAGAGACCGAATCATTTAAGGCTTCATGGGCGCGATTTAAGGGATATCAGAGAGATTGTCCTCATCATGGCTTTCGCGATATTCAATTGCTTGGTATCTTCTTCAATGGAGTGGATTGGAGGTACCAGTTGGCGCTGGATGCTACGAGTAGTGGAAACTTTAAAACAATCTATCCAGAAGATGTCATTTCGCTTATTGAAAACTTAGCTTCTAGCAATATTAGCAAGAATGCCGATTTTGAAAGGAAGAAGCTAGGTGGAAACAAGGATGGTAGTCAGATAGTGGAGGTGAATGCTAAGCTGGACTCTATGTATAGTCTTCTTGTTGGGAAGAAGTCGGCTCACTTTACTCAAGAGGTTGAGACTTTTGCTCCAGAGGTAAGGAATGAAGAGGAAGATGTGAACTACATCAATGGGACTAGATTTCAGAGATTTGGTAATCATCAAGGATATGGTTTATTAGATGCCTCCCGCTCAATCTTTGGATAATGAGATGAAATCTATGCTGGAGCGAATCTTGGAGGGTCAACAGAAGACGACTATGAGTTTCAATGGGAAGATGGATGCAATGTATACTGACTTGAATGGGAAGATCGAAGCTTTAAATATTCATGTCAAGAAGCTGGATGTTCAGGTTGCTCAAATTGTTGGGTATATCAAGAGGCAAGAAGGATTTCTTCCTAGAAAGACCAATACCAATCCTAAGCATTCTTGCAATGTGATTTAAGATGATTTTAGAGTAGCAGAGGCAGGGTATCAGTCGAAACCACCTTTGTGTCAATCGACACCAGCTAAAAATATTAAAATTTTGAGTTTTAACGGACCAGAATCTATCAAAACAAGAAAAAATCAGGGGTCGACAGACTGGTTGTCGCTCGTCACCACTTCTGGGTGTCAAGCGACACAACCTCTAGCGTCGATCGATACCACTATAGGACGAAAAACCTGCACTTTGAAAAAACTGTAGAATTTCAAGTAGAAAAGGTTTATATCCCTAAAGTTCCATTCCTAAATAAAAGAAAGTCTAAAGAAGAGGTAAATTAAGCTAGATGCAAGGTAATGATGGACAAGCTAATGATTGAGATGCCTCTAGTGGATGTAGTCAAGCTTTCACCTACGTTAAGAAGATATGTTAAGAGAATGGTTTTGAATGGTGTGAGTCCTGAAGAAATAGCATTGCTTACTAGAGATGTCAGTGCGATTCTCTTGAACACATTCCTAGTCTCAATGAAAAAGAAGAAGGTAATGGCCTCTGAACAAGTTAGTGCTATGATTCAGAGTAGGATTTTAGTGAAGCTACCGAATCCAGAGAACTTTGTGCTTGATTGCTCAATCTCAACAGGGAAGTTTCCTCATTCTCTTTGTGATTTAGGATCGGGTATTAACTTTGATGCCACTCTCAGTTCCAGCTAGACTTGGAATGACTGATTTCAGGCAAATTAGGATATATCTTATCCTAGCTGATCGATCCAAGAGAATCCCATAAGGAGTTTTAGAGGATTTTCCAATGAAGATTAAAGACTACGTGATTCCCACAAACTTTGTGGTTTTGGAATATGATGAACAACCTCAAGATCCTCTTATTCTGGGAAGATCATTCTTAGCTACAGCTGGGGCTACCATTGATGTCAGAAAAGAGAAGATGAAGCTTGATTTAGGTGATGTTGTCATGGATTTTGATGTGGACAAGACAAGGAGGAAATCCACCATTGATGTCACACCTTTTCTGTGGAAACTTCAATGGATGAAGATATAATCAAGGAGCACTGAGAGGACATTACTACTGGATATGTCAAGGAGATGGATACTAGTAAGCAAGTGAACAAGCCGGTTGCTCTAACCTCCAATAAAGCAAAGGTATGCACTTTGTGGAATCAATTCAAAACCCCTTGATCTCGTCAATAAGAATTTAAAAAGTGCAAAAGTTGTTTCACACTTATGTAAGCAACGAGATTCTCGTAGAAGACTTTGTGTTTCTTTTGATGATTTTGTAGGAAAAAAAAGTGTCCCACCCAAATCCCGCCTTGCTATTGTTCCTCACTTTCTTGGTCAATGGCATGCACCTAATGCCTACACGCCACCATGGATGAAGAGCCATTGTTCTCCGAGGCATTCCCTACCAATTTATGATCCACTAGACGCTGAGCCCCGACACAGTCAAGCTAATAACTGAAAACAAGCGCTGAGTGGGAGGCAACCTACTGATAATTATACATATTTTAATTTTCAATTGTATTTCTAAGTTTTGTGGTTTTGGTTTTAAGTGTTTCAGGTTTTCACCTTATGAAAAAAAGCGTGCAAAACTCGTGCAGAATGACCGATCCATGTAATGATCAAATTATCATTACAACAACGACTGAGTGAAGGATCCATCTGAGCTAATATCGATCGACACTAACCCGTGTCTCGATCGACACAAGAGCAAATCCCGTGAAAGGTATTGCAAAAAAAAATTAATTTCTTTTTATACCTTTCTCTTTGTTTATTTTCACACCTGGACGGTGTGAAGTAAGTTTGGGGGGGAAGGTATACATCATTTACTAAAGATATTTTCTTTGTTTTGTTTACTCTTTGAGTCTGTTTAAATCGTTTTATCGGGTCGAAACTCACCTAAGCTTGCTTTAATAGAACATAACAATTAGGAACATTACCAAAGCAAGTTGATTGGTTTTACCAGGTGGGTAGCTGTTAGTTGATCAGCCTAATGGAGAGAGTCTAGAATCATAAAGAATTATAAAAGTAAGTAGCTAACTCCACCTCTAAATGAACTTTACTTTCTTGTCTTGGGGCTTAGTAATCGCAGGACTAGATTCCTCTTTTAGCACTAGCAAAGAGAGGATATGCTCCATTTCGTTTTCCCTTAACAGAGTAAAAAAAATGTATGAGAAAAAGTGGAAAGACACTCGAGACCATTTCTTCTCACAAGAAACAACAGTAGCGAGGCCTCATGACACTGTCTTCTCACAAGAAATAACAGTAATGAGCGCTATTCTAAGACTACATAGTGATCCTCGTGACCCTGTCTTCTCACAAGGAACAATAGTAATGAGTTGAATCCTATGAAACCATGTAAATGGACAAAATAAACTAAGGGAAGCGAAAAAGGGAGCAGCACAGAAAAGTCTTAAAGAAAGGGAAAGAATCTATAAGTTGTGCGATCGATATTCCCTCGATGAGACCACACTTAATTAATTGAAAGGGGTTAGTAACTAAGAGTCTGAGTTTCTCTAAGGTGTTTGGATTTAATCTTGAGGATTTCTAGACTTGTAGTGATTACATCAAAGTATTAACTGTTGATAACTTTGCAGTACGTGGATCCTAGAGCACCGATTACACTTGTTTTTCTTGAGGACAAGCAAAAAGCTAAGTTTGGGGGAGTTGATATATCATGGTTTTTTACGGATTTTTAGCCATGATATAAGTCCGTTTTTACAGTCTTTTCAGTGTTTCTTGAGCCTATTTAGGAAAAAAACACGTTTGGAGGCAAATGAGCAAGGAATATAAGAAAAGGAGCACAAAAGAGTCATAAGATTGGCATTTGTTGAAGGATTTCCACCAATGGATCGACGTGATATTTTGACTCACAATAGACTATTGAGTTAGCTTTCATTTGGAAGTAATTTGAAGATATTTCAACAGTGAAGACAAGTGAATCTGCCTAAATCGACATGTTTGCTAGAAAATATGGAAATTACAGATTTTCCTATTTTGATTCGATTTGAACCAAAAACGTGATTTAGACTATTTATTCTAGTTTTAAGCCATTGTTTAGGCGAGGCTTAAGTTTATTGATACTTAGAGAGAGATTTGTAGCACAACTTTGTAGAGACAAATCAGACTCCTTCACTAAATATTTTGAATTCGTTTATCTATTTTCTTATCCTTTTATGCAATCTATATTATTCATGAGGTTTGTTTCATTCACCATGTTTGAGTAGATTCTTTGTTAGGTTTAAGGTTATTCAAAGGTGATTGATGAATTTATAGGTTAAATTAAATTGTTAGGATAAAATCATTAGAGTTCTTCATCTTGATTTGTGTTTATTGCTTATTATAACTTCCCAACCTAGAATCTGATCTTAGGTTAATTGGTAGACACAAAAGTGTGATTAATTTTCTGAACTAATCTTAGATGAGCAAAATACCTATCTACAAAGAAATTTGGTTTTTTGATTTTGTGAACAATTAAACCTGGACTTAATGCTTGTTTGAATTTATAGGATTCGAAAAGAAATTTGGGATTCTAAATTTTAGACATAGATAATCATTGCAGCGAAAGCTGATTGGTTTTATATTAGTGTTTCAAGTTCAAGAACAGTGCTTAATAAAGTCATAACTATATGTCTAGATTTGCAATTCGGATTCACCTTAGATTTTTCTACGTCTAGCTTTTGTCCAATTGATTTTTAAGAACTTTAATCATCATCTGCTTGCTTTATTAATTGTTTTTACTTTATACAATATTCTCTTAGCTTAATTCAAATTTGAAGTTTATTTTGTGATTTCTTTTCCCCGTGGATTCGATCCCTAAGTACTACTACAGTTTCTTAATTTGAGAGAGTAGCTCAGGGTAAATTTGAGCATATCTAAAACCATTGGTCAATACTAAACCGCACATATAAGAAGAACTGCTCAACTTATAAAAACAATGAAATATAAGAACACTCCATTTTATAAATCTCCTAAAATGTATAAATCGTTACAATACAACGAAAAATACATTAATCACACGCAACAATAGCACTCAGCTAACTTTGAAACCGGAGCCACACAGATAACACAAGCTCAGGCTACGACTTGCTTGTCGAACCACTTGCTGAACTTCACTTCTTCCTTGCCTCAGGCTCCCAAGTCTCCTCCTCCGTACCAGCACAAACCCACAAAACTCTTAACACTGGAATTTTCTCCCGCGCAACACCTTAACTCTCCTCTTGAGAATCCTCAAAGGTCTCGCCGCCACAAAAAAATTTGGCTGAAGGGCCTTCAGAATCTTAGCCACTAACTCCTTTGAAACACACAAGCATCTCCTCAACATTGACACATGATACACCTTATAAAATGCCTTCACAATTGGGATAACTCTAACCGATATGCTACCGGCTTAACTCACTCCACCACTAAAAACGGACCCCTCAACATGGTCATCTTGTGATACACCCGATCTTATGAACTCGGATAGTTCTGATTCTTTTTGGAGATGTTTCGTAATTGAGCTGAAAATGTTCTCCAAGTAATTGCATGCTTTGAATCTTTGTGGTTCAACTGATACGCTTCAAATAGTGAACATATGTACATGACAAGTCTATTTATCATTGTGCATCCGGTTTGATTGAGCTTTGGTTCAACTGCCGGTTTGATGACCTCATCAATACTCCTGCACTTGAAGCATCCTCGACCACACCGACTCGATCTAGAAGCATCATCTTATCTTCTCTTCTAACCCTGCGCAGGCTTACCGGCCTTGCTAGAACCAGAACCACCATGTTGCTGCTGAGTCCTCAGCTGTACAATAGGAGCAACCACTGGCAGGACAACCACTGTTGTTGCCGAATAATCTGCAGGACCTCTGCTCGAGCAAAAAACACACTCCTCCCTCATCCTCCACTCATCAGCTTTCTCAGGTCCAACTCCGCCTGAGAAAAACACTGTACTCGAAAAACACTGTTAGATGCTCCTCAGCCCCCACGGCCCTCGGTTGTACCTCTACCATGGGAGGCTCTACTGGAGCTTGCACCGGAGCTATCGTTGGTAACCGCTCCAGCAACTGCATCAACGAACCCACGAGACGATCCTCTCGGCCCCGAACTGCTGCAACACCCACATATGGGCCCACTACACAACTAGCTGCCTTGACACCCCTCCCAGCACCACCAGTACTCGCACTAGCACTCATCGCAGCCACACTATCGGATGACTCAAACATGCGCCCCTGGCCACGATCTCAGCCTCCACCATGGCCTAGACCTCTACCAAGACCTCTAGCTCTTGTATCCATCACTTTGCATTCCCAAAAAATATAGACTAAGATACTATAACTACAGAGAATAGAAGTCACAAACAATCACAAATACTTACCGCAGAATCTCTTTAAAGGCCCGAAGAGGATGATCTAAGACTCTACTACTCCTAGAATTGACTAAATACTCAATATCAATTCTAAACACATAGTCTCAAATCATTTAACCTACTGCCCTAAAACCATAAGGGCTCTGATACCAAAATTAAACAACCAAGATTTTTTATTATTATTAATTAATTAACCCAAATTTAGTATTCCTATAAATACTAATTCTCAACGGTTAATTCAAACCAACAATAAACAGTGAAAAACACAAATCAGTTTAAACCAATAATTCCATTATACAAATAAACAAACAAACCAATTCAATCATAACAATTCAACATCAATCTGAATTCCATATTCAAACTAAGCTAGCAACCTAAATACCAGTATCTACTCAGCTCAATAAAATATATAAATTCTAATCATTCTATTCCTACGCCATGATTCCGCGATCACACATTCTTTATTACCTTCAACATATGGAAAAATGAGCCGTGTGAGTATTATCTCAAATTCTCATTGAGTCAGTCATCCCGTCTACTGGTTATATAAAAAATAGGATAACGAATGCCAAATTACTACACAGCCATTTAGCAGTTCACAATGTTCCAATTACCAAGATAAGAATCCACAATCCAACACCACAATACATCAATCAGTGTCGATCGACACACCACCACGGTGTCGATCGACACACCAACACAAACACAGAAATCACGTTAGGGTGTCGATCGGTGTCGATCGACACTATCACTAGGTGTCGATCGACACACTATCTCAGAACACAGACCAACATGAGAATACAAGGGGTGTCGAGTGACACTTCCTCTAGGTGTCGATCGACACTCCGTCGCAGAAGCAAGAATCGAGCATGTCCTCTCATGGCTCGACTTCGTTTTATTGAACAATCATTCACAACTATCAACAGTACGATTTACACACAAAAATCATACAGGGAACACATGAAAAGCAATAACAACATCAATTCCACCAAAATCAATCAAACGACATCCTAACACTCGATTATCCATAATCACGATCGCGCTCCCACCTTAGCCTATGAATGAACAACGAATTTGAGAGTGAGAGACACGAAATAGTGACTTCCTTCACTAAAAATCACCAACACCACGATTCTAAAGCTCATAAACTCACTCACGAGCCTCAAGGAACGGAAATCGATCACCAACACTCACAAATCCTCTCTTTCTCTCCTCTCTTATAGGAAACACGTTTTCTTATGATGAAAAACGGCTGCTCGACGCAGAGACCCTTATAAACGAGTCCCTAGGTTTTCGAGCGATAAACCGAGGCAAACTAGCGATTAAAAATCAAACCAAACAACTCTGAAATATTGGTAACGATCGACACCCATACTAAAATACAAAACAAATGGTTTTGGGATATTACACCACCTGTGATCGATCGGTCGCTTTGTTAACACTAGAGTCAGTGATCGATCGGTCGCTCGCTTTGTTAACACTAGAATCAGTGAAAATCAGACACACACACTCTTTAACTATAAATACTTATTAACGACCGGTTGGACGTGTAGGTGATCGATTGGTTGCGTCTCTTCATATCCTGCTCTTGCTTCTGCTTCAAAATTGATCCAACAGTGGTAATATCTTCATCTGAGACAAAACATCTGACGGTCCAAATCTGTCATTTTCGAAATTGCTTGTTTTCACATTTTTTTTGCCTAAAATGTTCCAAATTCCTATAAAGCTCTCAAACCCCAAGAAAACACTAAAAATTGTATTTAATTACCAAAACCAAGCCGTTTTATTTTATTATTAAAATCGTATTTAAAACATAGTAAAAGTGGTAAAACATGATGCATATCAGTAGGTTATCGAATTCGATAAAAGCAAACCTTGTAGTATTTTTCATTAATATTAATGTGGATAAGACGGCAGTTTATTTAATTTAACGTGAAGTAAAACGGATATAAGCACAAATTTTTTTGTTACAAATAAGTAGTAGCAATTTACCACTTCATGAGTTTTAGAATAAATGCTGTGTATTATACAAATATTTTGTTGAACAAATTTATTATTTTAATAAAAGTTTTGATAAAGAACTATATCATTTTCTAAGTATCTCGTTCTAAAACTTATAATAATGTAAATATACATTTTAATAATGTTTAATAAGAATAAAAAAATGTTTAATATAAAAATTGGGTCGACTATTTACCATTTTTTTCTTTAAATTCGTTTTATAAATTATGAAATCAACCTAAATTTCAATTCGAAATACAAAATTGTAGATACACTGTCATTACGACTTAAATAAAATCACATGAACAAAGTACTTTAACACACACATGTGTAAAACATAAACGCACGTGCACATTAAGTGACAAGCAAATAATTGAACACTAAAACTAGACTTTTCTGATAAATAAAATTGATACATCATTGATTTTGAGTCACTATACTCCCGACAACGAAAACGACTGAACAGAAATGTTTTGATGCTGCTTCTGCCAAATTCTGTCGTTAACATTCACCGAACTCAATCTACTTTTTATTATTGTACTAACAGTTAACGTGTACGTATATCCTATATATCCATCCACACTAATTTCATTGTCTAAAATTCAATTTTTTTTAGTTTGAGCATGAACTAGTTGTATGAAAGAGGCAGAATTAGACGACACGAACGAATAAAATCGGCTATAGCAAAGTGTAACGAACAGTTTGATGATTGTTTTTCTTATATACATCTCACAAATCTACACATACGCCTAACTGAAAATAGTGTATACGTACGATATTAACGAGTGTTACAAATCTCAGTCATTTTAATGGTGATTATATTACTGATCTGTAAAATAATTATCAAACTCTAACTAATTTTTTAGTGTTTTGAGTTTAAAAAAAAAAAAATCATATTTCATGCGAAACATGGTAGTTTATCATATTTTGCATCCAAAATAATTTAATTAACACACAATGTGTATGCCAACACAATTTTCAATGGATCTTTGTTCATAAACTATATTTGAATTTTGAAACTTACCACCTGAAAATATTAGCGAAATTATATATAAATGGAATCGTCATTTTATCATAGTAACTGAATTTGAATATAGATTACATGTCACGGACCGAGTGAAATCTGTTTCTTCGTTTAAAATAATACGGCTAGGTATCCGATTAATAGGTCAGATCTCTGATTAAAAGCTTGCCCATTAATCTGTTGGAACAATATTTAATAGGCATTTAGGCCTCATAAAGATGTGTTGAGATGTGAAGAGAAATGTGTATTAGGCCTTTAGGCTTAAAGGAAACTCATGTTAGAGTTCAAAACATGGAGCATGAGTGGAGAAAAAATTCACCCGAGCCGGACCAAACCGAACCAAATTGAACCGGGCGTGGTTTTGTGGTCTTGTGATCTAAAAAAGATCTACAGGTCAAAGCTCGAGCAAACACAAAAAGAGTTAGATTGACCCACAGGTCAAGCTCGAGTAAAGATGTTATATTTTGAATTCTGATTCAATTATAAATGAGTCAAACATTCTTTCATGGAAATCACGCTCATTAAGTACGCATAATTCTCGCCCAAAACGGTTTTGACATTTGGAAATCTCACTCATTAACTCCGCATAATTCTCGCCTATTAATTCCATAAAGGTTTTAGATTTTTGGAATTAGGGAGTTAAATTCTTTGATTATCTAATCAGCCTCTCTTCTCTCTTAGCTATAGAGATATACACAATACTCTGAATTAAAAATCAAAAACAAAAGTTCATAACAACAATCTCTTTCAAGAGTAAGTGTAGGAGTCGAGACTCGAACAATTGAATTTGTAGGGTTGTAGAGGAAATGTGAGACTCCTGAGTAAATCACAATGCGGAAAATGTAAACACTTGCGTTTGTTGTTAAGAGAGCTTTATTCCTTTTGATGCAAAATTCTGATCCCCTTTTCTGGGTGAATACAATGAGGTATTTATAGCTTTTTAGACTAGGGCTAATAATACATTTGGGTCAGGCCCATTAAGCATTTAAATGACTTTTGGCCCATATTATTATTAAGCCCATTTTGATTATGGATTTAATAATATTATGGGCTTATCTTGAATTGGGCTTCTACAAGCCCGTTTATGATTTTTTCAAGCTTTTTTGCAGAATCGTTCTCGTCGTTACATCGATCTCTTAGGGGTGAAATCCGACCCCTACAGTTAGCCCCCCCAGCTTGGTAGTATCGAGCTAGATGATGCCAAGCTATAAACTGTTGAAGTTTGAGATCGATGCGATGGACCATGAAGCAGCCAGGCGTTGACGTCTTATTAGCGATTTCAGTAATTCCATGTTAAGTTGATGCTATCGTGTTTTCCTGGACATGCTTGCGCTGTTGAAAATGAGGTTAATAGACTAAAAAGACTATTGGGTTTATTTAATTGGACTTTAAAGCCCGTTAGGAAAGTTTCAGAAAAATTTTCAGGAAAAACCCTAGGGATTTCAGGAAATCCTTCTGGTATAAATACGCCCCCTAGGCAGTCTATTTTTTTCACCAAGTAGGCTTTTCTGCAGTAAAAAAATGTAAAATTTTCGGAATACTTTTCTCAAATTTTATTTTTGTCCTGTAGTGGAAAATTAGGGTTTTGCAGATTTTTTTTTGTCTTTTTGTGAACAGTCTTCTTCCTCGTCTCTGATCATCTGCCACCGCCGGAGGCTCGCAGGAATCGACAAAACCACGTACATCTTCACGCCGTCATCGCCCGTCGTCGCAGGAGCTCGCCGTGGTCTCAATCGTCGCGGTCCTTCTCTGCCGTGATCTGATGCCTTGGAGCTTCAATCTTCACGGGATCATCGTCGTGGGAGGCTCACCGTCACGGGAGCTGCAGATCCGGCATAGATCCGCCACAGGAGCTTCGTCACAGTCGTTACAGCTCACCGCAGGAGCGCCAAACGACATCGCCGCCTCAGATCAGCCGTCGTCGACGGGATCCAACCACCGTCGTCGACACTGCGGCCGTGTCTTCGTCGTTGCTATCTATCTCTCCCGTTGTTGGCGATCTGAAAATCCGCCGCAGATCGTCGTGGATCCGCCGTCGCTGCCGCAGATCTTCTTCGTGTCTTCACTGTCGCCGCAGACCAAGCAGAGGAGAGCTCCGATTACGCAGAGAAAGACCATCCTCTGTTATCGCCGCCGTCTAATAGCAGCCACATCAGAGCTTGGAACCGTCAGTGCAGGAGCTCAGATCCGACGATGCTGTCGCCGCAGGAGCTCGCCGTTGCCACAGCAGGAGCCTCATCGTCGAGATCTGCCTTCGTTGTCGCCGTGGAGCAGAGCCTCCGTCTGCAGCTCCGGAGCTCTGTCGTCTCCAGAGGTCGTCGCTAGAGGACATCGCCAGAGACAGTGGCGGCGCTGAGTCACGGCGGAGGAGAAGGTCTTCCTCGATCTTGGCAGTCGGATCTGGAAACACGATATTGTCCAGAACGCTATTTTGGGCGGTAGAAACGCTACTGTGAGCGGCGGCGATTTGCGCTGAAAATGCGTTTGGGAAACCCTAATTTTGGTCAACGAGTTAACAGTCAACAGTTAATTGGTCAACTATTTATCTGGTCAACTGGTCAACAGAAAGTCAACAAGTCAACAATTTTGGTTTTAGTTTAGAATTTTGACTCGATTTTCTGGGCTTTTATCGCAGTAACGGAATATTTTGGCGCAAATGTCTTCTAGTGATGATGGCGGTTTAGGAGACACAATCTTCCAGAATGCTCTAGTAGTGTTTGACGATACCCAAGTGGGGACTCCGCAGGCTACTAAGAGAGACTAGACGCGCAGAGGACTGGAGTCTTCTAAGTCGACTTCAACATCTTTAACAGACATTCTTGCACTTTGCAATGCTTCTAAAGATGTCGAGTTTTCCACTCCTATCCCGGAAGATCATGCTGATAATCCTCTAGAAGGTTACTTCACGGTGTATGAAGCTTATTTTCGGACTTGCTTTTTGTGGTTTCTGATCCCTCGCATGATTCTCGAATATCTCTGGAAGAATCACCTTGCCATTTCTCAGATAACACCTCGAGGAATGCGATGTTTAGTTGGACTCATGATTCGCATTTACGAGAATGGTAGCGAGCTTGGGGTGGACCACTTGCTAAGTCTCTAGGCTGTCAAAAAGGTCGGTCGCAAAGATAAACTTCATTACTCATTGACGGCAAACCTGATCTTTGCGTCATCAAAGACTTCCCTCCTCTAGAACGCTCTTGGGAGAAAAATTTCTTCTTTGTGCGAATAAATAGTGATTCAGTCGGAGATAATCCTAAGCTTCAAGAAAGATGGGGTCACTGTGGTAGTTGACTTCGTCGCGTTTTTGTTTTTGTTTTTCGTCTTATGCTTATTTTCTGTTTAGCAACAGTCTCTATCTTGTTTGTAAGTTAGTCAAATTCTAACCCTTTTGTTCTTACTTTTTGTTTTGCAGATTATAGCAGCGCTGACAGGTTCCCAATAGATTTATTTGATCTTTGCACTGATTTCATCACTGAAAAGTGCAGTTGGACGAAAGATTTCACTTTGCACCGTGTTCGAGAAGCACTCATTCATTGTTTCGGGACGCAACTCCTAACTTCTCCACCAGAAATGTCGAGCAATAGGAAGAGTTTAGGGTGGACACTACTACGAGGGCCCCGCAAGGAGCTAGATCTACTGATGCGCCGAAGTCGTGTCGTCCTGAGCTTTAGCGCAACGTGGTTGTCCACCCTAATCATTGTCATGACTCGCCACCGAAGCATCGCGATGTTTCAAATGCAAATTGCAAGCGTCCTCGGGATGATAATTGGAAAGATATCGATTCAGGAGAGTTATTTAGCAGCGGGAGTATTGCGGCGTCTAAGATGTCAGAGATTGTGTTCCCAGGGAATGAGTTTCCTCCTCCACAAGACATGTCGAAGAAAGACATCTACAGAAAGGTGGCCCTTCATGGCATGACGGTATGAATCTCTCTCGAACTTTGCGGCATTATCCATTTTGCTTCGTTTTTGTAGACTTATCACCTTTTTTGGCAGTTCATTGCTTCGATCAATGAGCTTACCAAAGGCTACGAGATGGATGCCCTCTCGCAGGACCGGCATCTTGCTAGTGTTTAGGAGCTATGTGATGATCATAAAAGCGTCAAGCGGAGGCTCGAGTTGCTACCTTGGAAGCTGCTGTGAAAGAAACTGAGGATCAGCGCCGTAAGATAGACGACACGTTTTCAGAGTCTAAAACTGAAAGGAGACGCTTGCAGCAAGAAGTCTCCAGCCTAATCGTTTGTTAAGATGATGCAGCCAGACTTCAGGGTGCAGCCGTTCAGAAAGCTGTTGATCGGGCGAAACACGAGTTGACAGCAGAGTACGATTCGAGGATGGGGCGAGCGAAAAAGAAGCTTAAGGTGCTCAACGACAAACCCTAGACTGATATGTTAGATTTTATCCAAGTTCAGAGCAACATTGAGTTTTTGGGGCTGCTTCAGAGTGACAAGGCGCCCGATCATAGCGAGGAGCTTGTTGAACTTAGAAAACAGGAGGAAGGCTTATCGCAGGCAGAGGAGATTTTTGGGAAGCATATGCGCAAAATTGAGATGATCATTAAGACTCCAAGATCTGGTGGCGGGGCTTCTGTTGCAGCGGATCCTATTCGCCAGGTGATTCATCCAGCTTCGAGTTCCTCTAGTTTGTCTGGTGATGAGGATTTGTCAAACTCTGAGACCGAGGTTGAAACATGTCAAGTTGAGGAGACCGTTGTTGGAGCTTGAGGCGATTTTGCCTTAGTTTACTTTTTGTTTTTGGCTTTTAGTGTTTTTCTTCAGTTTGGGTGGTGTTTGCCCTTTTCGCACTTTGCTTTGCTTTGTTCTGAACCTTGATTTATTCATAATGATATGATACGCATTTTTACTTCTCGCCACAGTTTGCAGAAATCTTGTTTTTAACTTTCCTGATCCAGCAATAAGCATTTTTTATGGTAAAGCCAACATTTTAGACTGTTGGAATTTGGATGAACACTTGGGTTTACGGGTGCATTTTCTATTAATGCTTCTCCTCCACTTAAGCGAACATTCTCTAGGGAGCTGACCAACGCTTTGTAAGTTGGGTTTTTAAAATGATCATTTGGGTTTACAGACACGCTTTCCACTAACGCATCCATTCCTATAATGAGCATTATGTATTTGTATAGCGCGTTGTGCGATCCTACGAAGACAAGCTGCCTACGTACCCTTTGCAGGGATCAAGCCGCCTCGTAGTTCAAATTAAATATATTGTGATAGTATTTCTTCAGGTGAGTTGCGTTCCAGGATCTGGGAATGGGAATGCCCTCCATGGTGGCGATTTTGTAGACTCCTGGTCTAACTACCTTAGTTTACCCGCGTTGTGCTCTGTGGTGTTCTGGAAGAATTCTCGCAAGACTAAGTCCCCTTTGTAGAAACGTCGGATGCGCACTTTAGAATTATAGTACTTGGCCGCTGAGTGCTGGTAGTTGGTAATCCGAGTCAATGCTTGGTCACGGCGCTCGTTGACTAGGTCCAGCTCGTCGAGTAGGAGGAGACAGTTGACTTCTTCTTCCTGCGATAGTAGCCTACGTCGCACTCTTGGAAATTGTACTTCAACCGGAATGATGCACTCTGTTCCATAAACTAGAGCAAATGGGGTTTTTCCGGTGACTTCTTTCGGTGTAGTGCGGTAAGACCAGAAGACACCGTCTAGCTCGTCGGCCCAGCGGCCCTTCTTCTCGTCGAGTCGCTTCTTGAGACTGGCAATCAATGTTTTGTTGGTTGATTATGTTAAGCTAATCTCGACTCCCGAACCAGTTTTAGATGATGATCCATCGACATGAAGTTGCCGGAAAAGGCTCAGATTCTCTTTTGTGACTGCCTCCTCTGGAAGTTTGATCAGAAAATCGGCTAGAACTTGTGACTTTGCGCATTTTTGCCCGCGGTATTCAATGTCGTACTTGCTTAATTCGATTGCCCACTTAGCCAATCGTCCAGACTGACTTGGGTTGTGCAAGACGGAGCGGAGAGGGAAGGTACTGAGGACCACGATTGAATGTGATTGAAAATATGGCCTCAATTTTCTTGCAGACATGACGACGGACAAGGCTAGCTTCTCCATTTGTGGATACCTTGTCTCGGCGTCGGTTAGAGATATGCTGGAATAAAAGATTGGCTTCTGCTCGCCTCTCTCTTCGCGAATTAGCACTCCACTGACTGCAGTATCTGAAACTGCAGTGTAGAGAAACAAAAGCTCTCCTTCTACTAGCTTTGCGAGCACTGGCGGACTTGTTATGTAATCTTTCAACTGCTGGAATGCCTCTTCACACTTCTTAGTCCATTTGAACTTTTTGTTCCCGCAAAGAGTGTTGTAAAAGGGTAGGCACTTATCTGTGGACCGTGAAATGAACCGATTTAACGCAGCTACTCGTCCAGTGAGCCGCTGCACATCTCTTTGCACTTTTGGTGAAGTCATCTAGATCAGGGAATCGATCTGTTTTGGGTTGCTTCAATGCCTCGGTGAGTCACTAAGTAGCCTAGGAATTCACCAGATGTTACTGCAAATCTGCACTTTGTCGGATTCAGCTTCATGTTGTGCAAATTCAGTTGCTTAAAACATTCTTCCAGGTGTACTACATGATCCTTTTCTTCTAGCGACTTAACAAGCATGTCGTCAATGTAAACTTCCATGGTGTTCCTGAGTTGTTCTGCGAACATCTTGTTTACAAGTCTTTGGTACGTCGCTCCAGCGTTTTTGAGGCCGAATGGTGAATGAATGTTGTTTTGTCTCTGTCCTCTGGGTGCATTATGATCTGATTATACCCGGAGAAAGCGTCCATAAATGTCAGCAGCTTGTTACCTGTTGTAGCTTCCACCAATCGGTCTATGTGGGGGAGTGGAAAGCTGTCTTTCGGACAACCTTTGTTGAGGTCTGTAAAGTCTATGCATACTCTCCACTTCCCATTCTTCTTCTTTACAACGATGGGATTAGCTAGCCAATCGGGATACTTTACCTCGGTGATTGATCCGACTTGCAAGAGCCTCTCTACCTCGTCGTTTACTGCCTTTGCTCTCTCTAACCCGAGTTTGCGTCTCTTCTGCTTAACAAGTTTGAAAATTGGGTCGACATTCAACTCATGGCAAGTCACGTTGATATCGATTCCTGGCATATCTTCTCCTGCCGATGCAAAAGTGTTGATGTTTTTCTTTAAAAATGAAACAAGGCCATCCTTGATTTTTTTGCTCAAGCTTAGCACCGATTTCTATGCATTTCTCTGGGTGGTTGTCGTCTATGCAGACTGAGGTAACGGGATCGCATGTGGGTTGGGTTTCTTCTAGGCGATCCTCGTTAAGCTGTAGTTGCTATAGGATTTTAGAGAGCTCTTTAATTGGCTCTCGATTCGTCTTCATCTTCTTACGCTGTGTCTTAGCACTAGGTTTTATGACCGGATTACAGAGATTGTGTTCGACGAGGAAACAATTTCGAGATTCTCTTTGACATCCCCAAATAGTATTTACCTCGCTTGGGGTTAGGAACTTAAGACACATGTGATAGGTAGATGGTACAGCGCGCATTGAGGTGATCTAGGAGTGCCTAAGATCGCGTTGTAGATGGCAAGGTGATCGGCAACTGAAAATTCTAAGATTTTTGTAATTCCACCAGCTTCGACAAAAAGTTTTATGGTCCCCATTGTTAAAGCCGTTTCAGAGAAATCGGTAACAGGCCTTGGTCCTCCTTCTAGAGTAGCCGTTTCAAAGAAACCGGTAACGTCCATCCTTAGGAGAGTTTCACGAAAAATGATGTCCAATGAGCTTCCTGTATCGATGAGGATGCGTGACATGTTGCAATCGTTTACAACAAGCTTGAGTACCAGGGGGTCATTATGTGGGCGGCCAATACCCGCTGTCTCTGCTTCTTCGAAAGAGATTACGTCATTTGGTAACTTAGATGGCTCGGATAGATTCTTGCTGACTTCAGCCCTTCAGTGGTAGGCTTTGATAGAAGCTACAGTATCCGAGCAATAGAGAGATTCTCCCATGATCATTAGTACATCTCGACGAGCTCCGCCTCCTGCTCGCTCATCATTTCTCCTTTTTGGTGCAGGTTGCTCGCCTTGCGCAGGTTGCTGCTCGTTGGATTCCATCTCGAAGTCTTTGATTTCGATGTTGCCTTTAAGCTTCCCAGCGGCTAGCACAGCAGCAAGTTTTAAACCAAGGACACGACACTTTGACGTTGAATGACCAAAGGATTTATGGTGCTCACAGTATGCCTCTTTGTCGAAGCTGCTCTGCTCTCGCGTCCACGTGTTTGGCCTGATATGATTTGTGAAAGGGGTGTTCTGGACCTCCGCGAGTACTCGTTCAAGTTCAGGTGCTTTGCTGACTGCCTTGTGCAGTCCAGACCTAACGTCCCTCATTTCAGAAGCTGCTCGCTCTATGCTACGTCGCATATCATCTAGCTCAGCCTTCTGAGCCTGGAAAACTGCATGTCGCTCTTCTTCGAAATCGGACTGCTCTAACCAGGTTATGTCGTCTTCTTTGTCGTCGAAGCCTTGATCTTGCTCTGTGTTGGCGTTGCTTCGCTCAGCGTTTGTTGTCGCTCTTCCAGTAGCGATGTTCTTTGTGTTACATTGAGTTCTCAGATTCTCCAAATTATTTGTCGCGGTTGCTGTGACATTCGGCCACTTATTTTCAGTTTGGGCAGTCGTGCCTTGCTCGCGTTGCGGGGTTGGCGGAGGAAGGGGTTGACGTTGCCCTCTTGGTGGTTTGGTTGGAGTTACGAATTCCAGAGACATCGGAATTATGCATGCCGCGGGTTGTCTGACATACCTGCTCTTCTGTTGCCGACCCGATTCGCTGTTGCGAGAACGCGTAGTTCTTGATTGGTTTTTTCTTGCTGGTATGTCTCTAGCATCGTCTTCATACCAGTGAGGAGCTCAGACGTCACTGTTGTTGCTGCTGTTGCTGGAGTGTCAGGAACAATCAGTGTGTTGTTTGTCGTTTCCCCAGTTCCAGTGTTGTCATCTCTCGATCCATCCCTGGTGTTGTCGCGGTACTGCTGATCAGTAATGCGTCTTTGTTCAGTGATGCGTTGCTGCTCAGTGATGCGTTGTTCCTCAGCAATGCATTGTTGCTCGACCGTGAGTTGCTGATTGTCGTCTCCGGGCATCTTTGCTTGCGTAGTTTGCACTGTGATCTTTTTGTGTAAGAATGTCTTGCTGGTCCCCTTAGTCGGCGCCAAATTGTAGGAGTCGAGACTCGAACATTCGAATTTGTAGGGTTGTAGAGGAAATGCGAGACTCCTGAATAAATCACAATGCGGAAAATGTAAACACTTACGTTTGCTGTTAAGAGAGCTTTATTCCTTTTGATGCGAAAATTCTGATCCCCTTTCTGGGTGAATACAATGAGCTATTTATAGCTTTTTAGACTAGGGCTAATAATACATTTGGGTCAGGCCCATTAAGCATTTAAATGACTTTTGGCCCATATTATTATTAAGCCCATTTTAATTATGGATTTAATAATATTATGGGCTTATCTTGAATTGGGCTTCTACAAGCCCATTTATGATTTCTTCAAGCCTTTTTGCAGAATCGTTCTCATCGTTACATCGATCTCTTAGGGGTGAAATCCGACCCATACAGTAAGTTTGTGTCTCGAGAGTATCGTAGAAATAATTGTTCGTTAGAGCTGTGATTCGAGTGATCGCGAATACGGTTGTGTGTGGTTGTATCCTGGGATCCTTGAATCAGTCATCTTGTCACACTACGGGTGATTCAAAGGGTTAAGGTAAGAGATTCGTCTTGCCTCCGCAATTTTCTTCTTCCCTTAACGTATACATTATCGCAGTTTAAGCCCGATTCGTAGTGTTCTAAATTTTTGGTCCTACATAATCAATTGGATAGATAGACAATTGACTTTAGATATGCGTGTGATTGATTCTCTTAATTTAATAGTGACGACAAATTATATAAATGAAATATCCTATATATTATTGGGGTTTTTATCAAAATTGCCATTATGATGGCAATTACTTTTCAAAATTTCCATAACCCAAAAAAAGTTTTTAATTTCATACCACAAAAGACAAAAAGACTAATTTACCCTTACTACAACTTATGGTATATAATTGTTATTTTGTCCACCACCGTTTTGTCTGCTATCATCCGCCGTCATCATCACCGGCTCCGTCACTAGCTCTGTCGCTGGTTTCAGTTTGTCCACCATCTCCGTCGCCAATTTTGTCCACCGTCGCCGTCATCAGATTCATTTTTGTTTACTGTCTCCATTTCTGTCATCGGTTCAATTATTGTCCACCGCCGCCGATTTCGTTTTTGTCCACTGTACCCAAATCAGTCGTTGAATACATTTTTTTTCACTGTCATCGTCACCAAATTTAAAGTCGTCCACCGCCGACTTCGTTTTCGCCTATCATCACCGTCATCAAATCTTGTCCACCGGCGACGTCATCATATCTTGTCCACTGTTGATGTCTCCATCTTCGTGACCGTGTCTTTCCTCCACGTCTCCGTCGTCGTCATGAGATCTTCCTCCACATTCCCGTGTCCTTCCTCACAGTCTTCGTTCTTTCCATCTTTTTTTAGAGAGAGAGAGAGAGGAAGGGAGGGGGGGGGGAGAGAGAGAGAGAGAGAGAGAGAGAGAGAGAGAGAGAGAGAGAGAGAGAGAGAGAGAAAGAGGGAGAGAGAGAACATCGGAATGAACGCCGGAGAAAACAAACCGGAGAACCGCCATCTTTATCTTCATCTTCTTCATGCTCTGTTTTGTTTTTCAGATAGAGAGAGAAGAGACAGAGAAGAGAAGAGAAGAGAAGAGAGAGGAGAGGAGAGGACATTTTCAGATCTGGAAAAAAAAAAAATTTGGTATAAAATAAGGGTTAATTTTGGAATTTCAGAAAAGTTGTGGTAGAGAAATAAAAGGATTTTGAGGTTTTGGCAATTTTGATAAAAATCCCTATATTATTTGAGAAGCATTTTGGGAGCATTTTGCTTAGATGTCATCACCACAATTTTTTGAGTTTTTTATTTTAGATTTATTTTAATCTTTCTATACTAATTGCCAAACACATTTCTTTCCTAATTAACTAATGTTGATTACTTTTTGTCTTAATGCCATACACATTGAAATAATCATAAACTTGCCAAAATAGAAACATTTCGAAATCATGTACTTGCCAAATATATATTTCAAAAATTCAAGATTAAAATCATAAAACTAATTCTGAACAAAAAATAATATATATTCCAAAAGTGTATTAATTAGGAAAAATAAAAGATATTTTCCTTATCTTTTGAAATAGAGGATTAAATAATAATATATACCATTATATTAAAGAAGAAGAATTCTAAACAATTATATTAGGTGTCAAGCTTGCAATTTATCTCATTTTTGTTTTTAAATTAAAATTATATTATTACGTTCTACTATACTCTTATCCAAACACTCTTCATAAGACAATTCCTATAACCAAACACAATAATTTGTAGTTAGTTTGCATAATTAAATGTGAACAAGTTAATTTTAAAGTATATAAAATCTTCATTTTTAGAATCATAAATCATGATTTTAATTTATATTTAATTGAAAATGAACTAATGAAAGAATGCATTTTTTTCACTTCGAAATATTCAATAAAAAACGTATATTCCCAAGTTTAAAAACATCTCAATGTTTACAAACCTACGATGTTTATTATATAAAAAAATATATTGTGTTGAGTCATAAACTGTATTTTTGTATATTATGAGATGAAATTAATACATTTTCTTATATATATATATATATATATATATATATATTGACTAAGAAATTAAAATCTTTATTTTTGAAGATTACGAGATTCTATACATTGACCAAAAAATTAAAACCACTATTATCAATTTTTTCCTGGGCGGAATACATATCTATGCAAAATAATGATAAAATTTCAAAATATAAAGTAGATTTCAGATTCCGTGTAACAATTTTCCAAAAGTGGTATTTGATTTTTTTTAATTCAAACTATATTGATTTACTCGCTAATCATATTATCCCGCGTATAACGCGGGTAACTTTCTAGTCTCTTTTAAAATTGAAATACCAAACATTGGCACCCATACTAATATAATTGAAATACCAAACATTGGCACCCATACTAATATACGTTTAGCGCTTCTAAAACCTTATCCCGGTTGTCGTTAAATTTGTATATCGTCTATAATACGTTATTTAATTTATAAAACGATTATATATAGTTGACCAAAAAGGATTATTATATATAGTTGTTTCTGTGTTGTGATTGTGATATCGTGTACAAATTTATCAGTTCGCACAAGTAAATTTATTGCGATCTTTCAATCCGCATATTTCATCTTATTCGATATCTTAATTTTATTTTTCTCCATTCTACGATTACATATGGTAACTTTTTTATCAATTGTTTGTAATTTAGATGTGGAAACACTGTAACAAAAACACAAATTCATTAAAATAGTTATAAAAATTCAAACAAGAGAAACATAAACTCTGAAATATTAATGATAGAATTACCCATCAACTTCCATGGAAAACCAACTGAGCTACAAGCTTTTTCCGAAAATATCGGCCGAAATTATTTTTATAATTTGGGAGCTCGAAGCATGGATTTCTATTGCTTCTAGTCAGGGCCGGGCATGCAAGTAAACACGACCCCTTCGTGCTAAATTGTCAATTTTGTCATTGTTACTTCGGGGCAGTGTCGGTCCAATGTTTTTGGGTGCCCTAAGCAAGTTTTTTAAAATGTGTCATTTTCGTATATCGTAAAAAATAGCAATATAAGTAAAAAACACTAAAAACTTCGTAAACCCGTTCATAATTCAAATAGTTTATAAGAAAATAAAAACAAAAGCAAAATAAAATTTTATTTTTGAAATATTGTCCTCTATGCATTTTTGCTTGCAAAATCATTTATTAAACTCACATAGTCGAACTTTTTCAACCATTTTTGTTTCAGTCAATAGCAAAGCCAACCTATTCAATCTCTCTTGTGATTATGGTAGACCACAAATAATTTTTTTCTTAGTTTTAACTTCCAAAAAACTTCTTTATGCGGTAACAACGATACCAGAATGGTCAATAATATGCAATAAGCTTTATTTGTTAAACGTCTTTCTCTAGCATCTGCAAAAACTAATTCACTTACAAGTTACAAGTTAAAAACATCTACTTTATACTCCTTGACTTTAATTTGTGCAACAATGTAATAACCAAGAAGAAAAGATCAAAGAGAAAGCGTGAAAGATAACCGAATTATCGCTTAATTATTTTTTTAAACTATAATTTTAACTAATAAAATTAAATTACTTTTAAAAAGTAATTAACATGTTTCCTAACATAAGGCCCACCAACATTATAAAAGACTTTGAAAAAAAGGTTTTACAAATATTATTATTGTAAAAACAATTAATATTTTTTTTATAATTATACGTATAACAAAAATTTCAAGTTAAAAAATGCCCCTCTAAATTTAGGGCCCTAAGCGGTGGCTTCACTGGCTTGCCCTCTGGGCCGGGGCTGCTTCGGGGGATGTGCAATAAAGAGAAGTGAATGATCGACCTTCTTTTTCCGCTTGAAGTTTTCCAGCTGGACTGCGAACGCGGTCATTCAAGTGGCGAAGTAACCATATGAACAAGATTGGTGCAATTTGTGAAAATTTTAACCGTCGTCTTCTGATGTTTGAAACAATTGCGTTTCATTTGTTTTTCGGTAACAAAAAAACTTTGCATTTGACATGCTATATCTTTTAGCACGGGAAGTGAATCAGTTTATATTAGTCTAGTCTCCTTACTCCTTAGCGTGCTCGAACTGAAAATATGGTTTGTCTCTTCCAAATGTTAGTTCAAAATTCTAGTTAAGGTACCGATTTGGAATAAAACTTTGCATGGTAGATCAAAGTCTTAACAAAAAAATCTTTAACCAAAGTCTTAAGAACATTGTTTTTTTTTTTTCATCTTAAAGCATTTAACTATTTTATAAAAACATTCATCACATGGTAATAATTCACACGACATGTTTTATTTCAGTTTTATACATAGACAACTTGAGTAGTGGCTGATGGATAATGTGGCCATCCCCCTCAAAAAAGAGTAAGCAGACACATTGTACAAAGACTTTTGTTACACACGATCGTTTTTGTTAACACAAACACACATAAAAGTTACTTTTCGTTAAAGCAGTCGACTATGGGAGTATTAAAGTTTCATTTTTGTTAATACAAGCACACATTGAAATTCATTTTGTTAATATATGCAACAAACTATTTTCTTGTTCTTAGAAACAAACATTTAAGTGTTTTTCACAATTTAGGGTGCCATAGACACAAATACAAATAAGATCAATAAATGGTTAGTAAAGTCGTTAGTAGTTGATGATTTTCTAGAATCTAGATCAGAAGATTTTAAATATGTGATATTATTGACAAAATTATCCAATTTTTCAAATATTTTGATGAGAAGTTTAGGATTAAATATGTGATATTTTTGTCAATAATATCACATATTTAAAATCTTCTGATGAGAAGTTTAGGATTAAATATGTGATATTATTGACAAAAATATCAAGTTTTACATAATTTTCTTTTTTATTTAAAGCAAGCACACATCAAAGTTCACTTCCAAATAGATTAGAATAGCGATAATGGAAAGACAATAGTAAAGAAAGAACAACGACAGTATTTGCCTCTAAACTTATCATGCTTTGTCTTTTTTCTGCATATGCAAAGCTAAATAAGATTATAAATTTTAAATAAAAAGGATTTGTTTTTTTTTTTAAAGTGTGTATTTTAACGTGATCACTAAGCTTTTTCCACAATTTTTCTTTATAGCTATGCAATATGCTGTAACAGGTTACAGCTCCAGTTTACCGCTGAAAAACTTAAATCGCTTAAGAATACCAATCATACTCATTGTTAGTTCTAACATCGTGAATCATTACTGCATATAAAGACCAAGGGCGGACGTAATAAGGGACGTATTTGGGGGGTGGTGGTCATGCACCAATATATTGTTTAAGAAAAAGAAATGTAGTCCTTATTTGTCGGAGTAATCTCGGGGCTAAGAAGGGTTGTATGATTTGGCAAAAATCAGAACTCAATGGATTCAATAATGATTATATAACAGATTGGAATAGGATATGTAGATTGGGTGTCGGGATTAGGAAGAAAAATCAGGGGGATTGGCTTTTTGGGATATGCAGTAGAAGATACGTACTTCGATTTGGGATCGGATATGGAAAGCCTAGGTGATTCCGAAGAAAAATTACCAAAGGAGAAAGAGATGGAGTTGCAATCATATCGTATTAGGATTTGCGCATTTAAGACGATTGAGGTGATCATTAAGAGGGATTTTTCACTCTGTATAAAGAGCAGTAACCAGGAACTTTATCAATTCAAAATAGAAATTAAACGTTACAACATTCTATTCTTATTATGTTCTTTGGTTGTGGTTGATAGTGAGTTTCAGAATTGGATTCCGGTTAGACGCGATGGCTCAAATCGGTGTAAAACCAGGGAAGATTACAGTGGTTAGCACTGTGGTTGTTAAGGTGGCATCATTATGAATCGAGAGGATAATCAAACAGTTTGGTTTGACATAAATTGGTCGGGTTTGGAATTATTCCAGAATATGGATTCATTGCTACACAGCATTCCAAAATTCTCCAGACGTGAGGATAAGGTGATTGGAGCAGATCTCGGCGACGGGAAGTTTCATTTCCGATTTCAATCTGAAAATGACATCCATGAGGTGCTTAAGAATGGCCCTTATCATTACTATTCATGAATGGTGTCCTTAGTTCGATGGGAACCGGCGGTTGGAGAGGAATACTGTAAGAGTCGAAACTCGTACAATTGAATTTGTAGGGTTGTAGAGGAAATGCGAGACTCCTGAGTAAATCACAATGCAGAAAATGTAGACACTTGCGTTTGCTGTTAAGAGAGCTTTATTACTTTTGCTGTAAAAATCATGATCCCCTTTCTGGGCTGAATACAATGAGCTATTTATAACTTTTCTAATCTAGGTCTAAGTAATAGAGTTGGGCCTGGCCTATTAAGCAATTAAAATAGCTTTAGGCCCATAATATCATTAAACCCATTTTAAATATGGATCTAATTCTACTATGGGCCTAGTTACAAATTGGGCCCTTGTAAGCATGTTTAGGATTTCTTCTCGACTTGGCAAAATTATTCTTGTCGTTGCATCGTTCTCGCAGGGGTGGAATCCGACCCCTACAGTTAGCCCCCCAGCTTGGCAGTGTCTGGTATGATAGTGTCAAGGTAAAAAAAGTCGCAACTGAGGTCGATGCTTCAAGAAGATACGTCGCAGACGTTGCCATTGTCCTCCAAGATGTGTTTTGAAGAGATGAAATCGTAAAGCTTTGTTCCGCCGACTTGTAAATGTTGCCGAGTTCGACGTGTTTCTGCAAACGCTTAGCTCGGCAAAGACTCCTCGTAGACTCATGTTTTGGAACAGCTTGTCGTCAATGAGGTAAGCGCGTAAGTGTGTGCGCAAGCCTCGGTAAAAACCTTGTCTAGAAAACCCAATGGGAAAAACCAAATCAAGGGAAAAAGAGCACAAGTCACACACTTCTCATTAGAGTTATAATTATTGCCGCCGTGTTCCCATGTTTCTGTGAATGTTCAACTCGGCGGATATGATTCGACTCGTTGTAGTTTACTTTCTTCAAAAGGTTTTTGTTTTCCCAAGCTCCCATGTTTCAGTCAATGTTCAGCTCGGTCAATAGAGAATTTGTCATTGTCGGTGAGCTCCCATGTTAAGTTAATGTTTAGCTCACCAATGGAGATTATTGTAGATGTCGCCGAGCTCCCATGTTTCTGTTAATGTTCTGCTCAGCAGACGGGTTTCTGATACCTTCATCTCTGTCTGGAATGATACCGTCTCCTAAGATGACGAAGATGTGCTCTTTAGCGAGACTGTGCTGATGTGTTTTGAAACATTGTCAAGATAGATAAGTCGGCGAACTTGAAATTCAGCTGAGATTTGACTTTCTTTGTCGCCGAGGTAGAGTACTTAATTTGTTTTTGTCGTTACATCAATCTCATAGGGGTGGAATCCGACCCCTACAGTTTGTTAGCCCCCCAACTTGGTAGTATCGAGTTAGATGATGCCAAGGTATAAGCTGTTGAAGTTTGAGATTGATGTGATGGACTATGAAGCAGACAGGCGTTGACGTCTTGTCATCAAACTTGGGAAGTTTCAGATATTCCATGTCGAGCTGATGCTACTGTGTTTTCCTGACTTACTTCTTATGTTAAGAATAAGTTTAGTAGACTGCATCTTGAATTGAAATTGTGAAGCAGTTAGGCATTAACGTTCTTGCCACCGAACTCGAGAAGTTTCAGTTATTCCATATTGAGCTGATGTCGCCGTTTCGATCTCTGTCGACATTGACATCTTATCGAAGATCCAGAGACCCGATTTCAATCTCTGTCGATATTGACGCCGTATTGAAGATGTTGATGATGGCAAAGATCCGGAGATCCTATTTCGATCTGTGTCGACATTGACGCCGTATTGACGATGCTGAAGACGGCAAAGATCTGGAGATCCGATTTCGATTTCTGTCGATATTGACGCCGTATTGAGATAATAAAGATGATCAATAAGAGGAAAGCAACGTCTTGCAGAAAGGAGCAACTGCCTGCCTGAAAGGAGCAACTGCCTGCTGGAGATAGGGGCGACTGCATGCGTGAGAGAAGTGATTGCATGCTGGAGATAGGAGCCACTGCCTGCGTGAGAAAAGCGACTTCCTGCTGGAGATAGAAGCAACTGCCTGCTGGAGATAGAAGCGACTGCCTGCTGGAGATAGGAGTGACTGCCTGCCTGAGCGACTTCGTGCTGGAGATAGAAGTGACTGCCTGCATGAGAGGAGTGACTACGTGATAGGAGCGACTGCATGCCTGAGAGAATCGACTGCCTGATAGAGATAGGAGCGACTGCGAGATAGGAAAGAATGCCTGTTGGAGATAAGTATAACGATCCGTGAGAGGAGCGACTGCCTGCTTGGAAGGAGTGAGTTCCTGCTTGAGAGAAGCGTCAGCCTACTTGAGAGGAGCGCGAGTCTGCTTGAGAGGAGCGAGTGCATGCTGAAGATAAGAATGATGATCCGTGAGAGGAGCGACTGCGTGGTTGGAAAGAGTGAGTTCATGCTTGAGAGGAACGTCATCCTATTTGAGAGGAGTGACGTTCCGTGAGAGGAAAGCGATGCCTTGCTGGTTTGAAGAATCAGGAGGCAGGCTTGTTGTTTGTAGATGAAGGCGGGCCTCTTGTTTGTAGATGAAATGTTTTAGAAGCACATCTGCAAGCATGAAGAAATCCTTGGAGGTTCGCGATCTGGTGCAACTGAAGTTTTACCTGGTGAGTTTGGTGCTCCTGTTGTCGGTGTTAGACGACTTTGCTTTGGAGAATGCCATCATTTAACAATTTTGCTCTAAAAGAGTGAATGTTTTTCTTGCGTTTTGACCAACGTTTCAGATAGTTGGATTTTTTAATAAACACTCTGGTTTACAGCTACGTTACTATCAACATGTCTGCTCCAGTAGTGAGTATGTTTCTTTGTGTTAAGGCCAACGTTTCAGATAGTTGGATTTTTTAATAAACAATGCGGTTTACAGCTATGTTACATTCAACGTGTCTGCTCCAGCAGTGAATATTGTCTAGATAAGTTACCAACGTTATGTTAGTTGGGTTTTGACATGAACATTTAGGTTTATAGATGTATTTTCCTCTAACGCACCCGCTCCTGTAATGAACATGTTATCTCGTTGCGACCAACGATTCAGTGAGTTGGGTTTAGAGTAAACATTTGGGTCTACAGACATGTTCCCGAGAACACGTCTGCTCCTGTAATGATTACTTTTAGCGATGCAACCAACATTTTGTCTGTTGGGTTTCGAAATGAACATTTGGGTTTACGCATACATTTTCCTCTAATGAACACGCTACTGTAATGAACATTATTCATTTATATAGCGCGCTGTTTAATCCTACAAAGGATGTAATAGTCAGATCTGAAGCTTGTGCAGTACACCGTCATTGTGACCAGCAGCGAGGTTAAATTTGAATTGTTTTGAATGAAGTCTGGTTTTGTTAAGATTTAGATTTTACAAGCAAAACTGTTTCAGAGAAGTTTGCTTTGTTTGATTTTCGCGAGAATGTCAAGTAAGAGAGGTGGAAGTATACGACTATACGTACCCCACTCCCCCCCCCCCCCCCCCCCCCCCACCTTTTTTAAGGAGGGACGACAGCTGAACCCATCTGAAGATAAGGTGCCTACGTACCCTTTGTAGGGATCAAGCAGTTTCGTAGTTTAAGTAAGTACTTTGAATGATCCGTAAAGGATGTAAGTGATATGTCTGTTCAGATAAGACTTTGAATTATCCGTAAAGGATGTAAGTGATATGTATGTTTAGATAAGATTTTGAATGATCCGTAAAGGATGTAAGTGATATGTCTGTTCAGATAAGACTTTGAATGATTTGTAAAGGATGTAAGTGATATGTCCGTTAACGTAGGACATTAAGCGTATGTGTTTTTTGGTGAACTAGGAGAGCCGGTAAGCAAGTTTGCGAGCCATGCGGCTAGGAGAACTAGTATGCGAGACAGCGAGTGAGCCAGGAAGCTAGGAGTGTTGGTAAGCAAATAAGCTTGACATTTGACGAGCCGGTAAGTGACGAGCTTGCAAGTGATGAGCTGGTCAACCAGTGAGCCAGGCAGGTAGGAGAGTAGGTAAACGAAGAGTTAGGCAAGTCAACCATGTAGTAGACGAACTAAGCAGCTTCAGTAACTATTAATTAGATAAGTTAGACAGCAGACGAGCTAGGTTGCTAGGAGAGTCGGTAAGCGAGTTAGCGAGAGTAGTGAAGGTCTGTTTGCGAGAGTAGCAATAATCTGTTTGCGAGAGTAGCAATAATCCGTTTGCGAGAGTAGCAATAATCTGTCCATGTAGTGTTGTTGGTCACTGCTTATGTAGATTGCACGATGATTCTTTTGAATAAGAACGTCTCACGTGTCCTCTTAGTCGGCGCCAAATTATAGGAGTTGAAACTCGTACAATTGAATTTGTGGGGTTGTAGAGGAAATGCGACTCCTGAGTAAATCACAATGCAGAAAATGTAGACACTTGCGTTTGCTGTTAAGAGAGTTTTATTACTTTTGCTGTTAAAATCTTGATCCCCTTTCTGGGTTGAATACAATGAGCTATTTATAGCTTTTCTAATCTAGGTCTAAGTAATAGAGTTGGGTCTGGCCCATTAAGCAATTAAAATAGTTTTAGGCCCATAATATCATTAAACTCATTTTAAATATGGATTTAATTCTATTATGGGCCTAGTTACAAATTGGGCCCTTCTAAGCATGTTGATGGGGTGTAAGTTTTACCCAAATAAACAACTGCAAGTGCACAGCAATCACAGTAGTATAGAAGGGATCGAATCCACAATGACCTAGATATTATACTACGAATCTTTAGGAATTGAATCAAGCTAAAACAAAATAAAGGTTGGGGGTTTTGAGGTAACGAAATAGCAAATAAAATTGGTTGAAAATCAGATTAAACAAACGCTAGGCAGTAGGTTCATCGCAGAGACTCGTAAACTATTAACTGCATATCGAAATTCAGGGAAATTGATCTAGAACTTGAATCACTACGGTATAATCTTTCCACTTTCGTGGCTCCGATTACTATGTTTTAATATCCTAATATACTCAACTTTCGATGGTTATTACAAAGTGAAAACACGCAGAAAGCACAAGATTCGATTGTTCATAATACTCTATAACTAACCTGTTAAATTGTTATAACGCATTACTCATCAAATACTAGTTCAAGCAATATACAAGCTTTTGGAGAGTATATCAACCCATGATCTGATGCTAGATGATCAGAAAAGCATACACCATTAAGCTCAAGTAAAGATGAAGAACAATATATTTTCCCTAAAGGTTTCGATAAAAGCTAACAATCCATGAACTCTTTGATAGTGTGGTGTGTCAGTTCAGTTTCATATCAAGTCTTGTTGAATGGCCAACCACAAGGTAAAATAACTCTAATAGGGGGTTACATCAAGTGATGGGGTCTAAATTGACCTAATCGGTTTTAAACCTCAATGGCTAAGCATAAGTGCATGGTAATTATGGTGTAGCATGTAAGGACCGAATCCACAAGGAATGAGAGTCAATGAGAATGCAAGAAACTAAAAAGGCTAGGCTAATGCAAATGGTGGAGTTTAGATTCAACTACTAATAATCCTAATGAGTGCAAGTAATGCAAATAAAGTAAAGTAAGAACTAAAATGAAATGCAAAAATAATAAACCATGACAATACTCAAATGAAATGAAAGATAAGTAAGCAATTACAAAAATGCAACAAAAATGAGCTCAGCTGAGCAAATATGATAAAAGCATGGATCTTTGGGTAGAGATCATAGATTAAGGGTGAATAATGAGCTAATAGATATACAAAGCTATTTGATCTAACAATTCCATGACATGAGACCGGTTTATCTTGATTAATCTACTTTTGTGGCACTAATCACTTCTCTAATCCAACTAATCATCATTTACTTCTGCCTAGATAACCAATCAAAAGAGAGAAAATCAATTCAACATGCTCATAACGTATATCTTTCTACCTACACATCAACTTCCATTGGATAGGGTTCAATAAACAAGATCAAAATTCTCCTAGACATTTCCACAAACACCTTCCAGGCGTGAAAATACTATGAACTAGATTTTGGTTAATTAATTGCTCATAAATCTAGCATTAATATCACTCTCATCTATGGAAAAGCATAAATGATAAACACCCAAAGCTACATGAAATACTAATCACCCAACATACCAAAACAAAAAAACACTAATCATCCATCAAACACCCCTAATCTACTATATCCTAAACCCATTAAGGAAACTACTCACTAATCATGATGGAAATCATAGTGGTAGATGTAGATAAAGGCATGATGAAAAGACTAAGCATAAAAATAAGAAATTGCAAAATAAAAGTGAAGTCTTGTGCCTCAAATCATCAAATACAAAGGATTCTTACTTTGTTTAAAGGATAAAAAGATGAGGCAAAACTTAGGGTTTTTGCTTTAAGAAAAAGTATTTATAGGAAAAGGGATAAGTGTTCCCGTGTCAACCCGACATATCCGAGTCAAACACAATTTTGGACGAAACTGCATCCCGACCGACCACTTGGACCGACTGTATCATCAGAAGTGGTCGGTCGGATGCTGGCAGAATGCTTCCTTCTTCTAAGTGCGACCGACCGTGCGTCTTGAAGTGGTCGGTCGGATGTTGGTATAATGATTTATTCTTCTTGCTTTGAAATTGCCTTCCAAATCGACTCTAACATCTCGTATTCATGGCTGAGGAGTCTAATTGACAGTTAGGAATATTTAGGTTGTTTTCGGCAGTTTAGTAAAATAGTGTTTAAATTAATTATGGGCTTTTAGGAAAGGAAAACCTAATTAAGGCCCATAAAAGGTAAATGAGTCGTCCATAATTAAGTTACGGTAAGAGGACACAAACCCTAGCATGATAAGGAGTCATTGTCGACTTAAAGAGAGAAAACGAAGGAGATATACGGGTTGGCCCGTATAGTAAGGAGGTGAAGAAAATTAAGAAAAGTGAATATTCTCCTAGGGTATTCGGTGGTATATAAATAGTGAGCAAGTAGGCTCATTATTCTACACACCGAAAATAATTCTCTCTCTAGAGTCAAAGATAAACGCTTAGGAGCAAGAGAATAAGTAGGAGCTTGAGAAGGAACTCAGCGCTCCAAGTCCCTAGGAGAGCGGTTCAAAGCCAAGGTAAGGCGCGATCCGTACTTAATATATTATTTTTCTTCTTTTCTCCATTATAGTTTTCATGTAGTAGCTTAGTATGGATTGAGTACATATGGGTCTAGAGAAACTCGGCGTGGTTGAAGGACTCGCCGAGGGCTTGATCCATGTATGTAAGTGGTATGTACGGATAAAAGATCTGTACGTATGCTTGCGATGGAACAGATGTGATCCGTACGTTTGTAGTACGATGACGGACGAGTGCTCTGTACGTATATGGTACGATGCAACAGATGTGATCTGTTACATCCGTGGTACGATGACAGATGTGATCCATACGTTCACGGTACGATGGCACGGACGATGGTATGGTACATGAAGTGTTCATGTATGAATTTACTGGCATAACCTCGGGGTTGCCTCAGTATAATTATCTCAAGATGCTATCAGTATGGCCTCGGGGTTACCTCAGTACAATGATCTGAAGATGATATCGGTATAGCTTCAGGGTTGCCTCAGTTCATCTTTTCTAAGGTCAATACGGACAGTGTAGGAGCAGAGATCGCATCAATGCTAACCTAGAAAGCAGCTATTCGTGGATTGGTAAGGTCTTGGTCATGGATCAATACGACCTCAATTTAAAACAAGCATAAGGCCATAAGGATAAACTTAACCTTAGTCATATGTGTAGTGAAAGAGCATTTGGTTGGATCATGGCGATCCAGCTAAGGACTCGAAGGTACTCATGGTATACGGTGTACACATGGACTTGATTTATGATGACAGTGGCTATGGATTGAATACTCACGAGCATTGGATTTAAACCATTAGCTCGAGGAAACTTGTCTTTACTAAGGTTAGGATAAGAGTGACTCGTTGTTTGGTGAGAAGGACATGAACTCTAAGGATGTTCTATGTTCCTAATCATATTTCATATTGCTAGGATTGATTAGGAAATGTGAAATGATTGTTTACTGTCATTTCCAAATAGAGTCTTGCATAGACGTAGTTATACCCTTTCCAGGGAGCTACCGTGAGCAAAGTGTTGATCCGATTGTGGTCACTGGTAAGTTAAGACTTAAACGATTCGGGGTTAGAAGAAGAATAGATATTGAATGAGAATACAATTTGGTATATGTGTCTTCCACAATTAATGGATAATCTTGTCTGTGTATTTCTGCAGAGACGGCTACCATATGGCCATAGATGTTGTCATTGGTAAGGTATTGGGATAGCCATGCTTACTTGGGGCCAACCATACAGGGCAAAGGTATTATATGAAATTTTTTGGCTATTGTTTGAGAACGCGATATTAAAGACTAGGTTAAAATAGAAGTAGAAGCATTGCTTATGAACTGTAGGAAAAAGTCTATAGAAGAATGCATATTAAATTAGTAGGATGGTCAGTTCACAAGGTCACCATAATTATATATTGCATAGGGCGTGTGTGACACTCCGGTTTCAGGGCATATATGGTATATGCGGTATATGCGGAGAGGCTTAAAAGAATTGATTTGGCTACCTATATCACCAAAGTACACTTATCTTTTCGGTCACATGTCTTGAGAGAACTCAAGAGTTAAGCGTGCTTAAGCTGGAGTAGTTTCAAGATGGGTGTCCTATTGGGAAGCCATTTCCAGTACCGCATGAGTGAGGTCAAAACACGGAAAAAGATTACGTGGTGATTTGCAGGGTCAGTAAACATGATTTTCGAGCCTCCCGGACTAACGCACCGACCGTCGGGAGTGTGGGGTCACGGACTGAGAGTGGACGTGGAGCCCTTGGCTAGGGCAGTTGGAGCCTTACAAGTGGTATCAGAGCGAGCCCTGATTACTGTGTGAGTCAGTTTATCGGGGTAACGATCTTGGTATGCGCAACGAGGACGTTGCGATCTATTAGTGGGGGTGATTGTGACACCCCGGTTTCAGGACATATATGGTATATGCGGAGAGGCTTAAAAGAATTAATTTGGCTACCTATATCACCAAAGTACACTTATCTTTTCGGTCACAGGTATTGAGAGAACTCAAGAGTTAAGCGTGCTTAAGCTGGAGTAGTTTCAAGATGGGTGACCAAATAGAAAGTCATTTCCAGTACCGCGTGAGTGAGGTCAAAATACGGAAAAAATTGCTTAGTGATTTGCAGGGTCAGTAAACATGATTTTCGAGCCTCCCGGACTAACGCACCGACCGTCGGGAGTGTGGGCCCACGGGCCGAGAATGGACGTGGTGCCCATGGATAGGGCAGTCGGAGCGTTATAGTATGTATGGGCATGCGTTCCACCTTGTTTGTATTTGGCCTGAAAAAGTGGCACGAAGACCTAACTTGACCACGGGTCTTGTTGGATGAATGATGTGAGGAAATTCTGTCGACTGGCCGAATATCGTTAATCTCTTGGAGATTATTGGAGAATGCTTAACCAATGAACAAGCGTGTTCTTGGTTATTCAGGATGGTTACAGACTAAGCGTTGCTTAGGACGGATGACGGACTAAGCGTTGCTTAGGATGGGTGAGAAACTTGAGAATTCAATGGATAAATGTGAAGGTCACTTGTGAAGTAGCTAGACACATAGTGCTTGGGTACTATGTGAGGACTATAACGGTTAAGGGTAGTTTAGGATATGTTGAGTGGTGGAACGGAGAAGACCGTTTTACTTAGTATTCAATACTCACCCTTTACCAAAGTGGCAGGATAGGTAACCAAGGAGGTGGACCAGAGGATGGGAAGGATGGAGTAGCGGTAATGGTGAAGACATTCCCAAGGCAGTGTAGTATTTAGCCTAGAAACGTTGTAATTTACGATCAATGTAAAGAAAACTATTAAGAGCAATGAAATGGTATTAAGTTGACTAATATTTGGTCATTGACTTCTAGTCAATAAATCGGGTGTTACACCGACCCCAGGGACCGATCGCATAACCTGAAGCGCCCGGTCATAACCTGGAAGATTGCATCCTTGCTTCTTTTCTCCATCTTTTCTCGATGTTCTTCACCGCTTGAACCGTCATAGCACCTAGACTCCATTAGTACCTCAAAATGCACAAAATATGCAGTGCAATGCAAGAAAACTCCTAATGGACTCTAAGACTCAACTAAATCTAAATGATGTGAAAAAGTGAAGAAAATATGCAAATCCTAAGCTAAATGCATGTAAAAACAATGTAAAATACTAGCTAATATAGGTCTAAATGCGGTTACATCAACAAGGGGACCCATTATCTCTGTATCTTTTTATTATTTGTACAGAGGCTCTGATAGCAAATATTCGTAGACCGGAAATGAATAGTCTAGTAACAGGAATTAAAGTGGCATACCGGAGTCCGATGATATCACATCTTTTGTTTACAGATGATAATCTATTTTTCTGCAAGACCGAAAAGGGTGAAGAAAAGGCTATTTTAGAGATTTTAAGGAAATATGGAGTGGCATCGAACCATGAAATTAATCTTTTAAAATCATTGATATTGTTTGGTCATGATGTTTCTCAACATATTAGGAACCAGGTTAAAAGAATAATGGGGATAGAGAAAAAAAGAGTTATGGGCGATTATTTGGGTATCCTAGAAAGTTTGGGAGGGTTCAAAAGTCAGAATTTTAACTATATATCTGAGAGACTCAACGATTGGGTCAATGGATGGTCGGCTATATTTCTGTTGAAAAGAGGGAAAGAGACATTGATTAAGTCGATGACTCTAGCTCTACCCACTTATATTATGTCTTTCTTTCGCCTTCCAGAGACACTAACTTCTAAGTTGACAAGCGCAATTGCAAAATTTTGGTGGTGTTCAAATGGAAATAATCGTGGTATCCATTAGATAGCATAGGATAAATTATGTATGTCTAAGGAGGAGGGTGGGTTGAGATTTTGATCTTTCGAGACTTTCAATTCAGCTTTGTTGGCAAGACAACTGTGGAGGCTGCACCAGTTCCCAAATTAGCTAGTTGCATGGGTACTAAATGGAAGGTATTTTAGAAATAGCCACCCGCTATTAGCAAAAAAACCACGGTCTTCATCCTTCGGATGGAAGAGTATACTATCGGCAAGAGATTTTTCGACATAAGGGTGTCATATGCAAATGGGTTCAGGACACGTGATTGCAGTATAGAAGGATCCTTGGATCCAAGATAAGCATCCTCGGCCGGCTTAGGGTCGAGGCAGTTTCTTCCATCCTAATCCCATGGTAAATCACTTAATTAACCCAATAACAAAAGAATGGAATTTACCGAATTTAGAAGAATTTATGGAACTTGAGGAAAGTCCTTTAATATGAGGATTGGAAATTAGTCCAAATTATATGTTGGATAGGATGATATGGCATCACACTAAGTCCGGTATTTACACGGTTAGGTCAGGATATGGGCTAAATACTACATTGCAAGCAAAGTCCAGTTTGGAGTTGTAAAAGAACTAAGTATTACAATTTTACATGCACATGTGCAAAATATTATTTGTCCACCTAAACTACATCATTTTATCTGGCAACCTCTATCTCGGGCACTAGCTATATCATCACAGTTACCCAAACAGGGAATTAATTGTATTCCAACATGTAAAAGATGTGGTGCAAAGGAGGAAACGGTCAATCATGGAGTGTCTGTTAGTAAAAAAAATTTGGTAAATGGCATCCATTTCTTTGGAAACTGATAATTTCCCCTATACTTCGGTCTTCACAAATGCCAATTTCCTCTTCTGGCGGGGTCCACGGAGAAGAAACCATAGTGGTAAGCATGAACTGTTCCCTTGGATATTGTGGTTAATATGGAAGTAAATGAACAAAAAAAAATTCCAGGTACTTTATTTAGAGCCATCAGATATTTTTAACCAAGCGGTTAACGAGTGTAAGGCTTTGAATGAGGCCCATTTTAAATTTGAACTAGGGCTCAAATTTACGACGATGCCCAAGAAATCCAGGATGTAAGGTGTAAAATTGATGGGTCAAGGAAAGAAACGAAAATAACATCATAGGTAGGGTGGTTTTGTCATCAAGGCAATCATCCCATTTTACTTGGTGCAAAGGAATCCACCAATTGCGGTTATCTCTTCATTCAGAGGTGGATGCCTTTTTATGGGCAATGGTGAGTATTCTAGCTAACAAGGTGGATTGTCAAAGCTTTGAGACGGACTGTGTCGATTTACTCAAGAATACGCAAGCACCGGAGGATTGGCCAACGTTCGCTATTTTTGCAAGTAGTTTTGCAGAGCTCCACACATCCTTCCCCTCGTTTTCCTTAAATCTAATACTAAGATCATCAAACATGAAGGCAAATATTTTAGCACGATTGGCTCGGTCTAGATCAATCATTTTCTCCTATGTAAGTAATTTCCCCCTCATTGGTCTACAATTGGCGAATATATGCTTTAAGTTTTAATGTTTGGTTGACAAAAAAGCACCATTAAAAACAATTATTTAGTCTTTATTAATTCGATATTGTGCCCCGATAAAAAAAAAAAAAGGAAATTAGATCCGCCTTAGATTACGACTCGTCGAAATTCATTATAGGTGAGCACTCTCTCATTATATTTTTCTTATCTATTTCCCTCTATTTCTATATCTCTTATCCAGAGACATTTTTGTTCAAAATAATGAAAGATTTTTTTTTTATCAACGAAAGATATAATTTTCAACTAAATGGTAAACTGTTATTGAAACATACAGTATATTTTTCTCTAAAAAGGTTAGTTATGTAGTTTCTCGTATCAAAATATCCTCTCTATATATATAAACTAGAAAATATCTCGCGCAATGCGCGAGTTTTGTTTTAAAATTTACTAGATTTGAAGACAAATAATATGTTTTATCTTATTATTTATTTTTGACAAAATCAACCATTTCTTTAGGTCTATTTTGGTTGCTAGTAAAAAATTAATAATAATTGACTTGAAATTAAATTAGTTATTTTTTATTTATTTATATTGCATTAACATTGAAATATAAAGTGATTTTCAATTTTTTCAATATTAATGGTTACTATTTGAATATATTTGTTTGTAACTTTGTTAATTACATAAATCCATAAATTTGACAACTAAATCAATTATGTTATGTAAACAATACTTAAAAGTTTATAGTAAAATAGTTATTTATTGTAAAACCTCTTTCTATATTCTAATTACTTATCATTTTTTTCTTTTATTTTATTTTTATATTTATACATACAAATAGTTAGTTTTTATTTCTGATGTACTTATATTAGCTATTATAAAACCTCTTTCTACATTCTAATTACTTATCATTTTTTTCATTTTTTTTTATATTTATCTATACAAAGAGTTAGTTTTTATTTATGATGTACTTTTATTAGATATGATTATGTATTTTTAATCGAAAAATATTATGTTCAAATACATTAGCCTATGATGAGGTATAGCGAATTTTTTAATCATCTATTCTATTTTATATATGAATCAATGACATTTTATATACTATATCAAATTTACATATATTTAATAATATATTAAAAAAAAGATTAACTGTATTAGTAAAAAAAAGAAAAAAATTGACATAAACTTATGTGATTTGTATATAATATATGAGTTAATATAAATGGTGGTAATGTACTTTAGGAACATTAAACGTAACTTTATATATATGGTATGTTAAATATATATTTACCACCATTAAATATATATAACATTAAGAAATTTAAACTTGATATACTTTAGTTATTTAAATATTTATATTATATTAGTTAAATACATAAAATAACAAATCTATTATATTGTATTTAATTTAATAGTGTATTAATTTTAGTAATTAATCATATTTGACTAAAAATAATAATTAATTAATTATATAAATATGTGAAGACACTTGTCGTCTTGTCAGAGCTTGTTAACTTTAAAATATTATAAATATTGACATTTCAAAATGTTTTCTACTTTTCGGAATGACTTTTAGAATGAATTTTAGTAGTGAGTTATATATCTTTCGTTCCGTGATATATACATGTGTTTTTAGTAGTCTAGTGGCTCTTTTCTACTTAAATTACCGAGGTTAGCTGAAGTTCGAAACCAGAAGAAACATTTTGAACGTTTTTTTTAAATAAATTTTTTTAGAGAAAGAGGTGACACATGTCGTCTTGTCAGAGAAAGTTGGTTGTTAACAACCTTAAAATATTATAAAGATTATGGGGGGGTCAATTTGGCATGCACCCATTGTTTTAAAAAAAAAATTAGTGTAATTTTTAGATAATTTAAATTGTACACTAAGAACATGTTCAATGCAGGTTTTTTAGAGAGTATCTAAGAATTAAAAAAAAAATAGAAAAAATTAATAAAAGAAGAGAGACTTATCTCATTAGGAAACTTTTAGATACTTTTTTAGAAACTTTTTTGCCATGTGTACATTTATGACTGCTTTAATTTTCTATATTTAATCTTTTAATTTAATTATATTATATAAACTATTTTCGTTTATGAGATACTCTAAAAAGTATTTTAAGCGTTGGAGGTGCTCTAAATTGCTCCCATTCTTTTATTTTGTTCAATAAATTCACTAAGAATTATTAAATAGAAGCCCAAAAAAAGGAAAAGCAAACTAAACTTATTTAACAACAATATAAAGAATCAACACAAGTCATCAAACCTACTTATCGTTTCTTCTTTTCATTTAAAACCATTAAAAACAATTATTTCGTCTTTATTAATTCGATATTGTGCCCGGTAAAAAAAAAAAATCTAGACCCATTCTAGATTAAGATTTATCGAAATTCATTACCGTCGGACACTCTCTCATTCTATTTTTTTATCTATTTCCCTCAATTTCTATATCTCTTACCCAGACGCATTTTTGTTCAAAATAAATGAACGATTTTTTCCTTCTTTTTTTTTTATGATGGAAAGAAGTAGTTTTCAATTAAATGGTAAAAATGTTATTGAAACATACAATATATTTTTCTCTAAAATTTTAGTTATGTATTTTCCCATATCAAAATATCCTCCCTATATATGTAAATGCGGGGGTCAATTTGACATAATTTAACATAATTTTTTTATTTGTTTTGTCTATATGGGCCACAATTGGCCGGCATATTAGCCTAATTTCTATATTTTGTAAGCAGTAAATTCCGATTCCGATTCCCGGATGTGATAGTTCCTATTTTCAGTTGACTTACCCTCAATTGCTACAAAACTAAAATCATTTGATTAACATAATTTAACATAACTAGATGACAAAATATTATAACTGATATAAATTGTCTTACGCACGGAGATATCAACAATAGTCTTAAAGACTATAATTGACAACAAGTCAACAAACATTAAACGTGCAGCTGTCTACTAACAACTACTAATAATGATATTAATAGAATTACAACATCCGATCTTCAAATTATTTAGAAGCAAATAAAAGTGCTAGTAGACATGTAGTGATTCTGTCAGATATGTATTAGATTTACGATTTTCTTACGGACATTCGCTCGGATAAATTTAGGGGGTTTATTGGTTTTGGTATTTTGATGGATTTCGAAATCCATTTAGAATTTACAAATCTTTGTAATTGTTAAATTCATCTTGTGTATTTTGATTAGTATTTGAGAATAACATGGATTAGGATTTGAGAATAACAAGGTTTTCTAATGGATTTGAGTCTTTCCATTTTTAGCATATAAATCCTTTCAAATCCATTAAAATCCATTTTAAAATCAAATTCATAAGAAAATACGTAGGATTGAATAAGAGGTGATTTGAATTTGTATTTGAGAATCACAAAATGAATAAGAGGTGATTTGAATTTGTATTTGAGAATTACTAAGAGGGGGTTATTGGTTCATGGAATTTAATGGATTTAGAAATCAAAACGAAATCTAGTGTTATTGGTTCTATGAATTTAAAATCTATATTCAAATTCAGTGTTATTGGTTCTATAATTTTGAAATCCATCTTAAAATCCGGTGTTATTCAATCCTACGGATTTACTTGTGGATTTGATTTGATATTGGATTTTAGTGAATTTGGAAGGATTTTAATGCTAAAAATACAAAAGCTCAAATATTGAGGTTTAACTTGTTATTTGGATGGATTTGTTATTAGATTCTTAATTATATCATATTAACGTCACATATTTATCAAAGATGTCAAATTCACAATAATATCTCACATAACGTAAAATAACTTATATAATGATAATTTTTTTTGTTTTCCAATTTTTGTTTTATACAATATTCTATTTGCTATAATGAAAATTTATTATATTTTTTTATAAAATGTATCTTTATATAATCTTTGAACTTGTTACACAAAAACCTTATTGATTTCATTTTGATGGTTTTTAAAAACTTTTGTCGATAATGAGAAAATATGTTGGCCTAAAAATAAATTATACCAAGGTAAATAGATACGGAAAGTTATTTAAACATATATAACTCCATTTGGTTGATTCATAATTTATTAGATTTTGGAATCCACATAAATCCTTTTAATTGGATTTAAAAATCTATTAAATCCGTTTAATTGGATTTTAAAATCAATGGATTCATGTAAGATTTCAAAATCCACAAGTATTTTTAAATCTATTAAATAAGACATGATTTTTATGAGGATTTTCAAATGATTAATTGAATAACATAGGATTTGGTTAGGATTTTGAAATCCATCAAAATACCAAAACCAATAAACCCCCAAACCAATCAACCATTAATAAGTTCGGGGAGCATATAGAATATTGTATAAAACAAAAATTGGAAAACAACTACTAAAAACTACTAAAAACTTAATTGGATTGCTTAATATTGTAAACATAGTCGCGTTATAGTGGTGGTGGCTCATGGTTTTTTTTTTTTTTTTTTCTCTGAAACTTAAGGCTCATGGTTTTTCATATGTAAAATCAAAAGATGGTAATTTGCAACTCGTAAAAGATATATCTCCGAACTTGGAGTCGTCTTCCAACTCAAATATTGTTATGGAGCACAAGAAGATACGAAAGATTTTTGCGTTTGGGAAATGATTTTATCTACTGCGATTTTCCGAGCTGCCCGATTTCCAAATTTCCCATCTCGTTTCTATTGGGAATATTTTAGGTACTGTTTTTTTATACCCAAACTACCCGTTCCCATCCCATTTCCGCTATTTTCAAACCTGTTTCCCGAGATGAACAAACCTTCACTATCGAGTATAATGCTCAAATATGAGCTCAATTCTTGTGACTATCTTAGGCACATGGAATATATTGGTTAAATAAAGAAAATAGGGTTGGCTGCCTATTTCACCATGTACTAATGCCACTAAACGTAAATCAACCCAGACTTTTTACCTTTCGATTTTGTAACCTAAACTTTATAAACTCTTTAAAAACCAACCTCAACTATTAAACTCTTCGAAATTCCACTTTTAAAATTGGTTAAGGCTTAACCATCCATTAACCACTAATCGGTTAACTAAACTATTAATTGCGTTTTTAAAATCCCGTTTTGGACAACCTGTTGACCCGACTTTGACCCGAATCAGTTTTATTCTTCTCTGAGTAAAACCCGACAAACCATAAACACAAAACACAAAATTGATTTGGGGGAAAATAAAAATTGTTTGTAATCACTTCTTCTGCCTCTTCAATTACTCTTCAATTAACTTCCACGAGTTCTTCCGGTGACTGATTCTGATCGAAACGGGAAACTAATAGATTTTCGAGAAGGGTTTGTACATCGGTCGAAGCAAAGGAAGAGGATCCTCCGTATGAGTTTGAAGTTGAGGACGAAGAAGCGAAATGTGAAGGTGAAGGAGAAGAAGAAGAAGATCCTGCAAGTAATCAAATCCGTTTCTTTGAAGATCGAAACTTAAAGCAATTGTGATAAATCGAATCTGTTGCTCAATGAACAAATCGGTTTCCATGGTTCCAAATGTTTAGGATTCATATTAAAATGACGAACCCAAATTTGAAATGATGAATCTAACTAGTTTTGTGTTTTGATTTGAAGATAAACCAATTTTTTGTGTTTTGATGTCGAAGAGAAACCAAATTTTTCGATTCCGATTTTTTCTCTCATGAATTTGAAAAATTCAAGCTCTAATTGTTCGTATCTATTGAGAAGAAAGTTTTTTGAATTAGGTACGAAGTTATAAGTTTGAAATTTCGTTCTCTTTCGTTCTGGGTTATATGCGTAGTGGGTTGATTGAGCTTTTGATTTGAATTCGAAGCTCAAATCGATGGGTGTTTGATTTCTTAAAACCTTTTTGTGGGTTTCATACTACTGTTGACACTGATAATGAGCATTCTTTTTGCATTTACAGCATTAGGGTTTTTCAAAGAAATCGAAGTATAAGAAAACTTCCCGTGGTAAAGCTGTTTTTCAAAATGAGATTTAAGAATCTTCTCAATTTTTTTGGCTGCGAAGAAGACGACTAGTTCGGGTCAAAGTTGGGTCAACGGATTGTCCAAAATGGGATTTTAAAAACGTAATTAATGGTTTAGTTAACCGATTAGTGGTTAATGGATGGTTAAGCCTTAATCAATTTTAAAAGAGTTTAGTAGTTGAGATTGGTTTTTAAAGAGTTTATAAAGTTTAGGTTACAAAATCGAGAGGTAAAAAGTCTGGGATGATTTACGTTTAGTGGCATTAGTACAGAGTGAAATAGGCGCCAACTCTAATAAGTAATGAACTGCTTACGTACTCCTAAAGATAAAATAAAAGTGGGAAGATGTAACTTTTTGCATGATAGTCTAGTAGAGGAAGCAAATTACGTATGCAATACTAAGGAATAGTGAATTGGACATATTACAAAATGTTGAAACGGTCCAACTGTCCATTTCTGTGAGCAGTTTGTTTCCCCTAAATGTCTATTTCAAGATAAGGCATGACTCCGTCAAATCAGTCTCTTCCTCAATTCTTTTTTTCCTTTCATTAGGTCGTATTCATATATCCTCTTTTATGTTATTAAATGCCATTATTTATATTTATGTAGCATTATTTAAAAAGGCCCACATGTCAACTATACGACTGAATATTATCTTCTTCTTTCTTTCACGTATTATGTTTACCGGCTAGATAGCTAATGATATACAAATTGGAGTATAATATTTAAAGTAATTAAACGTATTCTTTTAATTCAAAATATTAAATTGGCTTTTGAAAAAACTATAACTTAAATATTCCACTAAAACTCTACAAAACACTTTAAAATATTTTTTTTTAAAAACTTTGAATTAAATGGTACTGCAAGTTGGAATGGGTACAACACGAGCAAAACGAAACGAAATGTCCCATGCATGCCTTTAATTGCTTTAGAGTTAGTTCTTCCAAATCAAGAATTTGTTTTAATTATCAATCAATACTACTACCGACTAGTTGTTGTACCACGACCTTTGCAATTCATATATGCATGGGACTAATGTCTTTAATCTTTTTTCTTCTACCCTCGTGCATCATTATGTGAGTATACACACAACGACACAAGTGGATCATACTACGAACCATAGTCCATAATTTCTGATTTTGGTTTCAAAACTTATATAATACGCAGATTAAAACTTTGATGCATGGGACTAATGTCTTTAAACCAGAGTCAATAGCATGAATTAAATGAAATAAGTCAAATAACTAGTTGAGCTCCCGAAACAACAACATGGTCCTCTCACATATTAAAATATTTTTGTTTCAAAATATCATATATTTTAAGCTAAAAGCATGAAGATTTATTTTAATGAACATTATTGAATGTATGTTTAAACGTTATAAACATGTTAATGTTATATGACTAATTCGTTTCACAAACAATGTCATTCAAAATTATTATTTTTAATTCAAAAAGAATCCCTTTTTAAATGCATTTCCTATTTTATTCCATATTAGAAACAAAACTCGTTTAAATTTAAACCATTTTAATTTGTCGATGATATATTAAATAAAAGCATATTTCTATGTTTCATTTTATTTTTAATTGACGTGAAATGTGTCAAAATTATATTCTTTGTGAAATGAAGAAAATATAAAACAAAGGGAGTGTTACTTAACTAATCAGGGGTAATCCGGATTTTTACCACCCGACTAATCTCTCAGGTTGAGTGTGACCGTCGAGTAGCCCACTCACCGGATTTTCTAATCGGCCTAATGCATGGCACCACTTCAATTGACAAGTAAAGAAAATATAAAACAAAGGGAGTGCTACTCAACTAATCAATTCATAATCCTCATTAGTCAAATTGACAATGTCATTATTGTTGATACGTAGGAGAATGATCCAACTAAGAACTTATAAGCAGTTCTGCACCACCATTATTTTAAATTTCCCGCATAAAGTAGCGTAAATTTGTTAATCTAATGTTTCCTTCATTACAATTACGACTAGCTATAGCTTTGATTCGCTTATCACTAATCAGATTTTCACCAGTGAATATATTTCACAATTTCTTTTAGAGTAATGCTTGAACTCTGCCACAGCACGGATAAGTATATTAATTAACTGAATTAGTCTTAATCTTGATTAGTCAAATTGATAAAGTCACTAGCGTTGATAAGTAAGATAATTTTTTTTAAAAATACCCAAAAAACAACTAACTAAATGGTCATTATATGGTATTGAGTGTCACTATCTGGGACAAGCAGAATCACAAGCCAAAAAAAGGGAACCGCGTGGTACGTACGGGCTGACGCTGACGCCTGACTGTTACGGTCATGACATAAATTGCCTAATCACGGGAAAATGTCAACGTGGCACAGACATCTGGGTCCTACATGTCTGCCCAAACTTGCAATATATTACGTGTCAACTGTCCCCCATCACGCCCTACACTTCATATAATATTATAACAAATGTGACAAATGATCTATATCTATGAAACAGAACAATTGCGATTTATATAAATAAAACGGATTAAGTAGTGCAAAGCAAACGGAACAAAAACTGAATGGCTATCTCAACAAATATGGTGCATGTAAAGTAGTTTCAAAGTTTGATTATTTACCCGTTTGACCAATTGAAATGGTGTTGTGTTTAATCCACTAGAAAATTTAATAAATATACTATTTAACAGCTATACTCATTTTGAAAGAATTAATTTAGTGAATGAAATTCGGATCACCTCCTAATATTTGGAGAAAAAAAGTTTTGATCATTTAAAAAGAAAATATTTTGAATAATATACGTAGTATCAAATAGATGGTGGTGTGGTTATCTTTAAAGTGATATTCAAAATTACTAATTTAACTTCATCTCTGAAATATATTTGTGCTATCAATATGGTATCAACGGTTAGTTTCGAACACGAAAAAAAATTACAATCCCAAATTTTAGAATGATCTGAAAGAAAAAAAAACCACACCACACTTGCATATTTAGCGGTTCAATCGTCCCACTTTTTCTTTGTCACCATTTAACATTTACTCAAAAATAAATTGGTTCGAGGTTTCTATACACGTAGAATTATGCTGACGTGGCTTTCTACTTCTTGCCACTATAAATAAATACAACCCCATACTCGCCGATTTCTATATCCTCATCAAACCAAAAACAAAGTTTAATCGCTCAAAACAATTCAGTATGACCTTTGATTTAGCTCTACACTCTCCGATGATCCACTCACCATCCGATAAGGACTTGAAGGCTCTCAGATTCATCGAGGAGATGACACGTAACGTCGATTTCGTTCAGAGGAGGGTCATTAGGGAGATACTTAGTCGTAATTCTGAGACTGAGTACTTGAAACGGTACGGTCTGAAGGGATTCACAGACCGGAAAACATTTAAGACCAAAGTTCCTGTTATTACGTATGAAGATCTTAAACCGGAGATTCAACGTATTGCAAATGGTGACCGGTCAATGATCTTGTCTTCTCACCCCATAACCGAGTTCCTCACCAGGTATTATAAAATTGACCTAATCGAACATTTTTTTGTATGCTTTATTACGAGACTGGTTTTTTTTAAACTATACTGTTTTTTTATAATTGTTGATTAATGTGTTCTTTTGTATGCAGCTCTGGGACATCTGCTGGTGAACGGAAGTTGATGCCAACAATTGAAGAAGACATGGACCGACGTCAGCTTTTATACAGTCTTCTCATGCCTGTGATGAATCTGTTAGTTTTTTTTTATACAGTCTTCTCATGCCTGTGATGAATCTGTTAGTTACATTTAATTCTTTTTTATTTTTTTGACATTTCATTACATTAAATTCTTTTATTTACTACTACTATTTTATTTGGAATAAACCTTCATCTTGTATTTTTTGGTAATCAACAGCTACGTACGTATATTATTAATTAGTACGTTATATATTTGGAAATGTTTCAAAAATAAATTTAAATTAAAAAAAAAAACGATTATTATGATTGACAAAAAAATTTACATTATGAAACCAACGATTATTTTTAAATATTATCTTTATTTTATTTTTTAATGATTTTTTTTTTGTTACAGCTACGTGCCGGGATTAGACAAAGGCAAGGGCCTATACTTTTTGTTCGTGAAGTCGGAGTCAAAGACACCCGGTAGATTACCGGCACGTCCGGTGCTCACAAGTTACTACAAAAGCGAACATTTCAAGAGACGTCCGTATGATCGGTACAACGTATACACAAGCCCTAACGAAGCCATCCTTTGTCCCGACTCGACCCAAAGCATGTACACTCAGATGCTTTGTGGTCTCCTTATGCGACACGAAGTCCTTCGTCTCGGCGCCGTCTTCGCTTCCGGTCTCCTCCGTGCCATACGGTTCCTTCAAACCAATTGGCAAGAACTAGCCAACGATATCTCCATCGGAACCCTAAGCTCGAGAATCACTGATCCGGCCATTAGAGAGATCATGTCCAAGATCTTGACCGAACCGGACCAGAAACTAGCTGGTTTCATAACTTCGGTTTGTTGTCAAGACAATAATTGGGAAGGTATCATTACTAAGATTTGGCCTAACACTAAGTACCTTGACGTCATTGTTACCGGAGCAATGGCTCAATATATCCCAATGCTTGAGTACTATAGCGGCGGATTACCGATGGCTTGTACGATGTATGCATCGTCCGAGAGTTACTTTGGGATTAACTTAAAACCAATGTGTAAACCTTGTGAGGTTTCTTACACCATTATGCCAAACATGGCTTACTTCGAGTTTCTCCCTCATGAAGTGGCAACCGAGAAAGCGGAACTTGTGGAGCTAGCTGATGTTGAGGTCGGGAAAGAGTACGAGCTCGTGATCACAACCTACGCAGGGCTTTACCGTTATAGAGTCGGCGATATTCTTCATGTCACTGGATTCTACAATTCCGCTCCACAATTCAAGTTTGTGCGGAGGAAGAACGTTTTGCTTAGCATCGAGTCGGATAAAACCGATGAAGCCGAGCTCCAAAAGGCGGTGGAGAACGCATCGGTGTTACTTGGGGAGCAAGGAACCCGGGTGATCGAGTACACGAGCTATGCGGATACAAAGACTGTACCTGGCCATTATGTCATATATTGGGAGCTTTTAATGAAGGATAAAACCAACCCTCCAAGCCAAAAAGTCATGGCTCGGTGCTGCCTTGAAATGGAGGAGTCATTGAACTCTGTGTATAGACAAAGTCGGGTTGCGGATAAGTCGATTGGACCGCTTGAGATACGTGTGGTGAAGAATGGAACGTTTGAGGAGCTCATGGACTATGCCATCTCAAGAGGAGCATCGATTAACCAGTACAAGGTTCCGAGATGTGTGAGCTTTACACCGATTATGGAGCTACTTGACTCGAGGGTTGTGTCTAAACATTTCAGTCCGGCTTTGCCACATTGGTCACCGTAACGATGTCGTTAGAAGAGTGATTTTGTTTTGTTTTAGGGTTTGTGAGTCGTACAATAAGTTCGGTGTACGGATGTGTACCCGATCAATGTTTTTTCTTCACACTCTCTCTCATGTCTCCTTAATTCAAAGTCATAAATTATTTAGTAACGTAATTCCGAAGAAATGGAAGCATCTACTTTTCCATTTAGCTTTCCTTTAAAAGCCAAGATTAAAATACAATGGGAGAAAAAGGAAACAGGATTTTGGTTAAACAATTTAGATTCGAGCCTGATTTTCTAGAAAATATATTTTTAATTAGATTTAAATAGAATTTCAAAAGGCAATTCTCGTTAATACCACTGATTTAGTTTTGGTTTCTAAATCTATCATGTGTTTTCTAAAGTTCCATCACTACCACTAGCTACTATACCAAATTACTAATCTATTCCTAATAAAAAAAAGCTTAAAGTTGTGTATGCTTCATCAATCTCATCTCGGTACGATCTCATCTCCGTCTCTGTCGATCCCATCTTGGAATCCGTCGATCTCATCTTGGATTCCATCGATCTCATATCCGTGTTTCATCACTGTCGTTATCACTGTTTTTTGCCATTCATTAGTATTTCTTCATCATCGTCACGACAACTTACTCATTTTCTCGCGCGTTATGAGTTTCTTTCGAATCTCCGAATTTGAAAATCCACAAAATCCATCCTAGAGTTAAAGCTTGGAGACAATTGACCCTGGGATGTCATATCTACCTCATCGATCGGTACTGCAGTTGGATGACACAACCTCGCCGAAGCTTCTAAATGAAAAGAGATTTTAAAATCCTCGCCAAAAGTCGTTGAGAAATTTGAGATTGCCTTAAGACCCAACACACACAATATCACTAAAACTCTCAAGATTTCTTCTTCTTTCACGTTTTCTGCCTCTGAAAACGACAAGGAAGAGCCGCACGAGTTTATAAACTTGACTCTAGGGTTTCAACCCTTAAACCGCATAAAACCGACCAATCTGATTTAAACCAAAACTCACCCGAAACATTGTTGTCGATCGACACCCACTCTTGGAGTCGATCGACACCCCTTCCAAAATACTAAATTTTGGTTTCAATCGAGATGTTACATGTACTAAGCCTCCGCCGAGGACCGTGAGATAGTATCTTGCTTTGTTGTTTGCCACGAGAGTGGAGACCCACCAAGAAGAAAAATATAGCTTGAAAGAGATCTCTGAGTGAACGAACAAGAAGCCCAGTTGGAGTTACAGTAACCACTTATATGAAGATGAGGATCAACACTCAAATATATTCCTTGCCCCGGTGTCCCCTTAAGATAGCGAACAGCTCGCATCGCGGCCTCCCATTGCGAAACGCGAGGTACCTGCATAAACTGAGAAAGAATGTGTACGGCGTATGATAATTCAGGTCATGTCATTCTGAGATAAATAAGACGACCAACCACTCGTCTATATTGCGCAATATTATCATAAAAATCATCAGAAGCCGACTCAAGATTGTGATTTTGTTCAATCGGAGTATGCGTAGGACGAGCACCAAGGAGTCCACATTCAGACACAAAATCAAGACAATACTTTCGTTGACATATAAAGATACCAGCATCTTGACGTACCACTTCAATTCCCAAGAAATAACGTAAAACACCCAAGTCTTTTATGTGAAAACACTGATTAAGATACGCCTTAAACACAGCTATATGTGTTTAATTATTACCACCAATAACAAGGTCATCTACATATACGGCCACATAAAGCTCACTACATCCTTTTACCAAAGAGAACAATGAGTAATTAGATCGAGACTGCATGAAACCATATGGGATAAGCGCATTTTGAAACGTAGAAAACCAGCATCGCGGAGCTTGTTTTAAACCATGTAGTGACTTCAACAACTTGTATACCTTGTTGGGAGCATATTTTAAGAAACCATGAGGTAAACGCACATAAACCTCTTCAGTTTAATCTCCATGAAGAAATGCATTATGAACATCCACTTGATGGAGTTCCCATTTACGAGTAGCTATAACTTTAAAGAAACAGGGAATAGTAGTCATCTTTCCGACCGGAGCAAATGTCTCATTATAGCCAAGACCCTCTTCTTGACGATTCTCCAGTGCAACAAGTCGGACTTTATAGCAAGCAACAACCTGTCGGCATGATACTTGATAATATAAACCCACTTGGTACCAATCGCTTTCTTATCAGGAGGCAAATATGTGATCAACCAAGTACAATTATCTTCAAGAGCTACGGTTTCAGAAGCCATAGCATCACAAAATTTAGGACGAGCCATAGCTTTGGCAAATGGTTTAGGTGCAGTATCAGCAAAGATCTTGGCAAGAAAAACCAAATTTTTTTTTGAAAAACATGCACAAGAAACATAGTTAGCTAGGGAATAAGCCGCACCTGGAGGATCGTTGGATGAATAGAGCAAGGAAGAGGAAGAATGTGAGGGATCATCCAAGCGAAAAGATGTGTAAGTAACATACGATTTGAGAAAAGCAGAATTCTTCTTCTCACGAAGTCCTCTACCTAACCCAACTTCAACTTGTTCTTGTGGCAACAGAGACGAAACTGATAAATCAGAAGACAGTGGTGTAAGAAACAAATCACCATCCGTATTAACATGATCAGAAGCTGGGACTAATGGCGGTACATTTGAGTTCGTCGCACTCCCCCTATCTTCTATATTCAGGGTTAAATTAGCAGAACTCGTTGGTACAGGTTCATTCACACTAGCAATTTCAGCAGTGTTTTCATCGTCATAAAAGAATGGCAAATGAGATGTAGGCGGATCCATGGCAGTAGACACGGGACTAGGAGGAACATTAGCATACGAAAAATTTGCCGCATTAAAGACGACATCGCGAGTTACAAAAAATTTCTTTCGTTCCAAATCATAAACTTTCCAACCTTTTTATTATAAGAATATCCTAAGAACACGCATCAAACTACTCTTTCATAAAACTTAGCACGTTTACGAGTCCCTTTATGTGCATAGCACAAGCAACCAAATATCTGAACATGATCATATGCCGGAGGCTGTCCAAACAGGAGTTCATACGGTGTTACTACAAGAAAACAGCTTTTTTGCTACTGCCTATTTAGTTGCAACGTGATCGCGAATTTACTTTTTGCGACTGTTTAGCGACTAAAAACGATAGTGTCAAATATTTGGACGCTAATTTTTTTAGTCGCTATTTTGCGACTAATTTGCTACCACTAATATTTCTAAAATTTAGTAGCAATTTAGTCACAAAATTTAGCGACTAATTTGCGACTAATTAGCGACCCAAATGCGACTCTTATTGCGACTGTCTAAATGTAGTCGCTAAATCTTGCGACTGTAATCCGATTATAGCGACGTATATATGGATTGTTTTGCGACTAAAATGAGACAAAATTGCGACTAATAAGTTTAGTTACAAAAAAACAAAACCATGCTTTTTTTCCCCTATTTGTAGATTTTGATTTTGGTTTTGGTTTTAAAATTTGGTTTGTAGCAAGATAACTAGAAACTACAATTCAAACTACTAAAGTTTTAATACAAAACAAAAACTACTAAATTGTTTAGTTACAAAATAAAAACTAGTAATGTCTTGAAAACCAAAAAAAGCAACCAAAGCACTTAAGCCATGACAATAGTAAGGATGTGCCGGTTTTCTCTTTGGACGAGGAGGCGGAATCACAATGGCTTTGATCGAAGAGCCATCGTTACTATTGTCAGCTTCCCGAGCCATCTAAAATGGATCAGAAAAAATATTGTCAGATTACAAACTGATCATATCAACACTAGTGATGTTTGAGAAGAAGGAAATACGACCTTGGAGAAGAACTTTTGAGCATGGCTTCGTATCTGAACAGCGGTTTTCGTACCTATGTGTTCTGCAGAAAAATCAAGAGTTGAGAACTACTTGTACCAAAAATCCTGTGTTGTATCAAAGCAAACTCAAGCTTCAATACCTTGGATTTGATACCATAAAGCTTTATAGCTTCAAGGAACCTCTCATGCTCTTCTTCACTCCACTTTTCTCTCTGCTTGGTTACTTTGTACGGTTTCCTAAACTTGAAGAAGAATGCACAGATAGGTCAGACAAATTGGAAATGATGAAATTTGTATTCTCAGTTGCTATTTTATTATACAACGTTTTCAATCCAATTACTGCTACTTCCTGGATTTGTTCCTTCATTGGAATTGCAACTTCCATTTTCTACATTGCTGCTGAACTCCTCACTTCGATCCTGAAGTAATTTAACAACCAAATAGCTTGCATAAGCAACAACAAACCCATCAATACAAAATCTCTATCTTCCAAATTCAAAATCGCTAAGCTTCATAAATTACTTTTCATTATTCATTAACAAGTAGTTAATTACCGGAGCAGCCATGTAACAAGATTTGATAAGCTTCGTTGATTTTACAATCGAACAATCAGTAATTAGATTCACCGGTCAGACTTTCCTAGATCGGAGAGACAGTAATGAAAAGAAAAGACAAACAAACTCGAACCGAAGAATTCAAATTTCATTGAAGAAGAAGAAGACTTGGTCGGAGAAGGAGAAGGTGCGCGGAGTGGAGGAGATTCGGCGGAGACGAGGAGATTCAGCTGAGAGAAGGAGATGCGTCGGAGAGGAGAGGAGGAGATTCGGTGGAGAGGAGAAAATAGATTTGGCAGAGAGGAGAAGAGGAATCGGGGAGAAGAGGAATCAGGGAGGAGAGGAGGAGGAGATGAGTCGGAGTCGGAGAGGAGAGGAGGCGATTAGGGTTTCTGAAAGGGGATTCTTTTTTTGTTGGTCTGAAAATGTTAAGTGTGAGAGGGAATCTAAAAGTGTTAAGTGGGTTTCATTTGGATTTGGGCCAATTTTTGATTTTTGATTAATTTGGGTGAGAGGGAAATCAAAAGATTTGAGTTTGGGGTGTTGTTTTTGGTTTCCCACCAAAACTAAATTGGTCTATGTATAGATTTTTTTGGGGATTAGAGATTAGGGTATAGAATTGCATAATTTTTAATGAGATATAGTAGAAGTAAGGTATAAGTAATTATAGTTTATGGTTATTTTGGATTTGGGATACAATAAAAATAAGTTAAATGTGCTATGTATAAACATTTGGTATCATTTTAAACTTTTAATTTCTATTGTATCTCAAATTATTATTTGGTTTTAGGCCAAATTATGATATTTTACTAAATTTGGTGAGAGGGAAATCAAAAAATTGGGTTTGGGGTGTTGTTTTTGGTTTCCTACCTAAACAAAATGTCTAAGTAAATAGTTATTTTGGATTTGGGATACATTGGACTAAGTGTGCTATGCATATACATATGAAATAAAATATCTAAGTATAGATTTTTTAGGGTTTAGGGTATAAAATTGTTGTTTTTTAATGAAATACAATGAAAGTAAGTTAAGTGTGCTATGCATATACATTTGGTATCATTATATTAAAATTAAAATTTAAAGATGCATACATGTCTTAAACATGTATATATAATGTATATGTACACAATTTATAATGTATACATGACCATTAGTTGACTTATATTTTAGTTATCATCAAATCTCAAATTATGGTTATAAGTAATACAAATCAAAATGAAATACTACACTATTCATTTGTGGTTTGGGTTAATAGCCGCAAATCCATCGCAAATTAGTCGCTATTTCGCGACTGATTTGCGACTATTAAATCGGTCGCAAACTAATTTTGCCACATAACCCAAATGCAGAAACACGTGGCCTACCCTGATTTTTTGCGACTAAAATCGCGACTATCTAGCAACCCAACGAATTTAGTCGCTACTTCGTCGCGAAGTAGTCGCTAATTTTGCGACTACTTTGCAACGAATGTTATTAGTCGCAATTTAGCAACTGATTTGATACCAATTATCATTAGTCGCGAAATAGTCGCTAAAGTTAGCGACTGTTTATTTAGTCGCAACTATCAGTCGCGAAAAAGCTGTTTTCTTGTAGTGTGTCTTCCCGTTATGTATAGAAGATGGAGTACGATTAATCATATAACTAGCTATCATAACACATTCGCCCCAAAATTCTATAGGAAGTGAAGCTTGAAACCTAAGATCTTGTGCCACATTTAATATGTGATAGTGTTTCCTGTCAACATGTCCATTTTGTTGCAGTGTCCCCACGCAAGAAGTTTGATGAATAGTACCTTGAGAGGAAAAATAGGAACGCAAACACATAAATTCAGTACCATTGTCACTACGAATCATACAAACTTTGCTTTGAAATTGTCGATCAACAAGTGTACAAAATTGTTGAATTATTGATCAAACTTCACTTTTCTAGACGCATCAAATATACCCATATTGCACGAGAATAATCATCAACAATCGTGAGAAAATATACAAAACCACAAGAAGCTGGTGTATTGTAAGAATCCCAGACATCATAATGAATAAGTGAAAAATTTCAGTCGCTTTATTAGCACTATCAAAAAAAGACAAACGAGGGTGCTTAGCCTTAACACAAATATCACATGGTTAATTCTCGTAGCAATTAACACCACTTAAATCAACAAAATCAGCTAAACTAGAAACCACAGACTTGGTAGGATGCCCCAAACGTCGATGGTAAAGGTCTTGATCATTCAAACGAACCGCATAATTTGCTTGAATATTGAATACCTCATGAAAGTAGTAGATCCCATCACACTCAATTCCTGCTCCAATTTGGATCCTCAAAGAAAGGTCTTTCATATAACAAAATTTATTAGTACAACCGCAATGGATTTTCTTTCAACAAACGAGCGACAGACAACAATGTGTTGGTTAAATTCAGCATAAAATAAACTGCCGATAACGTCACACTTCCACCAAGCGACAAACGACCGCGTTTTGTAGCCAAAGTGATGTCTCCATTAGGAAGACCAATAGGACACAAAGAAATATATGTAACATTAAATAACATATCCAAATAACCACTAAGACGATGTGATGTACTAGAGTCAACAACAATACTAGATAAACGACCCGAAGATTCTTGCGATGGAGTTTTCAGAATGTTGACAAGTGCATTCTATTGATCCTTATTAAGATTTAATCTATTCCCATCAGAATCTTGAATCGTGTGAATGTGAGAAGGAGGTTCATGAGTTGAGAATTGAGCATTGTGAGCAACGCCACGACCACGACCTCCGCTTGAGTTCCATCCTCCACGATCAGTTGGATTGGACCAATTACCACGACCACCAATATGACCTCCACCTCTACCACGATTTGCCCCACTATCTCCACGAGCTTCAAGAAAACCATGAAGGTAATAACAGTCTTTTACCTGATCTCCAGTCTTATCACAATAGGAACACATGATATGAGAGCAATTACGGTTAGTGGAGACAGCATTTGCTTCAGCTTGAACCGAGAAACCAACATCATCGGTTCACATATCAGAGACTCTTGTAATGTTTTGATGTCTCTCTTCTTGTAAAATCATTGAGAACGTGTTGGAAATGATGTAGGTGGAGTCATACACAAAATATTGGACATTGTAATACCATGACGAGACCCATCTAGACCAAAGAATTGGTATTTTTATTCACGTTCACGTTTCGACAGAAGATTTTTGTTAACCTTGCAGTTGAAATTTCTATAGCAACATTCAACCAATGGTTCGTAATCATCGATATCATCCCATAATAGCTTAAGCTACCTATTGTAATCTTGAACAATCATTCTCTCTTGCTTACACGAACCCATGGCAGCCTTGAGCTCATTGATATGAGGTTCATTCCAGCGGAAAAGCTCTCACGAATACTTTCCCATAGAAGAAAAGCATAATCAACATACGATAGCGAGGCACACAGCTTCGGTTCCATGGTATTTAATATCCACACAACAAGCATGGAGTTCACAATACCCCACCATTTAATTTTATCATCACCACATTGTGGACGAGTAATCGTCCCTTCAATAAACTCAAGTTTATTCTTGGCTCGAAGTGCGTTGCACAAAAGCTTGGCCCAACACTCATAATTGCTTCCATTCAATAAAACCATGGAAATCAAGTTTCTCGGGTTAGATGACGGATGATAATACTCCGATAGAAACGAGGGTTCCAAACTAGGAGCATCAAGTTTTCCAACCGCCTTATTCTCACCCTTGTCAGGTTCCTTATCACTCATCTTTACAAGCCGAGAAATTATTACTTACAGTGAACATACAAGAAGAGATCTTTCACACAGAAAAACAGAGCTTTCGAAGAAGATAACACATAATATTAAAAATTTTGGATTGAGTAGTTTATACCTTAATCTTTGATACCATGTCAAAGTTATGAGCGGAAGAAGTTGTCTTTATTAATTAGCCATATAGGCATATATATACTTACAAGAGGCTTAACCTAACCTAGAAGAATTAGACATTTACAATAAAAGGCAAGTCACAAATATGTTAAGTTTACATTATTGCCAATACCATATTCAAACATTCAGTCATTTATCGTCAAATTTAAACTGAATGAAATCAAGTGTTAATCGCTTCTCAAACCTATCATATTAGACACTTTCATATCTAACTTATTTAGTGACAACTATCTAACTGTAACTGGTGGTGTGGTATGACTGTTTTTCATAGATATTTGTTAACAAATGGTTGATATTGATAATGTGTACGAAGGGGAAATCATTTGTGTAAAACAAGGAAGTTTTGTTTTTTCTTTGGTTTATTTGAATGTGTTTGATGTATGACTGATACATGATAGAGAGATATTTGATATCGTTTTAAGTAGAAGGCTATGGAGTAGCCTATAAGAAGTAGCAGAAGAGAAGAGAAGGTCATGAGACATTCATGTTTTTTACTAGGCAATTATATAGACGAGTCAAGAAGACTAAACAAGCATTTTTAGCACATTGTCTCACAAGACACTTCTCCATTCTCGCTTATTGATTCCTTTGATAGCATGCTCTTTGTAAGTTTCTTTAGTATGTACACTTAAATTGAATTATGTAAAATATTGAAGAATAGTCATTCAGTTGCATTTGTTAATAACTATTACACACAAACAAATGATTTTAATATCTCTTTCTATCTCATTGGTGGTAATATGTGATTAATGAAACTCTTCCTAATAGTTTAGTAATAAGAGCAAAGTCATTACATTTATTACTTATCTACACCAAAGAAAACTGATTTTAATATTAAAGTTAAAAGCTTAAAACCAGTGTTACTTATGGTTTAGGAAAGCCTTCCTAAACGTTTATGAATCTTTCCCTAAACTTATAATTTGGAAGGTTGTTTAAATATTTAGGAAAGACTTCTTAAAATCATTAATAGTCAAAAAATGCACACTTGAATTATGCAGATTATGTGACAACTGTCACTCAGTTGTATTTTTGACTTACTGTTGCACTGCGATCTTGGCTTGTCATCCATCTTGAGATCTCTCCCTCATGCTACCATTTGATTTTAGGGTTACCACACTCCATTTACGAATGATTGTTTTATCATAAAAGGCTTATGCATCTCTTTTGGGGTTTTTAAATCATTTAAATGTTTTGGATTCTTTTGGTTTGTCATTAATGAATGATTTTTTTTTTGTCATAAAAGAATCTAGTTCAACAAAATCGAAACTATCAATGCTTATGTGATCACAAATTTTGTTGATGTTAAGTTCAAAATACTTTTACATTTATGAAAGCTTACTACATATTTAGGAAGATCAACCTTAGTCGGAAAGCTTTCCTAAATGTTAATGAATGCTTCCTATATTTGTCTTTCGGAAGGTTTTCTAAAGAAGTAAGAAGACATTCCTTAATAGTTTATCAACAAAAAATATACACTTAAATTATGTAAGCTACGTACTAGTTAGTCGATCAATTGCATTTGTGATTCAATATAATGAGTAATGTATGGGAGATATCTTAATTTCATTTAAATTTGGTCTATGAGTACTATAAATCTTAGGTAGTTCACGATGTTTATGTAGATTACTATACTTAACATTCTTGTCCTTGCCATGTAAAGTTGATGGAGCTTGGCAAAGAGTAAAATTGGCTCCACTTATGCGGGCCAAAAAAGGTTCAGTGCGTTTCATTCTCAACAAAAGGAAGAAATACACATATTCCAGTGGTAAAATCACTAGTAATACACCTTTGATATATGTGAAGCATTGTAAGGATGGCCTGCACAGAGACAAGATTCACATTCGTATAAAGTAGAGATACAAAGAGAATATAACTTCTATTTTATCCATGTTGTTTCTCTTTGGTGATTGCGAACTCAAATTTCAAGATAGGTTACCATTATGTCTAAAACACCTTTACATCATGTAAAACTTTATAAAGATGGATAAGGTGACCCTAACATCTCATGAGAAACAAATCTTAATCTTCTTGCGATCATTTTTGACATTTCTTAGCTTTTTCTTTTCTTCTACTCTTCTTTACTACAATTCTTCTGCTAATGCCAATACTCGCCATTAAAACACACTTTGTCTTCGATGTGGATCAAAAATCCTAATTTTATCTCTAGGCTTTCGTTTTCATGGACTTGAACAACTAATGATTCTAGCCATATCTGCAATTCTACACACAAACTGAAATGTAGCTTTAACCACAATCGATTTGGTTTAATCTCCAACTCGTTCCAAAAAAGGAGAAGAAGCCATACCACACAGATTACAAATCTCTGTTTCATCGTCGTTTACAAATCCGATCGGATCTCCGTCGAAGATTACAGTCACCGCCATCGCCGATTACAAATCTCTATCTCGTAAAGGAATGTCCCAGTTCAAGTCTTCGAACAAGCTGAATGTCTTATGGTTCATAAAGTCATGTAGTATAGGTGTGGGAATCGAAACCAACACAATTAGATTTATTTAAGAGTTTTGCGAGGAGCGAGATTTCTAGGTTAAAACTATGAACAAAGCTTGAGAATCGTAAAAGAAGTTTTTCTGTAAGCACTTTGTGTAATAGTTTTCAAATTCTCTTTCAAAAGAGATTTATATGAGTATATACAAAGGTTAAGGTCGGTTTTGGGCTATTCCCAAACGAGAAAGGAAATTTTCCTAAGTTACTAGGACTTTCCTTTTGCCGAAGTCGGCGACGCTTCGTGGTAGGGGTGGGCAAACGAGAATATGGGACGGGATCTCACGGGAACATGATTTATGGGAATAGAAAAATACGTCCCATTTATGTCCCATTTAAAATTTGGGACGGGAACGGGATGGGACGGGATGGGTATGGGAAATCCCATAGAATAGTCGGATTCAAAAATTAGATTAAACGATGCTTCAATTTGCAAATATGTATATAACATGTTTTTTTCCTTATCCAAATCATGTTCAAAATTAAATGGAAAAAAAAAAACTCAATTGCATTCCATAAAAGTTAAAAATTTAAAATAAAAAACCATAATCGTCATATCGAATCAAACTTAAACCACACATATATATATATATATATATATATATCACAAATTAAAGCATAAATTAAACAATATTAAGTTTTTTACAAGTATGTTGTATCATTCTTCACCCACATAATATAATTTCTCATCCCATTCAAGAAAATAATACACATATATATATATATATTTATTAATACTTATACTTCCCAGTAGGTCACCTATCCTGAAACTACTCTAGCTAAAGTACGCTTAACTCTGGAGTTCTCTCAAGACATGTGACCAAAAAGATAAGTGCACTTTTGGTAATATAGGTAGCCAAATCAATTCTTGTAAGCCTCTCCGCCTATACCGCATATACTATATATGCCCTGAAACCGGAGTGTCACAATCACCCGCACTAACAGAACGCAACGTCCTCGTTGCGCATATCAAGATCGTTATCCCGACAATCTGATACCACTTGTCACGATCCGATCGCCCTTCCTATGGCCCCCCGTCCACTTATTTATATATATATATATATATAAATTAATACTTATATTTATTCCAAACGGGATTTTGGGATATCATGTTCCTGTCCCGTCCCATCCCGGTCCCAATCGAGAATTGAAAACTTGTCCTATATGGGAATACGGGAAATATATGGGACGGGAATTCGGGAACGGGTACAAGATGGAACGGAATGGGACGGAACGGGACGGGAATTATGCCCACCCCTACTTTGTGGACTTCGTCTTCTGGATTTATGGCTATATTTGAAAAGACGCAACTTTTAAAACTATATATTAAAAACCAAGCCTGGTTCAAACAAAAAAAGGGCCTTGAACAAAACAAAAATTTTAAGGCTATATTTGATAAATAAAATTTTTTTGGACCTTTTATACATAAGTTTCAAAAATTAAGGGCCCTAAAATGAAATAAAATTTGAAGAAAGCTAGTGGGACCCTGTGCCAATGCACGGTCCGGACGCCATTAGAACCGGGCCTGTTAAAATCAAACACTATATATGTTGGTAAAATTTAATTCATAAGTTGACTTATCGTAAAAGTCAACTGTTACCTAAGTCCAAGTGGCATAAGCCCGAAGGACATAGGCCCGAATGGCGCAGGTCCAAATAATTTACCTCTGAATATTCTAAAATATGCGACCTCCGAATTCCATGGGATAAAGGAGTTCTAAATCTTACGAGACATATGTTAACTTCCAATAAAAGATAGGTATGAATCTTAAAAGGTAACTTGGGAACCGATCTATGAACTGATAGAGGAAACCCTATAAAAGAAGAAGCTCCAAACAGAAGAAGGGACAACGTAAACACAACTAAAAACCCTAACAAATATACTATCGCCGCTTTCAATCATAAGCTACAAGACCGCTACAAAGCTCTGATTCCTGCTAATCGGACCTTTGAAGATACCTACGATTCGGCGACAACATTCGGATCTCCAAGATCTCCTTTAAAAAACATCTTTACGCTTTTGATTCATTGTAGCTATGAGTTGTATTGTTTAAGAATCATTCATCAATAATGAACTACCATCTTTCGTTATTCCGTAGAACTATCTTTCGAATGTGTTAAATTTACGCCAAACAATTTCGCGCTAGAAGGAAGATATAGTTTAACTACGAGAGATATGACGATCGATGGTGAACGCAATACCTCTGGAAATGACAAAACTCAAGATCCCCTTACTCAACTTGAGATCCTCACAGCGCAGATGAAACAGAGTGAATAACGACTTAAGCTACTTGAGGCGATAAACGCTACCTTATGGTCTGAGAACGCTGATTTGATTGCCTCAAACAGAAACCTCGAGGTTGAAGGTCGAGAGCAATACCGGAGTCGTGTCAATCTGATGCGACCTTTTGATGGTGAGACACCCACTGAGATGATCAGACGACGATAATGAATAAAATAGGTGCCCTTAACACTGATGTTGGGAGGACACACATTGTTCAACATGGACCTCGTCCTAACGATGCAATGACTTGTCTGGTATCTAACAACATGGACCTCATCTTCAAACGTATCGCAGAGATGGAAGCAACAATTAAGCGGATTCTAGGCGTAGCACTACCAATAATGAAGAGTGCTCCTAACTGTTATGCGGATACTCCGTTCACAGACAAGATCGCACTTGTGGAGATGCCCAAGAGGTTCACAATTTTCACTATGATGATATACGATAGGACAACAGATCCTCACAACCACATCGCTCTGTATAAACAACGGATTTTCACAGCCGCAATTGCAAGAGAGATTAGGAAAGCTAGCATGTGAAAGGGATTTGGTTCAAGTCTCACGGGATGAATACTTCAATGGTTAACGAACCTACCAAACGCCTCCATCAACTTATTTGCATCGCTAACCGATCGCTTTGTCGAACAATTTACAACTAGCAAAAAACTTGAAAAGACGTATAATGATCTCTATGAGGTGATAAAAAATCGAGGAAAGACAATTTGAAGCTACGTAGGACGCTTCGACAAAGAGAAAGTGCCCATCCCAAATAGTGTAACGTCTACGGCCATCTTGGCTTTCAAGTGAGGTTTGCTTCTAGATGGTGACCTTTACAAAGTGCTGACAAAGTACCAATGCAAGATAATGGAAGATGTGCTTTCTAGAGCATGGTTGCCGATACAGTGGGAAGAATATCCTGGTTATCATCATCGATGCTCATCAAGGTCTGAATCCCGTGTGGAAAGGATAAAAAAATCCACAAGAGATGACATACCTTATTGTAGACCTCGAAACGATAGCACTAGCAGTAGAAACGAAGTCAGAATGATAGCAGAAGCTCCCATCGACTATTCAGGATAAGATATGACGACAAACATCCAACGTCTACATAGCCTAATGTTAGCAACTTTTCAATATCCGATGCAGAATTAATCGGGACACTAAAGAACCTAGGAGGAATAGTGAGATGGCCTCAAAATATGAAAACCCCAGATAATAAGCGTGACACTTCAAAGTAGTGCGAATTACACAACGATTACGGCCATCAAACTGAAGATTGTATTTCACTCAAAATGGAGTTGAATGAGCTATTGAATGAAAGAGCACCTTAGAGAATTTCTCTCTGACAAAGCAAGGAGTCGCATCGATGATAGAAGCAATGATGTAGAAGTCGTAACTCGCACAACTGAATTTGTAAGGGTTTAAAGGAAATGTAGGCTTTTGAGTAAATCACAATGCAGAAAATTGTTACGACTTGTTTTATTGCTCTGAGAAAATTTTGATTCCCCTTCGGGGTGGATAAAATAAGCTATATATATATAGCTTTTCTAATCTAGGTTGAGTAATAGATTTGGGTCTGACCCATTAAAAAATCTAATAGCTTTTGGGCCCATATAATTATAAGTTCATTTTATATATGGGCTTAATATCATTATGGGCCTAACTTTAGACTGGACTTTTACAAGCTTGCTCATGATTTCTTCATGTCTTTTCATACTCATTTTTGTCGTTACGTCGATCTCATAGGGGTGGAATCCGACCCCTACAAACGACAGAGCTTCAAAAAAATCTCGTCTTTCCCCACCTCTGAAGATCAACCAAGTCATCCAATGTTGATTCATCTGGTTGCCTTGTCACCTTGCCAAATAGTGCTTGATTCAGCCATGATGTGCTTTACCCTAATGAGATCTTTAGAGACGTAGCTTGAAGTTGAAGACAAAAGTCGATGCCGAGGTCAATTAATGAGGTTTGTGCTGACGTATTGTGGTGCGGAGATCAACATCGTGGAAAAGTTGAGAATTTTGCCGAGGTTGATTTGCATCAAGGAGAAGTGGAAGTTAGCCGAGCTTGTCGTAGTAGTGATTCTCCTACAGAAGTCTCCTTTTCAAGCCGAGGCCAACTTAAGATCTTGTCAAATCTAAGTGTCATTAGCTATGTTTAGTTGCGTAGAACTGTGCAATGAGTGACGCATAGCTGCGTAGAAAGCGATAAGTAATGCTGAGTAAGATCAACATTTTATTAGGTTTTCTGATGTTCATCTTGGTTTACGGACAAGTTTCCTCAACATGTCCGCTCTAGTAGTGAACATTTTATATTGTGTATAACCAGTGATATGTTTGCTGAGTTTTTGATGACCATTCTTGGTTTACGAACTAGTTACTATTAATAAATTTATTCCATTCGTAAATCATGCCATAGAGTTTAGACTAGTGGTGCGTTTTCTGATGATCATTCTTGGTTCACAGACTAGTTCAATAACAAGTCCGCTCCAAAAATAAACAAGTTATCGCGTTACAACCAACGATTCGATTTGTTGGGTTTAGAATGAACATTTAAATTATAGACATATTCCCGTGAACACATCCACTACTGCAATGATCATTTTTAGCTATGCAACCAACATTTTGTCTGTTGTGTTTAGAATGAACATTTGGGTTTCCAAACACGTTTTCCACTAACGCATCTGCTCCTATAATGAACATTTTATATTTGTATAACGCACTGTTTAATCTTGCTGAGAATGTAATAGTCAGATCTGAAAATATGAAAGTGTCTGTCACTGTGGCCAATAGTGAGGTGAGAAGTCTGTTTTTGGTTAGACTAAAGATTATCCGTAGAGGATGTACAGGGATTTGTTAAGAGAAGTTTGTTTTCGTTAAGACTTAGATACTCTGTGGAGGAGGTAAGCAAAACTGTTTAGAGAAGTTTGCTTTTTGATTGTTCAAAAAAATCGCTTAAGAAAGGTGGGAGAATACAAGTATACGTACTCCACTCCCTTTTTTTTTAAGGAGGGGACAGCTGAACCCATTTGAATATGAGCTGCCTACGTATCCTTTGTAGGGATCAAGCCGCCTCGTAGTTTAAATAAGTACTTTTTGTGATCCGTATAGGATGCAATTGATATATCCATTCAGATATAACTTTGAGTGATAAGTATAGGATGTAAGCGATATGTCCGTTTAGGAAGGACTTCGAAAGAACAGTAAAGGATGTAGTGATATCCGTTTAGGTAGGACTTTAAATGATCAGTAAAGGATGTAAGTGATATGTCCGTTCAGGTAGGACTTTAAGCGCACATGCTAGGTAGCGAACTAGGCAGCGGATGAGCTAAGCACTAAAGGAGCTAGGCACCTAGGATAGGTGGTAAGCAGAAGAGCTACATAGCTAGAGCTAGTATACAAATGAGCTAAGCAACTAGGAGCTAAGCACCTACGTGTCAAATGAACCAGACAGCTAGGTTATCTGGTGAGTAATGAAAAAGGCGACTCAGCTAGGCAACATATGAGCCAGGCAGCATATGAGCCAGGTAGCTTGGAGAGCTGGTAAGCGAGTCAACTAGGCAGAAGACGAGCCTGGCGGCTAGGAGAGCTTGCAGGAGACGAGCCAGGCGGCTAGAAGAGCTAGTGAGCGATGAGCTAGGTGAGTCAGCTAGGCACGAGGCAAGCATAGCTAGAAGAGTTGGTATTAAACGAGTTAAGTGTTTAACGAGTTAACATAGAAGGTAGGTCATCGAAGTGATTTTAGCGAAACAGCGATCTTTGGCAAGCCAGCGATCTTGGCGAGTCGATAATTTTGGTGAGCCGCAAACCATTGTATCGATCCGATGTTACGAATATGCTAACCTAGTAACAAAAGTGTGTCGATCCGTTGTTGTTGTGAATGACAAGGCGAGCCATTGACCTTGACAATGGCGAGTCGAGAACATAGGAAGGACGATCCAATGTTACGATTAAGATGATCTGACCGTTTAAGTTGCGGATCGTTGATTCATGTGTTAGACAATGAGAGTGTTGAACTGATGTCCATGATTATGTATATCTGATGAGAATTGCAATGGCAAAAATGACGATCCGTTGCCTTTCATCGTGCCGATCCGAATACTTTATGTTAATCCGAGCATTGGGTAATCATGACAACTACCTATGAGAGGAGCGACGATCCGACTATGAGAGGAGCGACTATCCGTTTTTTTAGAGGAGCGACGATCCGTTTATGAGAGGAGCGATGACCCGCTTTTTTAGAGAAGCGACGAACCGTTTCTGATAGGAGCGATGATCCGTTTGTGAGAGGAGAGACGATCCATTTTTTTTAGAGGAGCGACGATCTGTTTGTGATAGGAGTGACGACCCGTTTGTGAGAGGAGTGGCGATCCTCTTTAAGTCTGTTTCTATTGATTATCATCTCCAGGAATCTTCGATTGCGTCGTTTGCACAATGATTTTCACAGTAAGAACGTCACACGTATTGCAAAAGTACCGCATGGTCAGGAACGTCACCATAGAAATCATTAAACCTAATGTCAAGAAGCTTCAATGAAGGTGACGATAAGACAAGTTATTGTACATGTATTCGAAGATGCTACACATATCGGATTATAGATTCAAAATATGTTCTCAAAACTAGACAAATATAGCATTCCCATGATATATATATCATCTCTTGGGTCCTTCTGGGTTGCTGAGAGGAAGCTTTTGAAGGTGAATCACAGAAGGTGGAGAGTAAAGTTACCAGGGAACATGCATCACTAGAAATATGATAGAAGAAGCTACATATCTCGGATTTTAGATCCAAAACCTGTTCTAAAAACTAGACGAAGAGATATTTCCATTGATATGTAGATACTCTCATGGGTCCATTTGGATCGCTCGAAAAAAGCTTTTAAAGGTGAATTACCTGAGGTGATGAGTAAGGTTACCAATAAATATGATAGAAGTAGCTATGGATTTCTAATTATAGATCTGAAACTTGTTATGGAAATTAAACAAAGAGATCATTATGATGATATGTAGATTGTCTCATGGGTCCCTTTTGGTCGGCGTAAGAATGTTGATGAAGTGGACTTGTCGCCACTAGTTCGTAGGTAGGGCCAAATTGGGATTGTTCTGTGAGAAAATCTAGAGTATCTCTTCTTTCTAGCGCCAAATTGTGGGAGCAGGATCTCCTTGAGTACCCAGTCAAGTTTGGGTGCCTTTCTGACTACTTTATGTAGATGGTGTTCTTATGCATCTCGGATTTGAAAGTCTTCATTTGTAGTGCACTCGACCCTAGGGTTCTGCGCACTAGTTGCCATAATCATTGTCTATTATTTGCGTTAGTATGATACACGTTGCAACGTTGGGCATCGCAGGTCCAATCAACGAAGCACTCCAGGTCGCTGCTAGTGCAATCCACGTTGTGATGTAGTCACTGCTGGTGCTGTCAACGTTGTCCTGCTGGTCACCGTTGGTGCGATCCACGTTAGCTGCTGGTCATCGGTGGTGCTGTCGACGTTGCACTACTGGTCGCCACTGGTGCTGTCAACGTTGCGCTGCTAGTCACCACAGGTGTTGTCGACATTACACTGCTGGTCGCCGCTGGTGCGATCCACGTTGCGTTGTTAGTCACCGCTAATGCTATCGATATTGCACTACTGGTCGCTGGTTGAGTGATCAATATCGCGTTGTTGGTCACCGCTGGTGAGGTTGACATTGTGTTGGTAGTTGTCGCTTGCAGTCATCTTTGCTTGCGTAGCTTGCAAGGTGATTTTTTGGGTAAGAACGTCGCACGTGTTCCCTAAATCAGCGCCAAATTGTAGGAGTCGTAACTCGCACAATTGAATTTGTATGGGTTTAAAGGAAATGTGAGACTTCTGGGTTAATCACAAAGCATAATGATGTTAAGACTTGAAACACCCAAATTTGTTTTTTCAGTTAACTGACTGTGATTATTATTCCCATAAATAATAATCCTCAAAGCCAGCTTGAACCAATTTCACTGAACTAGACAAATCAACATAACCAGCGGAAGACAATAAACCATTTAAACCAAGCATTCAACCAATTCTAATAGTTATAGCAACCAAAACCAGGCTCTAAACACAAAGGAAATAAACACATAACCGAATTCCTAGATCATCCTCCTCTTCATAGCCATGATTCCACGATTACAATCTTTACCTTCAACGCATGGAAAAATGAGTTGCGTGAGTATTATCACAAATACTTGGTGAGACGTCATCCCATCCACGGCCTATCTCTCAGACTTAATAGGAATAACACCAAACACAAAAATAAATCATCAACATGATTAATCAACACAATCCGCTACTACAACAACTGGTGTCGATCGACACAATCACTTGGTGTCGATCGATACCTCCATCGCATAAACACAGCAACCAAAACAATGGTGTCGATCGACACAACCACTAGGTATCAGTCGACACCTTATCGCAGAACACAAAATCGAGCCTCTCCTCTCTTGGCTCGATTCCTGGTCTTTCGAGCGATCGCCCTCCATCGATAAACACATCAAAACTATAAAAACACAGAATCACAGAGATGTCACACAATCTCAATCGCAAACCAATCACAAAATCATTAATCATCAATCAATCACTTCACAAAAGCACATCAATACAATTCATAAATTATTCACAAGCCATGGTCACACATTCACCTTGACAAAAACGGAAAGGAAACAAGGGGATTAACATGAGACCCAGACACGAGACAGGGACACAGAGTCTCTCTCAAGCCTAGAAATTATTGATTCTCCTTCTCTATCACCTAGAACTCACAATAGGGATTTTCAGTAAACCAAATTAGATTTCCAGAAAAACAGAACCGACACGCTGACTTTGAAAGAACCTAAAGATCGGAGCTTACCTCATAATCCAGATCGGAAACCCAATCTGAAAACTAGACAGAGAGATCCTCTCTAACTCTTTCTAAATCACTGAAAAACGTTTCCCAAATTGAGTGATTAAAATATGAAACTACACAGATCACTCACGGGAAAACAACTATAACTCATAAGATACATATCAAAACGATAATCCGCTTTCTACTATAGTTAGATAAGAGATAGGAGAACCTACCAACAAAATTTCACATTGATCGGATCTATTTTGATTGTCCGTTTCTCCTCTCCACCAAACAGTAAGCTCTGTCCTTTCCTTGCCCACAATCTCAATGCACAAAACCCTCAAGAACACGCTCAATCCCATTTTCTCTCTTACACACGTGTTTCCCTTTCCAAAAACATGGCTACAACACAAGAATGAGCTTATATACACGCTCCTAGGGTTTACAACCCTAAACTGAGCAAAACCGAGCAATTAAATTGAATCAACACGATACCGCAGAAACAATATCGATCAACACCCCCCACTGGTGTTGATCGAAACAACCTAAAAATGCCATAATCTGGTTCACGAACCTTGTGTCGATCGACACACCCCCATGGTGTCCATCGACATCACAGAAAATCCCTAATTCTGACTCGCGGTAGTTGCAATTCTCCCCCACAAACAATGGATTCGTCCTCAAATCCTACACATTGGTCACCAAGAGCCAAACTCACGACTTACCGCCGTATCACTCGGAATTACACACCCAAACTCTGAGGTCTACATCCAGTCTCATGCTCATGCCATGATCAAACATGGATTACTCATACTTATCACGACACTCTCACACTCTCACTAACACATCCTTTGAGTTATGGATATACAGGGAAATATTCATCCCCTCGAGAGAAATCCTCATCTATCATAACTTATACTTGGAAATCCTCATCCCAAATAAGTATATAGGGAAATCCTCATCCCTCTGGAAAACTCAACATCTCCCAATGAGTTATCCAGAGAAATCCTCATACCCTAGAATAATAAATTCTAAAATGTCTATAAACATCTATCGACTAGAACTACCTTGTGTGGTTCCAAACAAGATATTCCCAAACCCGGAATATCATTACCTCATGACCAATCCTCGGGTCAACTCGAACAACCCAATCACACAGGGTGTTCCACTAGAATCTTTCGAAAAATAGATAGTTCTAACTCCTCATAAAACTTCTATTTCACACTCTCCACAACACTCAACACCAACACACTACAAACCAAAGATATGAGAAATACTCATCTTATATAATTTTAATTGTAATAATCGTTTCAACACCAAATGAAAATACAAAATCCTAAAACAACATAGCAAAAGCTAAAAGTCTTAAAAGGAAACATAAAAGAAAACCAGTTCAATTCCTTGACCTACTCTCTTAGATCCTCCTCGATTGCTGCAACTGCCACCACTAACTCTGCCTTCAAGGCGAACTAGGACACTCTGCACGACCTCCACAACTCTAGCTTAAGTCCCTCCCATAATTCTTTATTTGGGCCTGCTCCTGGTCTATACCTCTACCCGCATAGACCACGAGCCTACCGAACTCAGCATCGTACTTGCATACCAACCGGTTTCCCTAAACCAACTCAAAAAATTGCGCCTCCAACTTATCCACTAATTCTTGAGGAAAATACTTGGCATTAAACTCAACCAAAAATTTACCCTATGTCCACACTTTCCGCCTTTTCCTAGCCTCAACACCTTTCCACTAGAGACAAGCATCGCCTTCCAAGAATTTTACCGCCAGATCCATCTGGTACTCATTAGGACACTTGATAGAGAGAAACTGGCGCTCCACCCTAAACCTCCACTCATTAGCTCCCTCTGGTCCCCCTTCGCTCAAGAAGGAAGAAAAGCCGATGCTCACCATCTGGTTCCACATCGCAAGATAAGTGTGATGCTCCACTGCCACTGGAGTCCTGCACTGGTACTGCGCCCGGTAACCATTCCCAAATCAAGGCCAACATCTTTGCCAAACGATCATCTGGCTCTACCTGCAGCAGCATCCCCACCTGAGCCTCCAGCCACACTGGCACCAGTAACCGTCACACTGACACAGTGACACTGCCCACTGATCCCTCCTGATACGTCTGCGAATCAGCCACCTGCTCCTATGATACACTATGGCTGACCCACTCAAAGGACTCCCTCATATGTCCCCAACCACATCCTTGGCCACCATGGCCACGACCACGACCTCGACCTCTCAGAACTATAGCCATCACACTCTGTACTTCCCAAAAGCACATACTAAGATAACATAATTAAAAGCATAAGTCAAACAATACTGACCGTGGAATCTCATTAAAGGCTCGAAGAGGATGATCTAAGACTCTACAATTCACAGATTAACTAACTACTCATAATCAATTCAATCAGATAGTCTCAAACCATCAAACCTAACCGCCCTCAAAACCGTAAGGGCTCTGATACAAAAATAAAACACCCAAACTTTTTTTTCAGTTAAGTGACTCGAATTATTATTCTCATAAATAATTATCCTCAAAGCTAGCTTAAACCAATTTCACTAAACTATACAAATCAACATAACTAGCGGAAGACAATAAACCATTTAAACTAAGCATTCAACCAATTCCAATAGTTATAGTAACCTAAACCACGTTGTAAACACAAAGAAAATAAACACATAACCGAGTCTCTAGATCATCCTCCTCTTCATAGCCATGATTCTACGATTACAATCTTTACCTGCAACACATGGGAAAACTAGTTGCGTGAGTATTATCATAAATACTCAATGAGACGGTCACCCCATCTATGAGATATCACTCAGGCTCAATAGGAATAACACCAAACACATAAAACATTCAGCAATAAGATTAAACAACATAATTCTCAAAACCAGAAACTGGTGTCGATCGACACCCACCACTGGTTTCGATTGACGCCTACATAACACTGGTGTCTATTGACACTACGACTAGGTGTCGATCGACACTACCACTAGGTGTCAATCAACTCCTCATCGCATAACACATAATCGAGCCTATCCTCTCATGGTTCTGAGAAATAGATGGAATGACCGTCACATTGAGTATTTGTGATAATACTTACGCAACTCGTTTTCCCATGTGTTGCAGGTAAATATTGTGATCGTGGAATCATGGCTATGAAGAGGAGGATGATCTAGGGTCTCGAGTCTTAATGTTTATGTTGTTGTGTTTTAGAACCTGGTTTAGGTTGCTAGAATTATTATTAAATTGGTTTAATGAATTATGTGTTTCCGCTGTGTTGATGGTTTTGTGAGAACTAGTAATTGATTTTAAAAAAAAAAAATTGGTTGTTTGTATTTGTTATCAAAGCCCTTATGGTTTTAGGGTGGTTAGTGATTGATTTAAGACTGTTGATTGAATTAATTATGAGTAATTAGTCAATTCCGTGAGTTGGAGTTTTATCTTCTTCAAGCCTTCAATGAGATTCCACAGTAAGTGTTGTTTGACTTATGTTTTGAATTCTAGTACCTTAGTATGTGCTTTTGGGAAGTGCAGTGTGATGGCTTGAGTTCCAAGAGGTTAAGGTTGAGGTCGTGGTCGTGGTGGCCTAGGACGTGGTCAGGGACGTGTGAGTGAGTCCTCCAAGAGTGTAGCACAGAGTGTGTCACAGGAGAAGGTGGCTAATTTGTAGACCTATAAAAAGGGATCAATGCGTGATGTGAGTGTAACTGCTAGTGTCCGGTTAGGTAGTGCAGTGGCTTTGGGTACCAGATCTACCGCAGGTGGATCCCAGGGTTCAGATGATCGTCCGGCGAGGATGTTAGCCTTGATATTGGAGCGTTACAAGGTGCGGTATCAGTGCAGGCTCCAGTAGTGCTTCAAGTGGCGGAGGTACAGCTGAGGGTTGCGATAGCAGAAGAGCATCCGATTATCTGGTGATGATGAGATAAATGCAGCTTTTGAGTATTGTATTCTTCTCGGGCATAATTGGGCCTGAGGCAGCCGATGAGTGGCATATGAGAATTGAGCGTAATTTTCGTTCTATGAGATGTCCTGATGAGTACTGGGTGGATCTGGCGGTACGTTACTTGGATGGTGATGCACATCTCTGGTGGAGAGGTATTGAGGCCAGGAAGAGGCGGAGAGTGTGCACTTGGGGACAATTATTGGATGAGTTTAATGCCAAGTATTTTCCTCAAGAGGTAGTGGATCGGTTGGAGATGTAGTTCGTGGAGCTGGTTCAGGGAGACTGGTTGGTACGCGAATACGATGTTGTGTTTAACAGGCTCCTGGTCTATGCAGGTACGAGCATGGAGGATGAGCAGGCGCAGGTGAAGAAGTTCTTGAGAAAACTTTGGCTGGGGTTGAGGATAACGTGCAGAGTGTCCAAGTTCGCCTCGAGGGCGGAGTTGGTGGAGGAATCTCAATGAATGAGGAGGATCAGAGAGAGCAGGTCATGGATTGAGATGTGTTCTGTTATGTTTCAGTTGAGGCTTTTTGCTTTTGCGTTGTTGTTTTTGGATTTTTATTTTCGTTTGGTATTGAAACGATTATTACAGTTTGATTTTTTTTTATATAAGATGACTTTTCCTTATATTTATGATTGGTAGTATCATGTTATTGAGATTGTAGAAAGTCTAGGAATAGAAGTTTTACGTGGTTGTAGAACTGTCTATTTCCTGAGAGACTCTAGTGGAACACCCTATGCAATTGGGTTGTTCAAATTGACTTGAGCATTGATCATGATGTGATGATATTCCTGGTAGTGGAATATCATGTTAGAATCACAAGAGGTAGTTCTAGTTAATAGATGTTTATAAATGTTTTAGAATTTATTGCTCTAGAGGCATTTGTCCATGAATAACTCGTTATTTTTGGAGATAGTGTTCTCTTGTATACCTATTTGGGATGGTGTTCCCAGTATAGGTATTTGGGAACGGTGGTTCGCAGTATTACTTATTTGGGGATAGTGTTTCCCAGTATAGGTAGTGAGAGATAATGTTCTCTTTACGGAACGGTGGTTCTCTGTGTAACCAGAGCTCAAAAGATTTGTTCCTGAGAGTGTGAGTGGTATGACGCATTGTGGTAGTGTGATAATGAGTTAAGAGTAATAAATGGCTGGAAACATGGTTATAAGCATGAGACTGGATGTGACCTCTGGGATCATAGTGTTGATCTCGAGTGGTGCTGACCGGGTTGGGTCAGGAGATAATTTTGTGGTATATGGTTTGTGAGATTTGAGTGGTTATCTCGAGTGGTGCTGGCCGGGTTGGGTCAGGCGATAGTCTGTGGAAGACGGATTGTGAGATTCGATTGGTGATCTCGAGGGGTGCTGACCGGTTTGGGTCAAGAGATGGATTATGGTAGATGGTTTTAAGGGATTCAAGAGACCCTAGTGGACATCCTGTGTGTTGGGGTGGTTAGAGAAGGCCTGTGTTTTGGTCATGTAGAGATGTTATTTCTGGTAGTCGAATGTCATGACCGGACCACCAAGGGTGTTCTAGTCGTATATGCTTATAGGCGTTTAGAATTTATTACTCTAGGGGCCGTAGAATAACTCATTCATTTTGATGATGGTGGTTCTCCTGCGTACTTATCTGGGATGGTGGTTTTCAGTATAAGTATTGAGAGATGGTGGTTCCCTCGAAGGGATGGTGGTTTTCCTGTACACCAGAGCTCAAAGGATGCGTTCCTGCGAGTGTGAGGGTGTAGTAATGAGTTAAGAGTAATAAATGTCTAAACGTGCATATAAACATGCGATTAGAGGTGAGTTTCCGAGGCTAGGAGAGGATCTCGAGTAGTGCTGGTTGTGTTGGCCAAGTGTTCAGACCGAGTGGAGATGGTATTCCGGACTATGGAAGGGCATGTTAGTATCATGAGGGGTAGTTTTAGTCAAAATGTGTTTGTACACGTATGAATTGATTACTCTAAAGAAAGTTTTTTTCCTATATACCCAGAGCTTGAGGGAGACGTCCTAAGAGTGTGAGTGATACCGGCATCGTTAGCTCAAGGCATTTTTTCCTGAGAGTGTAAGGGTGTTGTTGTGATAAAGTCACAAAAAATTAAGTATAATACAATGTCATATGTTCAATTTTTTATTCGTTAAATAATAACAATTGCATTTTACAACATATTCATCCAATAAATTTTATTATACCGCGCAGAACGCGCGGGTTTGATTTCTAGTTTTATTAAAAGGTTCCGCGCGTATTTGTTTCCTAGTTTTATTAAAAGGGATGTAAAAATCCTACATGGCACTCTCATAGGGATTTAGAGAGGGCTAATTATAATGCTACCCTTAATAAAATCGCAGAATTTACTACTCCTAGCAATCAAGATTTGTTGACAAATCTACCCCCTAATCGTTTGATAAAAATATATTGGATTTGGGCTTGACTTTAAACTTTGGTCCATAACCAAGTCCGTTTTAATGAAACCTAGGTGCAACCTCTATGTTGATTTTTATAATCTATTTGATAAATATAAATATATAAGATTTTTAATAAACAACTTATATGATATATGTGCTAAAATCTAATTGGAAACAAACATTAGCACTTGTCAAAAATCTTGTCGATCAACTTAGCATGTATCAAAATCATGTTAGTTACAAAGTTTGACGCATCAAGCTTTATATAATATTGTGTAAAGGATCCACATATATGTGGGTTTATGAGAAAATCATTTATAACCCGTATGAAATTAAACAAAATAAAGTTGAAATTTTTTATATTAAATAAATTAACAATTACTTTGCTATCTTCAAATTTTTCTTATTTTATTTTAAATTTAATATGATCATGTCTTTTCAAAATAATTAGTTTTTTTCTATTCATGTTTGAAGTAATTTTCTTTTAACTATTTCGCTACTCTATTTTTTTTTAACATAAAATCGTGTTGAATTCTTTTGCATATTCTTTTTTGAATTTTTCAATTTTATATCATGTTACTATAACATTCATAAACCAAAATGTGGTATTTTAGTAGGGGTGTCGATCGACACAAATGGTGGGTGTCGATCGACACCAATATTATGGACCGGTTTTGGTTCGATTTAATTCGTAGTTTTTGGCTCGGTCTGGGTGTAGAACTCTATGTCAATTTATATAAGGGACCAACCGCATGTGATAAGCGTATTCATAGTTGTAGAGGAGAAAAACCGTTTTAGAATTTAAAAGAGAGAGTTTGTGTAACGCCCCGGACGCCCCTCCCATGAGCCCCTGGTGTGTAAAAGTTTTAACCCTAAATAATATCCGCAAGTGCACAGACAGTTGCAGTAGTATAAGGGGTATCGAATCCACAGGGACCAAGGTTACACTATGAAATTACGAGATTTTAATTTAAAGCTAAGATAAAGTATGAGTTGGTGAATTGTAGTGAAACAAGAAACGGAACAGCAAATTAAACGTTATGAGACTCAATAAAGAAAGGCACTAGATCAAGGTCATTCGCCGGTGATTTCGAATTGAGGACTGAGCATCTATTCAGGATTCAATTTAAGTGCGGTCTAGAACTCAAACAAGAATGTAATACTGCCTCACTGTCGTGATGCATCAATATCTTTATCTAACATCCTAAATGCCTAAACTGTCGTTTGGATCCAGTGATGAAGACAAGCAATAATGAATTAGTTCGAATTGTTCACAATTGATGGTAACAATCAACTGTCGTTGGTTACACCCCAATTGCTCACCAATGGGTTATCTAGCAACCTAGAGCACTTTCGTGAATAAGTTCAACTTGAAATCAGAGATTAGGTGTACAGGCTAACCTAAGCGTTATGAATCCCAATTGATGAAGATGAATGATAATCTATCCTATTTGGCTCAGTCACTAATCAATCCTAAATCACCATTGAAATCCCTCAATCTAGCTAGAGGACTACTCGAACATAAAGAATGAAATCGCAGCAATCAACGAGATAGAATTCATAATGATAAATGGAAAGATAAGGAATTAGAATTCTTCTCAATGGGTGTTGTGAATTTATCCTCCAACTGTTACAAGCAAATCCCAAAAGGAATCAAAGAGGAATAGTTTCAAGGGTTGAGGAACCCAGCAAATCTTCAAGAAAACGTAAAAAGAACTGTTTTAGAAAAATGTTTCAGAACCCTTTTTTCAGAGGTGGCTCCCTCTTATTTATAGCGAAAAATAGGTTAAAATCGGATCAGGCATGGGACCGGTCGGTCTGTCTTCAGGTGGTTACGATCTTTGAGCGTGGATCGGTCGGTCTCCTCACGTGGACCGGTCGATCCGCTTTCCAGAGAGTTACGGCTTCTTTGATTCTTCGGGTGAGCAGGTGCTCGATCCAAACCGAGCAGGTGCTCGATTATGAAAATCACCATCTTTTCTCCAGATTCGTCCATTTAGCTCCAATGACCGCCACTGACTCCAATCCATGCTTGAAGGCCTCCTAGAACCTGAAAAGACACAAAAGGAACTAGAAAGAACCAAAAAGACTAAAGAAGCAATACGTAAAAGAGACCAAAATACTAATATATCAGCCCCCGTCCACTCACAGGCCCGTGGGCCTACCATATCCGACGGTCGGTGCGTTAGTCCAGAAGGCTCGGAAGTTATGTTTACTGACCCTGCAAATCACCACGCTATCTTTTCTCGTGTTTTGACCTCACTCACACGATACTGAAAGTCACTTCCCAGTAGGTCACCCTTCCTGAAACTACTCCAGTTTAAGCACGCTTAACTTTGGAGTTCTCTCAAGACCTGTGACCGAAAATATAGGTGCACTTTGGAGATATAGGTAGCCAAATCAATTCTTTTAAGCCTCTCCGCATATACCATATATGCCCTGAAACCGGGGTGTCATAATCACCCCCACTAACAGATCGCAACGTCCTCGTTGCGCATACCAAGATCGTTACCCTGACAATCTGACTCTTCACAGATGTCAGGGTTCGCTCTGATACCACTTGTAACGCCCCAACCGCCCCTCCCATGGGCCCCCGTCCACTCACAGGCCTGTGGGCCCACCATGTCCGACGGTCGGTGCGTTAGTCCGGGAGGGTCAGAAGTCCTGTTTACTGACCCTGCAAATCACCAAGCGATCTTTTCTCGTGTTTTGACCTCACTCACTCGATACTGAAAATCACTTCCCAGTAGGTCACCCTTCCTGAAACTACTCCAGCTTAAGCACGCTTAACTCTGAAGTTCTCTCAAGACATGTGACCGAAAAGATAAGTGCACTTTGGTGATATAGGTAGCCAAATCAATTCTTTTAAGCTTCTCCGCATATACCATATATGCCCTGAAACCGGGGTGTCACAGTTTGGAAGCGTTCTTGTGTGTGATTGATCGAAAGTGCGAGAGTTCATCGGTGTTCTTCGTGAATATGTGAGCTGTAGACGAAAAAATCAGAATCGTAGTGTTTGATTCGTGATTTTCGTGGATGTCTTTCTCTTGTTCATCAATCATTTCTGTTTCTTTTATCAAATCAAGGTGAGTGCACAATCATGGTTATGGACAATCGAATGTTAGGTTATCGGTGATTGAGTTTGATTGAAACAGATAGCAAATATTGTCTATTTCGTGGTTATTGCATGATTGTAGTGTGTTTATAGTACTATTGATCGATGTAAATGGATCGCTTGATGGAACGGAGTCGAGCCACGTGAGTATTTGGCTCGATTCAGGTTTATGCGATGAGTGTCGATTGACACCTAGAGGAAGTGACGATCGACACCCATTGTATTTTCGCGATGATTTGTGTTTTGAGGTTGAGTGTCGATCAACACCTAGTGGTATTGTCGATCGACACCCTATCATGATTTATGTGTTTGTGTGTTGGTGTGTCGATCGACACCGTTGTGGTGTGTCGATCGACACTGATTGCTGAGTTGCAGATTTTGGTTGATTGTTCTTATTATGGTACCTTGAACGTCGTGAAAGGCTGGTTGATTGTGTAGTATTTGGCATTGATTATCCTAATTATGTAGCCGGTAGACGGGATGGCCGTCTCACTGAGTATTTTTGATAATACTCACGCAACTATTTATCTTATGTGTTGCAGGTAAAGAGAAAGTGTGATCGTAGAATCATGGTTGGGACAAGAAGATGATTAGGATCTCTACTGTTTTTGTTTGGAATTTAGACCCTGGTGTTTAGGTTGCTAGTTTCTGAAATTGTTATTGGTTGATTTGAATAATTGCTTGGTTATGGATTTAATGGATTTATTCTCGTTTAGTTGATTTATGTATTTTCCGATGGTTTAATGGTTTGCTGGTTGTCTGAGTTGAAATTAGTCATTGAGAATAAATAATTATGAGATTATTAATTCTGATTAATTAATGGAAAAAAAAATTTGGTTGTTTCTTTTATAAACCTAAATCACGAAAAGCGCAAAACCACTAATAGAGAAGCCTCACTATTATTAAGTTGTTTGTGACCATTTCAAAAATGCCACCGTTAAAAACAGAAATTTCAATCGTGCCACCTTTTTACAAAAAAAAAAACAAAGGTTATAAGGTTTTTTAAAAGGGTTATAAGATTTTTTAAAGTAGAATTAACTTTATAACTCCATTTAAAAAACCTTAAAATTTGTTCTAAAACCTTATAATTTGTTTTAAAAACCTTATAATCAAACTTTATAATGTTTAATGCTTTTTTATATGGGGGAATTGCCAAATCAAGCCACTTTTGTTTTGGCAAATGTCCCATTAGGATTTTGTGAACCTAAAAATGTGGCAATAAGATTTTGGACTTTCAAAATTCCAATTTAATCCCTAAAATATAATTATACAGGATTTTTCAATATTTGTTTAATTAGAAAAGGAAATAAAAATCTTAAGATAAATCTTTTGATAATGTATTAATGGGTTCGGGAAAAAAACAATAATAAAAGGAATTATTTCCAAATCTGGACTCTTCCTCTTCCTTTTACACGATTTCCTCTTTTCTCCGGTAGGTACAAATCGGTAAAACCATCTTTTCGCCGGAGGAATTACCGTCTCTGTCATCTCCGGCGAGTATAAACAAGTTGACGTTCTCTTTTCGCTCCATCTCTGTGATCTCCTTCTTCCTCCTTGTTATTTCCGCCGAAGTTGAATCCCTGTCTTCTCGTCATCTACAGAGAAACGAGAGTCGCCAGCGAAAATCCTTCCAATTCCAGAGACTATTTCCCCTCAAGGTAATAGAAATTCCATCGATTTTAGTTTGTGCATTAACCTAAGATTGAAGATTTTGCAATTTTACAATTAACCTAAAATTCAGAGTTTGCGATTTCATTTTTTTGCTTGTTTTGATCGTTTGTAATCTTTGCTTGTTTTTATCGATTTGTTTGTAATCTCTGCTTGTCTTGATCGATTTCTTGTTTGGTTCGGTGCATTTGTGTATCGAAACTTTAGTCTATGATTTTTGCTATATATAACTTTGTTTCTTCTATGTTTAGGTATGGAAAGAATAGAGTTACCAGAAAGGATTTTTGCTGAAGGAAAGGAACCAGAAGTTGATAAAATCAACAATTGTTGCAGAATCTCTATTCTAAAGTTAGTGAAGAAGAGGCTCCCATCTGAATATGAAGTAGTTAGAAGCGATTCAGTGTTTGGTCCTATAATGGCAATGAGTGAAAATGAGTTAAGATACTCAGCAAGACTCGTCCATAGCTTTCTGACTAGGCAGCTTGATACATGTAAGCTGCATGAGTTATGGTTTGTTTTTTCTAGGAGGCCGCTTCGCTTTTCGATGCAAGAATTTCCTGCGGTAACTGGTTTGAAGATTGAGGAAGTACGTGATCAAGACTTTGGTAAATAGATTGATGATAAGGGTTTCTGGAGTGAGTTTCTAAAGAATGAGAAGAACACCATTTCCATTAAGTCCATAAGGAAAGAGCATCTTCTGAAGTGTAACCAGTGGTCGCGTGCAGATAGATTGCGTTTGGTGTATGTGTGTGTCATTGCTGGGTTATTGGTACCAACTGATGAGAAAACATTTATCTCACACAAGTATATCCGTCTGGTGATGGATGTGGCTAAGCTCAGAGCGTATCAATGGGGTCTAGATTCATTTGATCATCTACTAAAAGCAATCAAGGATGTGCATCCCAAATTGGATCAACCGTCAAGCTATTCACTGCATGGTTTCACTTACGCATTGCAAATTTGGATCATGGAGGCTATTCCTGACATTGGGACAATGTTAGCCAGAAAGAAAACAGAGGATAGGGTTGTGTTTCCTAGATGTTCTAACTGGTCAAGTTCTTGTGTCTTGAAATATCCTGAACTCAGACGACTAGAGTCAACCTTTGGATCAGTAAGTTATTGTTCTTTGTATACTCAGCATAATATATAAGGATTTGCCTTTAGTGGAGACTAACAATGTTTATTAATTTTTTGGCCATAGGGTGTCCTGCATCCATTCATTTCTTTTAAAGGAAATGTCGACATTGTTCAAGCTGCTGAGTATACGAGGATTTCAGAAATGAGAGATGAACGTGTGGACCTGATTTACCAACTCATCAGGAAAAACACAGACTGGAGTAATTTAGTCTGGAAAGTTGTTGTGCCAAAGCAGCCTTTGGAAGCTGTAGTTGATGCACAGAGAGAGAATGAGTCTGATCATGAGCATGTAGATGATGCAGAGATGGAGAATGAGAATGAGAATGTGGTTCCTGATGTGTATCCTCCTATTCTCGAGGTCAGCTCTGCCTCTACTTTAAGGAAGGGGAAGAGCAAAATACGTGATTATGGTGCAGAAGAAAGGAAGCAGAAGGTGTTGTGTGAAAGAGCAGCTGCTACAAATGCATTTGTTAATGATGAGTATAAGTCTTCATCATAGGTATGTTTGAAGCATCTTTTGCTAATTTGGAGAAGAAGATTCAGAAGACTATTCAGACAGAGGTTGCTGCCCGATTTGATGTAGTTCATAGGGAGTTAAAAGATCTTAAAGATCTGTCCAGAACAAATAAGTTGTTTATAAGCCGAGTTGAAGCATCTACAAGCACTAAAGCCCCCATTGCAACTACAAAAAGGCAATCTCAGTCAGAAAAGAACAAGGTAACATGTTATTTACCATGATTTTAATCATGGTTAAATACTGTATTGTACTCTGGTTTATAATGTCTTGTCTTCATTTGATAAACAGGGCAAAAAAACTAACATGCCTCCAGTGATGTTAGAGAATCTTAGAGGCGTAAATGTAACTCAGACTTCAGACCTTGACCTAGACCTAGACTTAAGCCCTGATGAGTTTCTTGACAAAACATTGCTAAATCTCTCACAAAGATCAGTGGTCAATGGTTTTGATCCCACTCCCTCTACGACAACTAAGTCAGTGGTGGAACCCAAATCAGCAGCAAAATCAACGGGTAAAACTAGCTCTGTCGTGTACTTGTCATCGGTCAGAGAATGTGCATCTCTTCCAATTGATAATCCTGTTTTGATGGCGTGTTTGCAAGGAATTTTAGACAAATCATATTTCCTACATGTACACATCCTCTCAGCTAGATCAACAAGGTGGTCGTTCTTATCGCCTTTAACATGAAACCTGTCATTGTTAATCTGATAAACAAATAATGTTTTTCCCTTCTCGATCCTCCTTGCTATCTTCTTCTCAACTTCAATGGTCAAAGGCTGGTGATGATTTGAGCTTTTTGTTCGCCTCTCATTAAACCATCTAGTTAACATTTCTCTTATGCTATCCAATAATGGAATTAGTGGATACTCTCTAGGTGCTCGCAACGCAGAATTGATGGATTCAGCGGGGTTGTTGGTCCTAATGTCGGACCTGAATCCAGGAAAATAACAACGTGCCCATTTAGTGACGTCGGCTTCGGTTAGGTACCTTCTAATCTTCTGACTACTATTGCAAATTGTTTCAAACTTTTCTTCAAACTCGACTTCCGTATAAACTCTCGAAGTTTCTTCAACCATCTTCACCAAACCTCTGCCTTGATAACCAGTCACCACATTATTCAGCAAGTGGTGAATGCAAATACCGTGTTTTGCTTGCGGGAAAACATTTCCAACTTATTTAACAATAGAAGAATTTCTATCAGACACAAAAGCCAAACCATTGTCTTCGGGAATAACAACCTTTAATTGCCTCATAAACCAGTCCAATGAAAGGTCATTCTCTGAATCAACAACTCCAAATGCGATTGAATACAAGTTGTTGTTGCCGTCAACAGCTGTGGCAACAAGTAGTACTCCTTTGTACTTGTTCTTCAAAAATGTACCATAAACAATAACCACTCTCCTCATTGCTATGTCAAAGCCTCTGATACATTGACCAAAAGAAACAAACAAATACTTAAATCTATCTATTCCATCGGTTTCAAAGCTATAATACGTACCCGGGTTTGCTGCTTGAAGCATGTACAAGTACATTGGTATTTTTTCATAGCTTTTTTCTGGTATACCTCTAACTGCATTAATGGCGTACTCACGAGCATCGAATGCTAAAGAGTAGCTTATATTCACTCCTTGCTCTAAAAGCATACATTGCATGACATCAATCGGTGACGGTCCGTCTTTCGCACCTTGATATTTAGGCATAATCAAAGTAGCAATTGTTTTTGCCGAAGCTGTCTTTCCACCTTTCGTTTTGCTGGAAGGAGCACAAGTATGTGTAGAGACATACTTGGTTATTCTAAAAACATTAGACCCGGATACATTCCTTGCACGAAGACGCCAATTGCATAAATTATCCTTGCAGTGTATGTTCCACCATTCGGTTGTAGATTTAACAACCTTATAGTCGAAGTTGTGCTTCATTGCACACATTTCCATTCGCGCCTTCATCATCCTTTTGGTGTTAAACCGTTGACCCTTCTTCGCAACATTCTCAACAGATAATGGAGCAACTTGCTGACTACCTTGTTCTCCATTTTCAAGTAGTAAGACATCATCCATATCATCATCAACACGAGCTTCTGAATTCTTTTTTTTTTGAGACACGAGAACCGGATTTAGTTGCTTTCTCAGGCTCTTTGTTGACAACAAAATCAACTCTAGCTTTTATTGTGACACACAACTGTGTGGATGGTTTCTTCGTAACATACGCAACAAAATTCCTTACTTGGCGATCATTGGAGATGATTACTGGAGGAGACCCTAACTTGTTTATTAAATCTTGAGGAAGATAACTGAATTCCATCGTACCTTGGCGTTGATCAATTCTGAAATCCTCTGACACAATATTCTTCAACTCCTCAATAGCAGTTGTCTCTTCTAAAACCAGTAAACGGCCACCTCTTTCTTCGTCACCAACAAACTCTAAGCCGATCCATTCACCACAAATCGCATAGATATCCACCATATTAGCCAAAATAAATGTATTCTACATTTCTTTATATCCGAGGAAACTACCAGTTAAGAAAAATATTAAAGATAGGTTTTGGACGATAGAAACGTGAGGAAGAAGATGAATATTACGTGAAAATATTTTAGGGAAATTGTTAAGGAAATAAAATCTTTAAAAAAAATATTTTAGGATACACACTTATTTTCTCCAAGATTTTAGGCAAACTGATTTGTTCAAACCGTATTCAACATATAAATGATATTTATATGCTCATTTTAGGGATGTATAACTGAGATTATACTATTGATTTGTACGCAATCAATCATTTTAGGTAATTAAGATGATAACGTATATTATGTTTGAAAAATAACTATGAACATTAAAAACTCTACACCTAAACTGGTTCAATTCCATAAACAACAACAAGCCCATGATTCCCAGGTTGCGTGTTCGATTAATGCGACACCATTTTTTTCTATTTGTTTATGTAAGTAAGATAATAATGTATATTATGCGTAGAAAATAACAATTAACAATAAAAACTCTACAGCTCAAATGGAACACTCGTATTCCCATGATTCCCAAGTTCCGTGTTCGAATGTATGCGGCAACATTTTTTCTTTTTGTTTAGCTACTTTTTTTTTCAACCACATTTCCCGTGTTTAATGTATATTATGCTTACAAAATACCAATGAACAATAAAAACTCTATAGCTCAACTGATACACCCGTACATGTTTACAAGCCCATTATTCCCGAGGTCGTGTGTTCGACGTAAGGGTGGGTATATTTTTGAAATTTTTCTGTTTTAAAAATTTTTATTGTTAAATTATTCATAAAATTTTAATTAATTATAAATTGGAAAATAAACTATAAAATACGGTAGGTAATTTTGTAAAAAAATATTAATTATAAATACGAAAATAAAGTATAAAATATATTGTAAAAATCATTTTAGGAAACTAAAATATTCCCTCCTTGATTTTAGGATCTAATAACTAATTTTGTAGAAAGTGGATTCTACAAGACGGTAGATGGAAGTGATAGTGGTAGAACTATCGGTAGAAAGAGCTATCAGCGAATGGTAGATAATAGTGTAAGTGGTGGAAATAGTGCTCTGGGTAGATGTAGAACGTTGGTATACAGCAGAAGTATGTTTTCTACACATCGTAGAATTATGTTAATAGCCAGAAACCGAATTCTACTTCTACCATCACCCGTAGAATGAAAAACTAAATTCATTTTAAATACAAGTTTTCAACTTGAAAAAATTAAACTTTTATACAAACCCACTATTCATGACTTGTTTATAATTATCAGATTTTTTAAATATTTAAAAACATTTAGTTTGAATTAATTTTAATTACATAAAGGGTAATATGGGGCAAAATTTACATAGTCCTAATGGGACATTTTCCAAAAACAAAGTGGTCTATTTTGGCAATTCCCCCTATTTATATTTAGTAGTCATTAATGTGATGATATATATGTTGTAAACAATAATAATAAAAAATAAGTTCAAATTTTCTTATTAATCTCACAAACTAAAATAGATCGTCGTAATCTATCTCACCTATCGAATAAGAGAGTAATCGATGTTATTTTTCAAATGAAAAAACTAAACTAAAACTTATGAAAGATATATTTAAATTATTTTGGTGAGAAGATTGAGAGAGCACAAAAGCTTATTATATAAGGGTAAACCTATTATAATTCATGAATATTTGGTTATGTAACCTAAGTCTATTTGAACTCAAATTTTTCTACATGTGTATTAATTAATATTCTTAAGAGAAAATTTTGAAACCTATTTCATCTAACATACGTAAAGGAAAATAAAATAAAATGAATGGTTGTACGAACACAAAATAAAACCAAGACATGTAACAAAAATAAACCATGCTTATCAACTAATTAATTTAATGAATTATTTATAAGAGATTAATTGAATATCTTAATATATGTTGATTTTAATAATCTACTTGATAAAAAAAATATAAACTTAAAAGAAAAATAAGATTTCTATGATATATATAGCAAAATCTAATTGGAGAATTTTTTAAACACATGTCAAAATCTAAACCGACCGATTGACACGTGTCACGATCGTGTTAATTATTATCTTTGACGCATCAAACTTTATATAATAAGATAAAATGGATTCATTATACATTTATTTTAATATAAATTGAAGGTTCCAAATTGATTATATTTTTGAGTAGAAAATACTTTTCTTTTGTGTAAAATTTAAATTATAATTTTTAGTAATAAAATATGTTCTTATGAGAGTCTCAAATAAAAATAAAAATAAAAACTATTTTGGTATTTGCTAATTTTCTTAGGCTCAAATTAAACCATATTATTATTTTATAAATAATGATTAACCGAGCCATTCAACTACTTGTTATATATGCGATTTATTGAACGGTTCCATGAACAATAACTGCGTGATGCAGCTCTCTCTACAACACACATTTCTATGATACACTTCAAAGGGATTCTAAAGTTAAACTATAGATACATTTTCTTAATTTTGCTGAGGAAGATAGGATGATGTATCTTATCTGCACGAACTATATCATGTGTTCAATGCCGATGGAGAGAAGATGATACTTCTTCGGTTTTTCATGTGTCCATATATAGTATATGTATGTCTTACTTTACTCGTGAATGATACGTCCTACTTTTTTTTGCTACTGATATTTGCTTGTTCAAGCAAGTCTTAGATATGTTTCTCCAAACTTCCAAAACGCACCGTGTTCTTGTTTTTTAGTATATGGAGTTGTACGATGATTATTATATATTGTTACATCAAGTACAAATGTGAACCTCACTAGAATTATTTAATTTTGATCCCCTCCATTAGTCTAAACCCATTAGAGGTTCTAAAACTCTTGCACAATCAGAGCATCTCCATTAGTGTAAACCTATAAGAGGTTCTCAACCCATTTTTTATTATATATTGTTACATCAAGTACAAATGTGAGCCTCACTAGAATTATTTAATTTTGATCCCCCTCCATTAGTCTAAACCCATTAGAGGTTCTAAAACTCTTGCACAATCACAAATACAATGAGCTACAAAGAAAAGAGAGAGACTTTGGTCCAAAGCTTTTTCAAAGTTTACAAAAAGATGTCTGCAAATGAGTAACCTTCTTCAGCTCAAGCCTTCCACGAACAAGTCCTTCGACGGTTTTGTCTCTAGAAAGCTCCTTTTGCACAACCCGTTTGACCACAACACTGAACGTGTCCTTACGATTGCACCATCTCCTCTCATAACCCATCAGAAAAACCTTAATGGTAATGTTTTAATGCTTCTTTCAATCCTCACACTACAAGAAAATATGCGCTATTTCGACGGCCTAAACCGTCTGAATTCCGTCAAAATTGCCCCTTTTCCGACGGGATTGGTCCGTCATTTCTATCGCGTCGAAAATTACAATCCGTTGGCAGTCCGTCGACCACCTGCGACGACTCTCAGACGGAAAACGGATAGCCGGATTCCGTCGACCTTTCGTCGTTATACCGTCAGAAGTCGGAAGGGAGACGGAATTCCGACGGTGTCGGACTTCCGGCGATTACCGACGGTGTCGGACTTCCGGCGATTAGCGACGGAGTTCCGACGGTACAAGAATACCGACGGAATAGCGAGGGACAAAAAACCGAGGGAATTCCGACGGATTTCGTTATTTTTTACCAAAAATTAATAATAATTAAACAAATTAAAATAAATAAAATATAATAAAACATTTAAAAATATATTAAAAATTAAAAATAAAAACTGATTAAATTAAAATTGTTTTAAAAGTATTTTAAAGTTTTACATTAAATTTTAAAACTTCAAAAGGCGTATTCCGGCCTACGGGTACTGAAGAAGTCGGTCATCTTCTGTTCCAACGCTCGAAATCGTGCCTCCCCCTCCGCCTTATCTCTCTCTCTCGCTTCCTCGGCCTCCGCCTTATCTCTCTCTCTCGCTTCCTCCACTGCCTTAAGCCGCTCGGTCAGCTCTCGGTTTTCTGCCTCCAATCTGCTACCACCGCCATGTCGAACTGACGAAACAGACGAGCAACTATCTTCAGGGTTTAATACACGGCCTCTAGTCTTGGGAGTCGCCTACGATAAAAAAGAAATTAAATCTTAGAACTTAGTTGTATTAAAAGTTATTATGAAATTTGTTTAAAAGTGACACGGTTACTAACCTTGTAGGTGAACTCGTTGATCTTCTCGTATGGAACTTCGGTGGGCGCCGGAGTTCCTTCCTCGATCGGTTGCGATTGGAGGTACTGCTCCCCGAGCCTCTCCACGGTTTCCACGATTTCACGAGCAATCGGATCTTGAATTTCACCGGTCTTCTTGTTGGTGTGCGTTGCTTTGAGCAAAGCAAGATTCGAAGGAAACACACCGGTCTCCTGAAACTGTTAACATATAAAATTTTGTTAGCGAATTTTTAAAAATTATGAATTATTTAAATATTTACCATTTTGTCCGCAAGTGAAGCCTTGCTCGTTGCTCCGAGGTTGTGGGTCGCTTTTCTCTTCCACTTCCGGTCGCTATTGCGGTTAGTTGAGTTTCTCTCTGAGGTCGCCCGAGTTGCCTCCTGTTCCCAATGTGCAACTAGTCCATCCCAGCATGTGTCTTTATGTTTCATAACCCGAGGCACCTTCCCGGTTTTGTACCACGCATCTTTCCACTCGTTCATCTTCAAGGAGTACTTCCTCGTAGCCTTTTCGTCAAATCTCTTTTGGACTAAGGAAGTGAGCGGTGGGTCCCAAGTAAAATCTTGCTGCAAAAAATCACATTCTCGCATTAGTAATTAAAATGTGAGTCATATAGGAAATATATTTTATACTTATAAAATAAAATCATACCGCAAATTGTCGGAACCAAATGTCCCGGTCCTCCACTGCCATATCGTGGTATGTGAGATACGGTTTAGTTACCAAGCAATTCATCATTTCGTTGATAGAACCTGTAATCCCGTTTCCCGAGTATTGGAACCTAATAAAATATTTAGTTAAGTATTTTACTAAAAAAATTTAATCCAATACATATTTAAATAAGACTTACCAGGTCGTGTTAGGTGGCGTGTCTGGATCTAGACGAGTCAACCTATCACGTCCGGGTTGCGACACAAACTGCTAGATGGTCATGGATGTGGGAGCTGAGAAGGCTGTACCCGGGGGCTGAGACATGTGTGGGGTCTCTAAGTCGGGAGTACTGTCGGGGATATGCGTCTCACTCCCACTCCGACCTCCCCTACTGGAAGTCCCACCTCCTCTAGAATGATGATATCGCGGATAGTCACTACGATTTCCAAAATTCTAAGAGTTTGAGATTTCGGGATTTATGGAATTTGGAATTTATAGGAATTTGGGATTTTGAGATATTGCGATTTAGTTATTTGGAAATTTCAGATTTAGGGATATAAGGATATTGGGAATTAGGGTTTTTTGCAATATAGAGATTAAAGGAATTTAGTTTTCGGACATTTTGTTATTTAGGGACATAGGGATTGAAGGGAATTTAAGATTTTTGTAATAAATGAATTTATTGAATTTGGGATTATGTGGTTTTGTGATTTATGGACTTAGGGATTTAGGAAAATTGAAATTTTGAAATTTAAGTAATCAGGGCTTGTTTGTATATTGTATATTTGAAGTTCATGGATTTAGGTTTTGTTGGGAAATTGACATTTATAATTTGACAAATTTTATTAATGTTAATAAATTTTTTAATTTGAAGGATTTAAAGGTAAAAATTGTTAAAGTCATAAATTTTTTAATTTTTAAATTTAAAGGATTTAAAGGATTTAAAGTTTTAAATTTTATTATTTTTAAACAGATTTAAACTTTTAAAGGTTTAAATTGTTTTATTAATGTTATAAAATTTTTAAATTTGAAGAATTTAAAGGTTTAAATTGTTAAAGTAATAAATTTTTAAAATTTTAAATTTAAAGGATTTAAAGTTTTAAATTTTATTATTTTTAAATAGGTTTAAAATTTTAAAGGTTTAAATTTTTTTATTAATGTTATAAAAGTTTTAAATTTTAACGATTATAAATGATTATCTTAAAATATTCTATATAGGATATTTAGAAATTTAAAATTTTACATATTAATCATACATTAAATTATAAAAACTCCCTAAAAATCACAAAAACATATGAAAATCAATTCCTAAATTCTAAAATCCTCATGAACCCTAACTTCCTTAATTCCTAAATTCGTTAATTCCTAATTTAGTAAAATTCTCTTTATCGAACACGAAACCATGTTCAACAATCTTTGCAATTCCACATTTAACAAATCCCAATTTACTAACCTACAAATTGAAGAACAATTTCGCAAAAACTCTAATAAATTATGTAAAACTTACATTGGGTTTTGATTTGGTGAAAGATTGTGAGGATTGACCAACAAACGGCGATTCCGGCGGCAAATCGGCGGTAAAACGGCAAGGATTCGGCGGAGAAACGGAGGAGAAGTTATGGAGAAAAAAAAATTTACATTTGTCTTCGGGGAAGACGAAGACTGTGGATTTAATAGAGTACCCGATGGAATTCCGACGGACTACTAAAACTCCGACGGTAATGCCGACGGTTTTTCCGCTTTGACGATGATCACGAAGTTGTTTGGCGGCAAGTCAAATTAGGGTTTTCGTCGGCAATCCGTCAGAACTTAAGACGGAATTCCGACGGAAATTATAATTTATTTTAAACTATTTCCCATTAATATATTTCTGTAGGGGTGGGATCTAACAGGAATAAGGGACGGGATCCCGTCCCAAACGGGAATATGGGACGGGATCTAACCGGAACGAGATTTATGGGACTAGAAAAATACGTCCCATTTATGTTCCATTTCAAATTCGAGACGGGAACGGGATAAAACGGGATGGGATGGGAATGGTACGGGAAATCCAATAAAATAATCCCATATCCCATATTAAACCACATTAAACCATATTTCATATTATCATTAAAATTTCATATTATCCCATTAATATATATATATATATATTAATATTTATAGTTATATTAAACGGGATTTTCAAACGGGACTTTGGGATATCCCGTTCCCGTCCCGTCCCGTCCCGGTCCCAATTGGGAATTGAAAACTTGTCCCATATGGGAATACGGGAAATATATGGGACGGGAATTCAGGAACGGGTACGGGACGGGAATTATGCCCACCCATATATTTCTGCCTAAATAACTTGTTTATTTCACAAATTTTATAATAAAAATCAACACCCGTCGGAACACCATCGGAAATTAAGACGGAATTCCGACGGGTTTTTATTTTTATTACATATATTTAATTTTTATTTTTCTGTCAACAATGTGAACGAGTTAGAGATTTATTAAAAGCAAGAAAACATAGATAGAACTTGTGAGCTTCACGGGCTTGGCTCTTCGATTGTGAGAATAATTTAAAGCAATTTTGATTTGGTGAATTTTCACTATATAGAAAAAATAAGTAGGGTACCTGACAGAAACAGAGTGAGACAGAGAGTAAGTAGGGTTTGGATTAGTGTCCATATCAAGAATTATGACGAAGAAATGTTGGTTCCTTGAAAAGAAATTTACTAGATCCGCCATTACGTTCAATATCAAGTTATCTCTGAAATATCTGTTTGTATTGTGTTTTTATTTTGAAAATTCTGTCTTTCTAAATTCTTCTTCTAATTAAATGCATTATAATTAACTGCAATGGCATGCAAGTTTTACCCTCGAAACCAAGAAAAATTTATTTAATAATTTATTTAATAAATTTGGTAATAAAATAAAACTCCCGTCGGAACACCGTCGGAAATTAAGACGGAATTCCGACGGGTTTTTAATTTTATTACATATATTTAAGGTTTTACGCCGGAATAAATTGTTTATTTAATAAATTTTGTAATAAAAATCAAAACCCGTCGGAACACCATCGGAAATTAAGACGGAATTGCGACGGGTTTTTATTTTTATTACATATATTTAATTTTTCCGGCGGTAACAAATACGTGAAATAAAATTCCGTCGACAATGTGAACGAGTTAGAGCCATATCAAAATTGGCTTTAATCGTTCTGCCAATCGAAGTGCCAACCCCGTGAATCCCACAAGTTCTATCTATGTTGCCTTGGTTTTCATAAATCTTACATTACACATACAATTTATATTGAAATATAAATTTAAATACCAAAATAGTAAATATTACACCTACCAACATTATGCGGATAAACTCGTACAATAGATAGTAGGAAATTATTTAACATAAAAGCAACATAAAGCCGTAACCATAAAATAATTCTTAATCATGGACGAGTTAGATATTTATTCTTCATCGGAGCTTAGAACTTTTTCATATTCGTACCCAGTAGTTCTTTCATCTTCCTCCTCGATGGTGCATACTTCTGTTGGCTGGTATTCAGCAATCATCATATTAGCACCGATTATCTGTTTGAAAACTGAATTTAGTTAACCATTCCCAAAAATATTTATAAACGTATGGTGTATGTACCTTAACAATGTTCCGCTCTGTGATGTTTAGGTACTTTGGGTTCCTATCAAAACGGTAAACGGTAACATTCTTCAGGATGACCACCGCACCTACAGCAGTCGTGAGTCTGTACTCGTCATTCTTGAAGATGTTATGGTGCATGGTTCCCTCGATTATTCCCGACGGATCTTTTAAGGTTACAAGCAGGTCTCCCTGATCATTGGGGGTCAAACTATAGAGCATAACCACAATCTGATAATTAAATAGAATATACTTGTCAGATAAATTGTTTCTCAAAAGATTAATAAAATTGGACGAAAACGTAAACCTTTTTTATTTTCACAAATTGTGAATGCGGGGATTGAATTTCTGCAACCTGGATCAAGAATGGTGTGGTCTTATTGCGATAAGAACCTACATTTATGAATGATAGATTTTGTATTTGTCAGCTACAATCATTATATAACAATATATTGTAAAAGTAAAAACGGTAATTATATATATATACCTTCATGGATTATGTAATCGATAGTAGAAGTCCACTAAGGGCTACTAAAATCCTAGTCGGCTTGTGGTGCCTCGTTAATGACCTCATAAATAAAATCTTGTGTTGGGCGAGTTTGAGAACTTTCACCTCGCACCACCCTTGCATTATGAGCCCTCTTGCGAAAAATTCTTCGCCTTACGACTTGGCCAGGTCCCGGTATTTCGGGTATTTGGTTCAGGGATCGTTGAGTTGGGTGGAGTGAAATTGTTGGTTGAGCATCTATGACATTTAAGTTATTGTAAGGAGGACTTGAAGGAAAAAGAGTTGTGTTTGGAGTGTTTAGACCAGGGGCTTGGTTTTGCATATAGTAATTCCATAGATCTTTGTTAGCCATTACGCAATTGAATATTTTTGTTTTATGATTTTGTGTTCAAATTTTGTTATGAAGGAAAGAGAAAATGTGCAAACATATATGTCCAACGGATATCCCTCGGATTTCCGTCGGAAAACCGTGAAAACACTCTGACATAACACCCCACCAATCCCTTCGGCACTGCAGACGATTTATTAACCACACAAACTTTACTGACATCTGAAACCGTCGGAATTCCATCGGACATCCGTTACATAATTCCGACGACATAGCTCCGTCGGAAATCCGTCAGTACAACTGACCAATCAAACTTTGCCAACATCGTGTAGTCTGAATTCCGTCAGTATGATGTCGGTAATACGGACGGAATACAGATGGAATACCGACGGTTTATACATATAATTTCTACTATAAATACACCTGATGGAGTGTATATCTTCTACACCTCTCAATAACACCAAAAATGTCTTCTACCTCTCCTAATGAAGACGCAAAAACAACATCGGAGGCTAATTTTTTTTATATTCCAAAATATTCGTTGGAAACCGAATCTCATTGCGATGAATTCACTCAAGAGATTCCCACTTACTCGTGGGAATTTGATACGTGCTCACCAATCCATAAAGAAGATTCCACATCAACAATAGTGCCTGACAGCCAGTGCTCGCCAAACATCCACCACATTTATGATAGGCAGCCACAATGTCCTGATCATAAGCGGGTTATCGAAGCCGAACAACCATGTCAATTGATGGAAAAGTCAGATACTTACGGTGCAAGTACTTCAAACGTATGTAAGGATCAGTACTATGGTTATGAATTCGCCCAAAGCCCAGAAAAGCCAAACTTAAATTTAGATGTTGATGCAATCAAAAGTGAATTGTGCGACGGATTTATAGATTCTCCACCAAAAGAGCATTACTATGATTTCGAATTCGCCCAAAGCCCAGCCAAGACAAACATAAATCTAGATGTTGATGCAATCAAAAGCGAATTGTGCGACGGATTTGTAGATTCTCCACAAAAGAAAAAAAAGGGAAAGAACATCACTAAATGGTTCTAACAAATGGTAAGTGCGGAGTGGAAACCGACAGATGATTGTAAAATGAGGCGTTTATTATGTACTTGTACCATAACTATTGTGTGTTAAATATTTGCAAGTCTCTAATGTACCTGTTTAAGAATGTGTTTTAAATTTTATGTTTCATTAAATGTTAAGTTATATTGGAGTTGCAATACCAATATTTATCGTTAATTAGTCATCGAACATGACTATATATATACTATTAAATAATATGATATACAAGGGATGAAGTCTGAATCTCCTGATTCTCCTGATCCACTTTCACTAGGGATGAAGTCTGAATCACACAACATTCATAAGCACACATTTATTCATAAATTATTAATCTGAATCTTTTTATCCACTTTCACTAGGGATGGAGTTTGAATCGTCGTCAAATTCGTCACGTGTTTCCTCTTCGTCCGAATGCACTAGATCATCCCTGATATGTGTGACATCAATGACAAGGTCAATGTTATCCATCTCCTCAACAGGTGACATTGGTATACTTCTCGATGGTTGTAGAGGATCTTGTTCTGGAACTCCATATATTTTTCCTCTCAGGTTAATTGGAGTTACTGTGATCCAAGGATCTGTACGATAGGCAACTCGAGGATATGGAATGTAGCAAACCTATTAATAAAGAGTGGATATTGTTAATAAGCATGAACAACAAACCTTAAGTATGAGTACGTAGGTAAACATATTATTGTATTCATACCTGGCCTGCTTGAGACGCAAGGATAAATGGATCGTAATACTGTAGTTTCCGGCTTGAATTTATCGAAATAACACCAAGAGGGTCAACTCGAACCCCTCGACCATCGGTTGGGTCATACCAATCGCACATAAACACAATGCACCTCAAGTCTAACATTCCTGGATAGTGGATTTCCAAGATTTCTTTTAAAATCCCATAGTACATGGTATCACCTGATTGCGCCGAAATACCATAGTCCGAAGTTGACCTTTCACGTCCTTCCTCACGGATCCTGAACGCATATCCCCTAGTGCAAAACTTGGGATATGAAGTCGCAGTGCTGCATAAACCATGAACAAACTCCACTAACCATGTCGGGAGTGATTGACCACTTGCTATACTATCGGAAACCTAAAAATGATAAAAGTAAGAAATAAGTAACATATGAACGTGAAAACCTGGAAAAGTAAGAGTAAGTAATTATATTACACTTACATAACATTTCAACCACCCCTCAAATTCTTCATCTTTCAAGACAACAAGTTCGGCATCTGTCTTATCATAATGGTAATCACGTGCGAAAGACATGTAGATCCTGTAACATAACAGTCGTTAGTAGATAAAGGCAAATAATTCCATAAATTTATTATAATAACTGATATACCTTTCGTACTCCAAAATTTCGTCACAGTTTCTGAGGATATACGTATGCAAATGTGTGACCTCTTGGGCTGATAGTTTGCGTTTCTTTCCTTTTCCACTTGCTCGACCAACTTGGGCAAACAAATCAAGAACAACCACGGCATAGACTGCTTTCTCACCTCTATCATCATGTCGGGCAGGACGTCTCGCCTTAGTGCGAACTGCCGATGGAAAGTAATATTCGGCAAAGTGTGAGACTTCCTCGTTTAGGCTTTGTGCGATAATAGATCCCTCAACCTTGCTCAAATTTTTAACCTTTTTCTTCAGGTGGAACATGTAACGCTCGAACGGATACATCCATCGGTATTGAACAGGGCCTCCTAAGGCTGCTTCTCATGGGAGGTGAATAGGAAGGTGTTCCATAACGTCAAAAAAAAATGGTGGAAATATCTTCTCAAGATTACAAAGGAGAACCGGGATATTGGCTTCCAAGTTACGTATCCCGTGGACGGTAAGCGTTTTTGAACATAAATCTCGGAAGAATGCACCAACTCCTATAAACAAAAATTAAACAAGTTAGTACATATATATATATATATATAGTAATATTATGGTAGTAAGAAACTAATGGGAGTAAGAAATATACCTCCAATTGCTTGGTGGATAGGTTCTGGAAGAAGATATGCAAATACAAATGGAAGAAGTCACTGCATCACGACATGACAATCATGACTCTTCATTCCTATAAACTTGCCTTCCGTCGAATCCACGCAATTACGTAGATTAGATGCGTAGCTGTCTGGAAATTTGACAAATTTTTTGAACCATTCAAAAAATACTTCTTTCTGCCTAGCGTCAAACCGGTAAGCAGGCATCGGCAATCTACCGTTTGAAACATAAAGAGATGGCCTCGAACAAATCAATGACAGGTCGATTCTAGACTTCCAGTTGTCTTTGGTTTTTCCTAGGACGTTTAATATGGTGTTCATGATGTTGTCAAAGAAATTCTTTTCAACATGCATGACATCTAGATTATGCCGCAATAGATGGTCTTTCCAGTAAGGCAAATCCTAGAAAATACTCTTCTTGTGCCAATTGTGATATTTCCCACAACCGTCCACGGGGTGATGACCATTACCCCCACATTCAAGAGTTCGCTTTGCACCAAAATCTCGTAACTGTTCCAATATGCTGCGACCATCTATCTCAGGCGGTGGACCATGTAACACTTGTACATTCTTCCTGAAATGTCTTCTAGATCGACGATATTGATGATTTGCCGGTAAAAAACACCTATGGCAATCAAACCATGAAGTCTTCCTTCCGTGCTGCAGTTGGAATGCTGTAGTATTGTCTTGGCAATAAGGACATGCCAATCTTCCATGTGTTGTCCATCCAGATAACATGCCGTATGCCGGAAAATCGCTTATGGTCCACATAAGAACCGCACGCATGTTGAAATTCTGCTGGATTGAAATATCATATGCCTCAACACCATGCTCCCACAACATCTGCAACTCAGAGATCAATGGTTGGAGGAATATATCGAGCGACCGTCTTGGATGATCTGGCCCGGGAACTAGAATTGAGAGAAACAGGAACTGTCGCCGCATGCACATAGATGGAGGCAAATTGTAAGGTGTTACGATGACCGGCCACAATGAATATTTTCTTCCATGCTTACCAAACGGGTTGAAACCATCAGTGGATAAGCCTATGTATACATTCCGTCGTTCTTATGCAAAATCTGGATATACGGATTGGAAGTATTTCCACGCTTCCGTGTCAGAAGGATGCGTGATATCTCCATCTTGACTATGCTCTGCATGCCATCTCATAGCCTTAGTTGTGCGGTTTGATTCGTACAACATCTTCAACCTTTCCGTTAAGGGTAAATACCACATCCGTTTGAATGGAATCTTCACCCTGCCACTTGTGTCCTAAAACCGGGGTTTTTGGCAAAATTTACATTTGTTCCGGTTCTCGTCTTCTCTCTAGTATACCATACAGTTGTCGATGCACACGTCTATAACCTGGTAGGGCAAACCAAGACCGGCGACAAGTTTTTGGACCTCGTAGTATGATCCTGGGGCCAGATTATCTTCTGGCAAAACATTTTTCACGAACTCGGTGAATGCATCAACACATTCTTCGGAAAAATTATAATCAGTCTTCAGGTTCATCATCCTACTAGCAGAAGATAGCGGTGAATGACCATCCCTACAACCGCTGTATAGTGATTGCTTTGATGCGTCTAACATATGGAAAAACCTTCGAGATTCTAAATTAGGCTTTTCACCCCTATCACCCTCATACCCACCCGACTGCAAATTCTCTCTAAACGCATTGTTAAACATCGCAACCGTACTTACCCCAACATCTACTCCCGCTGTAGGTTCCCCTACGCTATCCGGAAAATAAGGTGCATTGCTACTAGTACTACCATATTCATAATTGGTTTCTCCATGTAAATACCAAACCTTATATCCCGGCCTGAAACCATAGCTATATAAGTGAGTCCAAACATTATGAACGGCAACACTAATTCTATTACAGCAATTGGAACAAGGACATTTGATATCCTGACCTTTTTTGGCTGCTTCTAGATTACTGGGTAAATTCATGAACACGCATATTCCTTGAGCGTACTCGTTCCTTAATAAGTTCGAGCCCACATCCATCATTGGCTCGTCCATCTATGACCGAAAATATGAACTCATCTTTATAATTTTGTTTGGTACTCGAAATTTTGTTATGATGGAATGACGAATTCTCCAAACTTATGTAGAACGGATTTCCGTCAAAAATCCGTCGGAATTCCGTCAATACCTCCGACATAACACCCCACCAATCCCATCATCCACCGTAGACGATATGGGAACCACTCAAACTTTGCCGACATCGGAAACCGTCGGAATGCCATCAGAAATCCGTCACTAATTCCGATATCGTCCGTACACGCTGACCAATCAAACTTTGCCGATATCAGAAAGTCCGAATTCCGTCGGTAGTCCGTTGGAATACCGTCGGAACATAACGACAGATCGTAGCCGTCTGTCTTCCCTCGGTGGTTTCCGACGGTATTCCAACGGAATGCTGAGTGAGTGGGTTTCCGTCAGTATACCGTCGGAATAATTTGACGGAATTCCGACGGAAATTCACTCTATCAGCATTCCGTTGGAATGCCGTCAGAACTGTCCGACGGATTACCGAACTTCAGCTTGTTTTCTTGTAGTGTCATATGTGGCATCATCTTAAGCACACCAAACTTTATCAACATATAAGAATTACATGAACAACATCATATGGTTTACAAACCCCAAGGGGAAGCAGACAGGAGAACATGTAAATAGTAATGTACACAAAAGTTTTACAAATTGTAGTAGTCTAGTAGAAAACAATAATATAAAAAATTATTGCAATTACAGAATTAGGATGAATAATTTTGGAAAATTGATTAAAACATAGTCTTTGGGAATGTATTTGCGATCGATTGTGCCTTGACCAACATAACATATAGTCTGCCAACAAATGGCCATGTTAAAGAATGGTCGAACATTTGAATCGATATTTCAGAATTCATGTTAAAGAATTTTTTTAAAAAAAAATCTTTAAAATAACAATTTAAGTAATTATCAAACTCACTTGTTCGCACGCATTTGCGATTCACTAATTATGCATGTTATTTTTAATTCACTAATTTAGGGAAGCTAACATTCTCTTAAATAAAGTTGCTAAGAAATGAAAAATAAACAAACAGAGAATGTTGGAGATAATAAGCTTGTGTTACCCACGCGGCCACGCGCCACCACGATCCGACCTCGTTGAATCTCTACTCCGGCTTGTGGTCCCCGTTTTCCATGACATGGCCATTTCCGTCGTTTCTTTGGTTTTGCCACGTCACCCACCTTAACTATGCTCTCTCTCTCTCGATGTGGTCCAGTATCCGCATTGACATGGCACCATCCTAATTTCCATTTTCGTGTTTTGCATTTAATTAATGATTAATTTTGTTGATAATGTTGAGAACTTGAGATAGTTACATTTTCGTGTTTTGTATTTAGATAAAGAATAATTTTATGCCGACAAAAAAAAAAGGGGGAATTTGCTAAAATATGCCACATTTAAGCATAAAATGTCTCAATACACCTTTCTTGTTGTTTTCCGATAATACACCTAAGTGGTGGGGAAAAAATTAAATAATAAGTTTTTAAAATATGTAAATTATAAACATATCATGAATAGAGTTTTTTATGAAAACATTTTTTTAAAAAAAGTAAAATGCATATTGTATAATGATTGTAGTTTTGTGTTCTACTGATAGTAGAATTTAGATTCTGCCGATTTTACACAAATCTACCATGTGTAGAACATATGTTCTACTACATAGTGAACATTCTAGTATTTCGTAGAATTCCGTAGAATTTTGATTCTATTAAATATGAAGTTTCTACCACTGGTAGAATTTAAAATCTACCATATGTAGAAGGCCGTTTCTACCAATAGTTCTACCAATTCGTCGTGTATCTACCAAATCGTAGAATCTTGTTTCTACGAAATTAGTTTATAATTTCCTAAAATTTAAGAATAAATATTTAGTTGCCAAAAATGAAAAGATTTACTAATTTAAAAAGAATTATTACTAATTCCAAAATAAGATGAAATTAATTTCCTAATTTTAATATCTCACAAATATTTTTAATATTAGTTTTAAAAAAAAAATTGTACTACATATGTTTTTTAATTGATTTTCGTTTTTCAAATATATATTATCTAAGTAAACTAATTTTTTTATAAAATTTGTATATTAGGTTTTTTTAAATATATATATATATTTTAGTAGTAAATATGTTTTTAATTGATTTTTCGTTTTCAATTATGTATTATTTAAGTAAACAAATGTTTTTATAAAATTTGTATATTAAGTTTTTAAAATATTGTTTGTATTATATATATTTTTTAATTTATTTTTCGTTTTTAAAATAAATATTGTTTAAGGAAACTGATTTTTTTTCTTTTTTCAGATTTATAATAATTTTTTTATTTCCTTTTTTATTTTTAAATTTTAATAAGAATTAATAAAAATCTTTAGTAATTATAAATCAAAGTTAAATTTGGAATTTGAAAATACAAAAGCCTAATGGGACATTTTGCCACTAAATGTGGCATAATTTAGCAATTTTCCCACTAAATGCTTTAGATTGTATTAATCACGAAAGCGGCACCAAAAGTGTTACACTCAGCTTATCGCTCCAGCTTACAGCTTTGCACTATGCTTACAACTTACTGCTCTAGCTTACAGCTCGTTAACAATCGGACCCAATGTTATACTTAATTTTTTGTATATTTTTGTATTATATATTCAGTTCCAGCTAATAATTTACAGCTCAACTCGTAAAATGAAGTGACAACAAAAGCAAAAGTATGCATAGTTAAAAAAAAAAACGTATAACAAAAATATGATTACAAAACTCTTTTTAAATTTGATAACTTTTTAAATTTTTTTAAAATGAGCCATTTTATCTACCTTTTACTTCCATTAACTCCCTTATTGTGTTACAAATATGAAGAGAATGTCATGAATCATGAATGTGTGTAACGTGTATATATATATATTAAACTCCCTAATTGTGTTACAAATATGAAGAGAATAATATAAGTGTCTGTCTTAGTAGAATTCATAGCAAGTTGAATTTCTGTATTAAAATTCCTTATTATTATTGTGTGACAAATATGAAGAGAATATTATGAATAAAGAGATCTCTTATACATTATTAGAGATGTGATTTTACCTAAAATGTGACATGGCATCCCTTCAAATGTGACATGGGATCACTTCAAATGTGACATGGCAATAAGGATTAATGGGCCAATTAACAAATCTATTTAACTTGGTGGGCTAATCCATATTTAACATTCTTTGTATAAAATAAAAAATGAGTGAAAATTGTAATTATCATATGGAAACTCAAAATTTTTTATATAGATTCATAAGTAAATATATGTATGGTTTTTTTATTGTTTTGTTGAAATTTCAATATATTGATTATATTAAAATATATGTATTATATGGATATGTATTTTTAAAAGATCACAAAACCATAAATATGAATTATATGCAAAGAATTAGTAAGAAATAATTTACAAAATGTTCATTTTTATTTGAATAAGTGCAAAACGAATTTTGTTTTAGCATGTTCTAAGACTTAAGACCGGTTGTGGAGATCTTTTATTGTTATTATCGTATGTTTTTCTTACAAGGTCTTATGTAGTTTATTTTAAAAAAATATTAAAAAAAATAAAATTCATACAAATTCTACGTCAAGAATAAACACTATTGACAATTTTGAGCTACAAAGCAACAATTATTTATTTATTTTATACTAAATATGAAGAGAATATTATGAATGTGTGCATATATAATGCAGTACTGAGAGAGATACTGTCCAAGAAAAAGGAAAGAGCAAAGTAAGAAAAACGAAAACAAAAGCGAAACTGAACAGAATCTCAACAGTCACCGGAAAAAAATGTCACGGCGGCTCGAGAACGATCTTCCGCTTCTAAACGATATAATTGACGAGGAAGAAGAGGAAGAAGCAGCGTACGACGAAACAGAGAAAGTTCACATCGTGAGAGACGACGACGGCGAGAGAGATCTAGAATACGGCGTCGGATGCGGCGGAGCGCCACCGTTCTCGTGGCGGAAGTTATGGCTATTCACCGGACCTGGATTTCTGATGAGCATTGCGTTTCTAGATCCAGGGAATCTGGAAGGAGATCTTCAAGCCGGTGCGGTTGCTGGATATTCGCTTCTATGGTTGCTTATGTGGGCAACAGCGATGGGGCTTTTGGTTCAGCTTTTATCGGCGAGGCTTGGTGTTGCGACGGGTCGTCATTGAAGAGTATCCGACTTGGGCGGGTAGGGTTTTGTGGGTTATGGCCGAATTGGCTTTGATTGAATCTGATATTCAGGAAGTCATTGGTAGTGCAATTGCCATCAAGATTTTGACTAATGGGATTTTGCCTCTCTGGGCTGGTGTCGTTATCACTGCTCTTGATTGGTATAATCTCAAACTCCTAATCCCCAATTTAGTCTAATTTCAATTTTCAAATGTCCTTGAGCCATTAGCTATGTCAAATCCTTGTGTGATTGATTGATATGTGTGTGTATTGGCTACAGTTTTGTGTTCTTGTTTCTTGAGAACTATGGAATTAGGAAACTCGAGGCAGTGTTTGCGGTTCTAATCGCTACAATGGCGGTCTCGTTCGCTTGGATGTTTGGTCAAGCTAAGCCAAGTGGCTCCGAGCTTCTCGTTGGTTAGGCTTTCTTTCTTCTCTTTAGTAGAATTCTGGCTTGGGAGTTCTAAAGAAGTTTACTTTCTTGTTATTTGTAGGGATATTGGTACCGAAACTGAGCTCAAGAACGATACAAAAAGCGGTTGGAGTTGTGGGTTGTATTATAATGCCACACAATGTGTTTCTTCACTCGGCGCTTGTTCAGTCGAGAGAAGTCGATAAACGACAGAAATACCGAGTCCAAGAAGCGATAAATTACTACACAATCGAATCCACGCTTGCGCTTTTTGTCTCTTTTATCATCAATCTCTTTGTTACAACGGTGTTCGCTAAAGGGTTTTACAATACTGACCTTGCCGATAGCATTGGCTTGGTAAACGCGGGTCAGTATCTTCAGGAAAAATATGGAGGCGGGGTGTTCCCGATACTATACATTTGGGGAATCGGGTTATTAGCTGCAGGGCAAAGCAGCACCATTACAGGTACCTATGCGGGACAGTTCATCATGGGTGGGTTTCTTAATTTCAAAATGAAGAAATGGATGAGAGCTTTGATCACACGTAGCTGCGCAATCATTCCAACGATTATCGTTGCTTTAGTGTTTGATTCATCGGAAGCTACACTCGATGTCTTAAACGAGTGGCTTAACGTGCTACAATCCATTCAAATCCCATTTGCGCTTATTCCATTACTATGTTTGGTCTCCAAGGAACAACTCATGGGTAGTTTCAAAATCGGTCCTTTGTATAAGGTTTGTTGTGATGTATTTTTCGTACTACATTCATAAAGATCGGTCGGTCTCTTTTTGAGCTCTCAGATTTTATTGTGCAGACAATCGCATGGCTCGTTGCTGCATTGGTGATAATGATAAATGGTTATCTTTTGCTTGAGTTCTTCTCCTCAGAGGTCAGTGGCGTAATCTATACCGGTTTTGTGATTGTGTTCACGGCTTCGTATGGTGCATTCATAGTCTACCTCATTGCTCGTGGTATCAATTTCACCCCGTGGCGCTCTAAAACAGAGGTTTAATTTGTCGATGTGAATGGACCAAACCAGACTGTGTGTAGCTCTTGACCATTAGGGAAAATGAGTTGTAGCTTGTCCTTTGTATTATATGTAATCATTCATAAAGCAGCTCTGGTTTTTCTAAAAAAGAAGGTCCCAGAGATGAAAGTTGTAAGATCTTTTCGTTATCTGGTCTTGTTGTTGTTATGGACAAAAAAACTCAATAATAAACTATAATTCATCAACTAACCAAAATGAACTTATGTGGGTTAATTAATTCAATAACGATAAAAAAAAAACTATAATTCATAAACTAACCAAAATAGGTCTATGTAGCCAAATCTCGACCCTTAGATTTAGATAGTTACTGAGCAAATTAACCCTAATAATAACCCGATTGAAAAAGGAAGAAATCTTTAAAACACCATATTTTGGAATTTAATATTTAACACCCATTCTCTAATTTTGAATTTTGTTTTGATTTATTTTTAATTCGAAAACCGGTCAATTACCGTAAAACTCTTAGTGAATTAACATAACTACAAAAAAACCAGGGTTGTAAAACAAAAACAAAAAATTGTTTCCGGATTAAACTCAAGATTTTGAAGACTATTATACACTAAAAAACCATTACGCTGTGACGCTTGTTCTATTATTGGTATCATTTAACTTATTAATATATTGGTTTGACACGCCTAGGGTAAAAATAAATTCTCAAATCGAAACAGAAACGAAAAGTGATGTTTTATCAAATGGAGATAGCCCTTTGAGTCAGCTGTCCAATGGAGTTGGAATTATATCAAATGGAGTTGTAGTTTGGAAGTTATTCAAGTTTTACTGAAGGTATGTCATTCTGCCTAGAAGAAGAATCAAGTCCAAGATGGGCCTAAGCACCAAACCAACCCATGGGCCGGCCCATTTACTTGAAGCCACGCACAAGGAGATGATTTTGAGCCAGACCCAGGACCAAGTCATGTGACCGGTGTGACCGATCGGTGCCGTGGCCACTTCTGCGCACTTATCGACAAAAAGACGTTTTTGCCCGAACTGAAACCTAGGAGTTCCACCGACTAAAGACCTCTTCCTACACCTATATATACTTTCTTTTAGCCTCTTGAGAAAGGAGAGCAGCCCTAGGCATCACAAATCAATAATAAACATGTATTTTTGTTATTCTCTTTAGATCTTCATCTTTATCCTTTGTAAAAGAGCGATGAAGATCATGGTGTTCTTCTCATGCTTTGTGCTTAGAGATCCACCTATGCCGAGCCCATACTTAGCACGAATCTACTGTTTTATCAACTTCTCTAGTTGCTCCATGTTTCATAACATGTAGAGTAGTTGTATATTTGATAATAAGTTATTTTAAAGTTCTTTTGCTTGCATCTTCTACATATTTATTGAGTTTGTTTCTAGCATCTTCTCTATCTTTATTTTTGCTCAAGGCGTGATCTAGACTAGCTACCTAGTGACCGATTATAGATCGGTGCCGATTCCAAAAGCTTTTGCACCGATCGGATCTAGTATTTGATAGGTTAGGCGTCTTAACAATTCGAAAGGTTAGTTAAGGAGTTTAATGAACAATTGAATCTCATTCTTACAGCGTGATTCCACCTTGCAATTACCATGTGAAAGCTGAGTCTATTGGGGTAGGAGTTATAAGTTTCGGAGCCTCGAAAGGAGAATGATTCTACCATAGTGATTTGAGTTCTAGAACACTAGTTGCATCTCTTTAAAAACCGTGTAGTCTTTGTTGCATTAGTTCCTTTTAATTTCTTCTTATCTTGCGTGTTTTGATTTATCTATCCCTTTATTTTATCGCATATCTATTTTATTATAAACCCCAAAACCCCAAAATATGTTTTCTCTTAGATTATTTTGCATCATATAGATTTATAGCGTAACAACATAGTCTCCTGTGGATCGACCCCTAAGTACTACAATTGTCATCTGTGCACTTGCAGATTAGGGTTTATAAATTTTAAACTCTTTTGCATAGCCCTAATCCGGCTGCATCAAGAACACACAAAAAAGTGTCACAATTAAACTTAGTCGGACTTAGTAGTATCAGGTTGAGACAATTACCTCAAAACGAAGAATTATAGAATTTAAAAGCACACAATCATACGTAGTAGTATGTAGTATTATCAGGCAGAGACAATTACCTCCACAAACGTTTGAGTACCCGCATTCGTCTCCTTTAGCATATACATATAACATATTAACAACTGATAACTCCCCTTTGGATTTCCCTGCATTACATTAGCAGCTAGTTCTTTTCCTCTCCATGCTGTAGAGTAACATGCATCAATACCAAATGTTGTTTTAACCATCTCCAATAGAAGTTTTGGTTTTGGAGTCTCAAATTTTCCGGGAAACTCTTTCTCCAACATCGAGGCAACTATTTTTGCACTCTCTCTCCTTTTTCTCATCTTTGTACTTGCTTTTTGACGAGAGCATGTATGCATATTCCTGTAAGTTTTAACTTCCCAAAGAACCCATAAATACTACTTGCAACCTTCTTTTTCATGTGTCGTGCATCTTAGCACATATTGTATTGGCTCCAATTTATTTATTTCATACTCAAAAAAATTCTGATGTAAAGCTACTTGAACTAAAACTTTCACTTCGTCCCTACTGACCCATCGCAAAATTTAGGTCATCTTCCCATGGAACCCCAACTTTAGCGACATGCATCTCCTCGTATTGGTTCATTCTCCTCATCTATACCGATGTTATCCTCATCCATACCAGTATTATCCTCATGCATACCAGAATTATCCTCATTATAAAAGTTATCCTCGTCAAATTCATCATCTTTCATGAAAATATTTCAAAGAGTTATATCAGTTGTATATAGGTATACCAGCCAGTAACAAAATAGTCAAACTCATCAAATAGTTATATTAGTTGTATCTAGTTATACCAGACAGTGACAAAATAGTCGAACTCATCAAATAGTTATATCAGTCGTATCTAGCTATCCAAGTCAGAGACAACACTCAAACTCAACAAACAGTTATATCAATTGTATCTAGTTATACTGGGACAGAGACAAAACACTCAAACTCATCAAACAGTTATATTAGTTATACCAAATAGAGAGAACACATATAAGAAGTCACGAAGTTATACTAGGTATACATGGAACCAATGCATGGTTTCTGATGGTTCGCCTGGGTAAAAAACCCCATATCACCCCTAACACCAACGTCACTTTCTCGGACCTCTCTTGTTACTTGCACATTTCTCTGAGTTTGATTCTCAACTTCCATAAAATCCACGTGTATAAGATTTCTATAACCATCTCTGTTAACTTGCGTTACGTAATTGAAAACATCATCATCATTCCACACATCAAATGGTTGCATGATATTCAGAATCATCGGAAAGAAACTGAGTCTCAGCTGCGTTGTAGCTTCATCTATCTCCATCTTCCTACCAATTTTTTCAACCAACGTTTGATAAGTCACATCTTCCGGTGCGGTCTGTATCGCTAAAGTGTGAATATGATCTCCTTCTAGGTACCATCTTATGTTATCACCTTCTTTTGAATAACATTCTCTATAATCAAAACATATGATTATGCAATTCTCATTCATTGTCCCCTGCCAGAAATAAGAAAATAACAAATACCAATTACACTCAGTAGTATCAGTTATATCAGTCATATCTCTGCAGTTTCAAGATACTCTTAATCCTTATGAATCTCAACGATTCAGCTGGCAGAATCTATCAAATCACCCTAATAACTTATTAAACAAGTCTAATATCCAAATAACTATACATAAATACCAATTTTTCAAATTTACAAAATCTCCAAAACCTATTGTAACCCTAAACAAGAAATATACAAAAAAAAACATAAAGAAAGAGAGGAAGAAGGAACCGAATAAAGAGAGATTCAACTGTGTAGGGAAGAGAATAACAACATTTAAATTATTTGCTCTGTTTTACCCTTTCCAACGAGATAGAGAGAAAGAAGGACGATGAGAAATTGAACAAGATGTGAGATGAGGAGCCGAACAAAGAGAGTAATAGATAACCAAACAAACAGAGAGTTCAACAATGAGGAACCGAACCAAGAGGGGATCCCAACCAAGAGAGATGAACTTCAAATGTTAAGCCTCTGTTTTGGTTTTTTTTTTCCCAGCGGCGGACCGAAACGATGAAGAATATGGGAGTTAAATTTTTGCTTCGTGGCGTGCATCTATTGGTTCGGTTAAATTCAGGATGTTGTGATTTATTAAATGGATTTTGGTTTTTTTTTTGTTTAATAAAGAAGGGTCCCATTAAGAAGGGGTAAAACGAAGAAAATTAAGAAAAAAAGGAAGGGTTTTAAAGATGGGTTAATTAGGTGTATAATAGATTGAGGTTCTTTAATTAAGTGTATAACATGCCCTAATTGAAATTTAGGTGTATAACACCCATTTAGAAAAATGACTAAAATACCCTTAATGATCTTATTAGTTATAGATAGTTGACTATTATGTTATTAAAATAGTTGACTATGTAAAATGTTTCTTATTCAAGTTATAATATAGTTTACTTTGTGCTTAATTCACAATGATTATAGTTGACTATTTATGCATGCATAGTCAGCTATTCATTTTTTTTAATTTATCTGCGAATAACCAACTATCATAGTTGACTGTATGTTAATTAAAATAGTTGACTATGTAAAATATTGTCTATGTAAAGTGTTTCTTATTTAAGTTATAATATAGTTTACTTTGTGCTTAATTCACAATGATTATAGTTGACTATTTATGCATGCATAGTCAGTTATTCGTTTTTTTAAAATTTATCTGCGAATAACCAACTATCATAGTTGACTATGTAACACATTTTCTATGTAAACAAGTGTTTGTTATTCTAATTATAATATAATTTATTTTTTGATTAATTCGCTATGATTATAGTTAATTACTTATGCATGCATAGTCAGCTATCCAATCTGCGAATAATCAACTGTCATATCAAAACATATATGACTATTGTAACTGAAAAATAAAATAAGAGCAAAATGGTCATTCTAGATATAATGCATGTTATTTACCTAAATACAATTTAGATTATGTTAGATCCTTAATTATTAGTACAAAAGATATTATTGATGCTATTTTCCCTTTCAAGATTTGTTAGGGTTTTATGATTTTTGTTTTATATTTTAGGGTTTTAGAGATTAATTCCCAGGTGAAAACTATGATGTTGAATAGTGCTGGTTTGTCCCATTTTAGTCTCATTAAATGCATTCCAAAATGAGAAGGGTATTTGGGGAATTAAAACCGGAATGAAATTTGGTCCTGATACTGGAATAGGGATCTAGATAGGTAGTATAGGATAGGGGAACAATACAATAATTGTAAATGAAACAAAAGAATGATATGATTATCAATTTTTACTTCAAACTTAAGAAAATGAGAACTAAATATTCAATTGAAATTAACAATCACAGAATCACATAACTTGCGTATTTTCTAATTTTCTTCACTAAAATTACAAAATGTCAGAAACACATATATTAATCAGTGCATAAAGTATATCAATTTTGACCCCAAAAAAAAAAAAAGTATTTAGGAAATAAATATGACTAATTCAGATGTTTGGTAGAAGACAAAAGCAAAAAAACAGAGGGTAGAAGACGAAGAAGATGGTACGTAAAAAAAGAAAAACAAAAGCAAAGAGGACGGCTCAAAGAAACACAAGAACGTCTTAAGCGACCTGTCGCCAGCAAATCTCGATCTGACCAATCAGAGAGAGCATTCGAAACTACTCTTTAGAATATTTTCTCTCTCCGTAAAAAAAAAAAAAAAAACAGAGGGTAGAAGACGAAGAAGATGGAGCTTTTACGTGCTCAAGTATAATCGCCGAGACGAAGGAGGACCTATCGAGAGAGATTCATATCTTCACGTGCTCCTTCTTCTTCTCCATTTCTCTTAGCTTCGATCTATTTAGGGTTTTCAATTTTCCCCTTTTTCAATTTGAATTTGAATTGGTGAGATTTAGGTTTTCTAATTTGGTGCTTACAGGGTTGGAAATGGAATTGAAACTTGTTCTAAGCAGTATCTCGTCGTTTCTAAATCTATCGTCTTCTCGACATATCGATTTAGACCCATTTGACGAATATTATAAGAGAGTTGAAGAATTATTGAAACCAATTGGAGATGCTCTTTTAAACTCCCATCTTGTTTTGGATGAGAAACTTGGTAATTCATTTCAAGAATTGACTCAAGATGTTGATCAATCCATACATCTTTTCAGAAGCTGGCACGCTTTCTCCAGTAAAGTCTATTTCGTAAGTATTATCTCATCGTAATTGGTGAAAATCGCCTTCTTTTGCTGATGAAAATCGTCGTATTATCACGTCTAGGTACTCCAAATCGAATCGTTGGTACCGAAGATGCGAGACACGATTGTGGATACTTTTCAGTTTCTCAAGTCTTCTAAGAACGACTTACCTTCCCTCGAGGTACTTTCTCTTTTACCTTAATAGGAATCTTGTATCAGTTTCGATGTCAATGGTTAAAATTTACAATTATCCGTAATTTGCAGCAATGTCAAGAGAAGGTTAAGCATCTCACTTATGAAGAGATATCTTCAGTTATTGATGGTGCTCTGCGTGATCAGAGAGACGGTGTTGGACCGAGCTCAGAGATCTTGGTGAAAATTGGAGAGAGCACTGGGCTAAGATCCAACCAGGAGATTCTTATCGAAGCTGTTGCTCTAGAGAGGCAGAAAGAGATTGCTGAGCAGTCTGAGAATAACGCGGAAGTCGAGTTTCTTGACCAACTGATTGTGATTGTTAACCGTATGCACGAACGTCTTCTCTTGATCAAACAGACTCAGACATCTAGTGTCGCCATTCTTGCCGACTTCTTTTGCCCTTTGTCGCTTGAAGTAATGACTGATCCGGTGATCGTGTCATCGGGACAAACGTACGAAAAGGCTTTCATCAAAAGATGGATTGATTTAGGTTTAAAAGTGTGTCCAAAGACTCGACAATCTCTGACTCACACGACTCTGATACCGAATTACACGGTGAAGGCCTTAATCGCTAACTGGTGTGAGACGAACGATGTGAAGCTTCCTGATCCTAATAAATCAACGAGTTTAAACGAGTTATCTCCTCTTTTGTCATGTACGAACTCCATCCCTGCCGATCTTTCTGCATTTTCAAGCCGAACAAGTGAAAGAGAAGGTAGAGTCGCTTCTCCTTCACGTCCGCCTTCTACCTTGGATGCTTATTCACCGGGTGTATCTAGTAATGGGTATGGTTTGGACGCAATGAGGATATCGCAAAATGATTTTGAAGATCGGTCTAATGATTCTCGAGAAATGAAGGTAGATGCTGCACCTGGTAGGTCATCTGTATCTTCAACTACACGAGGCTCGGTGGAAAATGGACAAACATCCGAGAACCACCATCATAGGTCTCCTTCTACTACTAGCTCTGCTTCGAACGAGGAGTTTCCGAGAGGAGATGCGAATGATAATTCGGAAGAATCAGCTCATGCTACACCTTACAGCAGTGATGCTTCAGGTGAAATTAGATCAGGGCCTCTTGCTGCAGCAACCACTTCGGCAGCTACACGGCAGGATTTGTCCGACTTCTCCCCGAGATTTACGGGACGTAACCGTGGACAATTTTGGCAACGTCCGTCAGAGAGGCTTGGTTCAAGAATTGTTTTGGCGCCTTCGAATGAGACGAGGCGTGATCTTTCTGAGGTCGAAACCCAAGTTAAGAAACTGGTGGAGGAGTTGAAAAGTAGTTCACTCGATGTTCAGAGACAAGCGACCGCGGAGCTACGGTTGTTAGCGAAGCACAACATGGATAACCGGATAGTCATAGGGAACTCCGGTGCAATCGTCTTATTAGTTGAATTACTTCGCTCAAACGACTCAGCTATTCAGGAAAACGCTGTTACCGCTCTTCTCAACTTGTCCATCAATGACAACAACAAAACTTTAATTGCCGATGCTGGTGCAATCGAACCACTCATTTACGTGCTTGAGAACGGTAGCTCTGAAGCAAAGGAGAATTCAGCTGCTACTCTCTTTAGCCTCTCTGTGATAGAAGAAAACAAGATTAAGATCGGTCAGTCGGGAGCGATCGGACCTCTTGTGGATCTTCTTGGTAACGGTACCCCTCGGGGGAAAAAAGACGCTGCTACTGCTTTGTTTAATCTATCGATACATCAGGATAACAAGGCGACGATTGTGCAATCTGGGGCTGTGAGATATTTGATTGATCTAATGGATCCAGCAGCGGGAATGGTGGATAAAGCGGTTGCTGTTTTGGCGAATTTAGCTACAATTCCGGAGGGAAGAAACGCGATTGGTCAAGAAGGCGGGATCCCTCTTCTTGTCGAGGTCGTGGAGTTGGGTTCGGCTAGAGGGAAAGAAAACGCAGCAGCAGCTCTTCTTCAGCTTTCGACTAACAGTGGTCGGTTCTGTAACATGGTCCTTCAAGAAGGAGCCGTTCCTCCTCTTGTCTCTCTCTCTCAGTCTGGTACTCCCAGAGCCAGAGAAAAGGTACAAACTCCATTAATCTCTTGATTTCAGTTGTTTTTTTGAAGATTTTGATGTTCTTCTAAGGTTTTTGGAGGATGTTGTTACTTGTCAGGCACAAGCATTGCTCAGTTACTTCAGAAACCAAAGGCATGGAAACGCTGGGCGTGGCTGATTGATGATGATGCATAGATATTGGTTTCTCGGTGCGTATTTTGTGTTTGTCTTGTTACTAAAGTAGTGATTTTTGTACAAAAGAGGTTTCTTCTGCAAATAATTCCATACCCAAGATTTTGTTGGTTATCAGCATTCTTTGATTTTCGATTGATTCCAAGAATGAACTTTGATATGGAATAGAAGATTTATCTGATTTGTATGCCTTTGAAGAAAACAATGTAGTTGTGAATGTGAATTAAGTGATATTATTTAATTTTAACCATTGATGGACTAAATAGCAAAGCTGATTCTGTGTTTTGTACTGATTTTCGTGGTCTAGGCTCTGTTTTTGTGCTTTTCGATCAGTATTGTGTTCATTTGAAAGGTTGTGTTTTTGTTTCCTGATGGTGACTCTCATCTCAAATGAGAATTTTGGTAACGGTGTTCTAAGACTCATCTTGGGCATTTTGATCTTTTGATCCTAATGGTAATTTAAACGCATACGATAAGATTCCTGTGTTATTAATCAATTTGGAACAAAAGGCATACGATAAGACTGAAAAAGTTTGATGAATCAAAGTTTGTGTAGAGAGTTCTGTTCATTTGATCTCGTAAACACTAAAAAGTGTGTATGCATACCATCCCAAGAGGAAAAAGAACTTATTTTGTATACATAAGAGAAATCAGTATATTTGATAATACTGATACAATAATGTGAGATGTGTGGGAGACAATGGTAGAACAAAAACAAATAAATAAATAAATCAAGAGGCTCAAACTAAAAACAAAATAAACCAAACATTTATTAAAAACCCATAGCGATTAGACCCCACCCGATTGCCGCAGATCCCACCATCACATTTTGCATTACACTTCTCCTTTCTGCTCCACTCTGCATTAATCAAAACTCGATTCCAATATTAGAAAGAAAAAACTTCAAAAACTAAACATAACCAAAACACACAAAAATGTAATAACTGAATGCATATTTTTTTCAAGTATTAGATAAGAAACCACTGCCAGACCCATGCAAAATATTTATATACAAAGGTTGAAATAAAATCCTGGAGAGTAACAAATTAACGATATTGATATTAGAAGCAATACTTTCTAATTGGAACACTTTATAATTAAAGGATGAAATCATATCAAACTATTGTTGTTACCTGATCCTCGGAGGCAACCGGAACGAAAGCATCGTCGCTTGGTCCAGGAGCTTCTGTGGGCGGTGCTGGTTCAGGCGGGCTTAGAAGCTCCGGTGCTGGAGCCGGCGACCTACGATGCTTCTTATGCTTGCTCGGAGCAGGAGCCGGGACGTCCAATGACGGCGCAATCACCGTAGCAGGAGAAGTGTCAATCTCCGGTGAAGGGACTGGCGTAGTATCAATCTCCGGTGCTAGAGCCGGCGACCTACGATGCTTCATATGTTTGCTCGGAGCGGGAGACGGGACATCATTCGACGGCGCAACCACCGTAGTAGCCGGAGAAGTGTCAATCTCCGGTGAAGGGGCCGGCGTAGTAACAATCGCCGGTGAAGGGGCTGGCGTATTATCAATCTCCGGTGCTGGAGCCGGCGACCTACGATGCTTCTTATGCTTGCTCGGAGCGGGAGCCGGGACATCATTCGACGGCGCAACCACCGTAGTAGCCGGAGAAGTGTCAATCTCCGGTGAAGGGGCCGGCGTAGTATCAATCTCCAATGAAGGAGCCGGATGCGTTGCCGGTGAAGGAGACTGCGGAGAAGTCAGTGGCTCATGAACGGAGGATTTCGGAGACTCGGCGGACGGGGATGATACAGGAGTATTCACCGGAGCCGCCGTGGGAGTAGATTCCGGCGAAGGAGAAATGGCGGGAGATGTGGATGCAGTAGGCTTATGATGAGGAAATGTAGAAGGAGAAATGATCGGAGAAGCGGCCGGAGATTGGCCACCGACGCCGTCGGAGAAGGCAATGCAGATCAGTGTAACTGTCAAGAGAAATTTGCGATCCATAATTTGAGAGTAGTTGAGAGAAGAAAAGAATTATATTATTATTTATTTATATATACTATAAAACTTGGGTTCACTCAACCGTGTCCTCACAAAGACTGCATATGGGTTTCGTAAAACTAAATGGGCCTCAAGTATGCCCATATCATTTTAACTCAGTGAGAATCCATTTGATGTGAAATGAAACGTAGAGCATCGTCTCTTCGTTCACGAACCCTCCCTCAGTTATCACCTCTATATCGTCGCCTCTGTTCATCTCCTTTCTTTTCGCACAATGGTCTGATTACTATAAAATGGATAATCGCCCCCACAACCCAATTACAGGTTTACGAAACCCATATGATTACAGGTTTCTCACTATACAAAGGTTACTACTTACTTCGTCGTCTCTTCTCGCTAAAAGATACGTTCTTTCTCCAACAAATGCATTTCCTCATTTGAGAATTCTTTTTCCAACTGCACTCAAGCGATTTAAAAAACAAAAGCAAATAACATTTTAGACATATCGCCAGAGTGCCTCGTTCTGACGGTGATGTTTCGGGATTTGACATTTGGAGGATGACGAAAGGAATATGTGAGAGATAGAGAACGCCATCATTGCCGCTTCGAGTTCTTAGATCGAAGTTTAAACTTTGGTGCAGATGATGTGGGTATCGGAATGCACCACAATTATGAAAACCTGCGAGGGTAAATGTTGTTGAAAGGTAAACTTGATTTTGAAGTTTAATTATTGGGTTAATAACCCAATAATCTTATGTTGGGCTAAATCCAATATTTATCCAAGTTCTAGAACTTCTCTAGAAGGTTATCACTTCTTTGAGATTCTAGAGAACTCTACTAGATAAGTTGATTAAATATTTGTGTAGAAAAGTCTAAAGTGTTGTAAGATAGTAAGATAATAATCAAGAGGTTGTAGAGAAATCTAGAAACTTATCTAGTTATGAAGTATGGAGATTAGTGTAGAATAATCTAGACTTTTGTAAGAGACTTTTCAGAGGCTATAAATAGTTCTCCACCTCTCTCATTTGTAACATAAGAAGAACAAACAAGAAAGTTGTTCTACTCAAGGTTTCTAAGTAATAAAATCTCCTACTTTCTAAAAGTCTCATTCTCTTCCAAATTTCTCATCAAATATTCTCTCCATCAAACTTTTAATTTCTAACAAAGTGTTATCAGAGCCATAAGTTACTAAAGATGGCGAGTAGCGGCATTCCGTTCCAAGTCCCAATGCTCACAAAGAGCAACTACGACAATTGGAGTTTAAGAATGACGACAATTCTAGAAGCACATGACGTGTGGGAGATAGTCGTTAAAGGCTACGTTGAACCGGAGGACGAAGCTAGTGCATCTCAAACTCAAAAGGATAGTTTGAGAGACTCAAGGAAGAGAGACAAGAAAGCTCTTTGTCTAATCTATCAAGGATTAGATGAAGACACGTTTGAGAAGGTCGCGGGAGCAAACTCGGCCAAAGAAGCGTGGGACAAGCTTCGAACCTCTTACAAGGGAGCGGAACAAGTCAAAAAGGTACGTCTTCAAACTCTAAGAGGAGAATTTGAAGCGTTGCAAATGAAGGAAGGTGAACTCGTTTCTGATTACTTCTCAAGAGTCTTAACGGTTACTAATAACCTTAAAAGAAATGGAGAGAAGTTAGACGAAGTAAGAATCATGGAGAAGGTTCTTAGATCGTTGGATCCAAAATTTGAGCATAGAGTAACCGTTATCGAAGAGACAAAAGATTTGGAGGATATGAAAATTAAGCAACTTCTTGGATCATTACAAGCGTATGAAGAAAAAAAAAAGAAAAAGGAAGATATCGCCGACCAAGTACTCAAGATGCGGATTGATGAAACTAAAGAAGAAAGCGGTCGATGCTAACAAAGACGTGGTGGTGGTCAATTCTGAGGACGAGGTCGTGGATATCAAAATGGACGAGGTTGGAGACCATATGAAGACAATACCAACCAAAGAGGAGAAATCTCTTCAAGAGGTCGTGGAAGAGGAAGTTCAAAATCAAGGTACGATAAGTCAAGCATTAAATGCTACAATTGTGGAAAGTATGGTCATTATGCTTCCAAATGTAAAGCTCCAAATAACAAAAATGTTGAAGAAAAGGACAACTATGTTGAAGAAATAAATCAAGAAGGAGATATGTTGTTGATGGCTTACAAGAATGATGAACGGGAAGTGAATCACAAGTGGTACCTTGATAGCGGTGCAAGCAATCACATGTGCGGCCGAAAAAGCATGTTCGTGGAGCTTGATGAATCGGTCAAAGGAAATGTGGCCTTAGGAGATGAATCAAAGATGGAGGTGAAAGGTAAAGGAAAGATTCTAATCCGATTAAAGAATGGAGATCACCAATTTATATCTAACGACTACTATATTCCAAGCATGAAGACCAACATCTTGAGCCTTGGACAACTTTTAGAGAAAGGTTATGATATTCGATTAAAAGATAATCATCTTTCTATAAGTGACCAAGGAAGCAATCTCATTACCAAGGTGCCGATGTCAAGAAACCGAATGTTTGTTCTTAACATTCAAAGTGACATCGCACAATGTCTCAAGATGTGCTACAAAAAGGAGTCATGGCTTTGACATCTTCGATTCAGACATCTCAACTTTGGAGGACTAGAGCTACTTTCAAAGAAAGAAATGGTGAGAGGTTTACCCTGCATTAATCATCCAAATCAAGTGTGTGAAGGATGTTTACTTGGAAAACAATTTAAAATGGGGTTTCCAAAGGAATCAACTACAAGAGCTCGTAAACCACTAGAACTCATACACACGGATGTGTGTGGTCCGATCAAGCCAAGATCACTCGGTAAAAGTAATTATTTCCTTCTCTTTATTGATGACTTTTCAAGAAAAAACATGGGTTTACTTTTTAAAGGAAAAATCAGAAGTTTTTGAAAACTTTAAAAAGTTTAAAGCCCATGTCGAGAAGGAAAGTGGTCTTGTGATCAAAGCCATGAGATCTGACCGTGGAGGAGAGTTCACGTCCAAAGAATTTATGAAGTATTGTGAAGATAATGGTATTCGAAGACAATTGACGGTTCCGAGATCTCCTCAACAAAATGGAGTAGCGGAAAGAAAGAATAGAACAATTCTTGAGATGGCAAGAAGCATGCTCAAAAGTAAGAAACTACCGAAAGAGTTTTGGGCAGAAGCTGTTTCATGTGCAGTTTATCTTTCAAACCGATCTCCAACAAAGAGTGTTTTGGGAAAAACACCACAAGAAGCTTGGAGTGGAAGGAAACCCGGTGTTTCTCATCTAAGAGTCTTTGGAAGTATTGCTCATGCTCATGTACCGGACGAGAAGCGGAGCAAACTAGATGATAAAAGCAAGAAGTACATCTTCATTGGTTATGACGCCAATTCCAAAGGCTACAAGCTCTACGATCCTGATACAAAGAAGGCAATCACCAGCAGAAATGTTATCTTTGATGAAGAAGGAGAATGGGATTGGAGATCAAATGATGAAGATTACAATTTCTTTCCATGTGATGAAGAAGATGAAGTCGAACAACCAAGAGAGGAGCCTATTACACCACCAACCTCACCAATATCAAGTTCTCAGGAAGCTGAAAGTTCGAGTGAAAAGACACCACGTTTTAGAAGTCTTGAAGAGATCTATGAGGTAACCAAAAATCAAGACAATCTTACCTTATTCTGTCTATTTGCGGATTGCGAGCCCATAAATTTCCAAGAAGCTATAGAAGAAAAGACATGGAGAAATGCAATGGATGAAGAGATCAAGGCGATACAAAAGAATGATACTTGGGAGTTAACATCACTTCCAAATGGGCACAAAGCGATCGGTGTCAAGTGGGTTTACAAAGCAAAGAAAAACCCTAAAGGAGAAGTTGAAAGGCACAAGGCAAGATTGGTGGCAAAGGGCTATAGTCAAAGAGCCGGAATTGACTATGATGAGGTATTCACCCCTGTTGCCCGTTTAGAAACTATTCGACTAATAATTTCATTGGCAGCTCAAAAGAACTGGAGGATACATCAAATGGATGTCAAATCAGCCTTCTTAAATGGAGATCTCGAAGAAGAAGTTTATATTGAGCAACCACAAGGCTACATAGTTAAGGGAGAAGAAGACAAGGTCCTAAGGTTGAAGAAGGCATTTTATGGCTTAAAACAAGCCCCAAGAGCTTGGAATACTTGAATTGATAAGTACTTCAAGGAGAAAAACTTTATCAAGTGTCCATATGAGCATGCACTTTATATCAAAACTCAAAACAAAGATATATTGATTGCATGCTTATATGTAGATGACTTGATATTCACCGGTAACAATCCAAGCATGTTCAAAGAGTTTAAGATGGAGATGGCAAAAGAGATCGAGATGACAGACATTGGATTGATGTCTTACTACCTTGGGATTGAAGTTAAGCAAGAAGACAATGGAATCTTTATTACTCAAGAAGGCTATGCTAAAGAGGTACTTAAGAAGTTCAAGATGGATGACTCAAACCCAGTTAGTACGCCAATGGAATGTAGAGCCAAGTTATCAAAGCATGAAGAGGGAGAAAGTGTGGACCCAACACTCTTTAAAAGTTTGGTAGGAAGTCTACGCTACTTAACGTTCACTAGGCCTGACATCTTATATGCGGTCGAATTTGTTAGTCGCTACATGGAGCATCCAACAACAACTCATTTTAAGGCGGCTAAGAGGATTCGCTATATCAAAGGTACTAAAGACTTTGGCTTGTATTACTCTTGTTCTAACGATTACAAGCTTGTTGGATATAGCGATAGCGATTGGGGTGGCGACGTAGATGACCAAAAAAGCACAAGTGGTTTCGTGTTCTATGTTGGAGATACGGCTTTCACATGGATGTCGAAGAAGCAGCCAATTGTAATGCATTCTACTTGCGAAGCAGAGTACGTAGCAGCCACTTCTTGTGCTTGTCATGCCATTTGGTTATGAAATCTCTTAAAGGAGTTGAGCTTAGCACAAAAGGAGCCAACGAAGATCTTTGTGGACAACAAATCAGCAATTGCTTTGGCGAAGAACCCTGTCTTCCATGATCGAAGTAAGCACATTGACACGCGCTATCACTACATCAGAGAGTGTGTCATTAAGAAGGAAGTGCAATTGGAGTATGTGAAGACGAATGATCAAGTAGCTGATATTTTCACCAAGCCACTCAAGCGCGAAGACTTTATCAAGATGAGGAAATTGCTTGGAGTAGCAAATTCAAGTTTAAGAGGGGGTGTTGAAAGGTAAACTTGATTTTGGATCAAGTTTAATTATTGGGTTAATAACCCAATAATCTTATGTTGGGCCAAATCCAATATTTATCCAAGTTCTAGAACTTCTCTAGAAGGTTATCACTTCTTTGAGATTCTAGAGAATTCTACTAGATAAGTTGATTAAATATTTGTGTAGAAAAGTCTAGAGTGTTGTAAGATAGTAAGATAATAATCAAGAGGTTATAGAGAAATCTAGAAACTTATCTAGTTATGAAGTATGGAGATTAGTGTAGAATAATCTAGACTTTTGTAAGAGACTTTTCAGAGGTTATAAATAGCTCTCCACCCCTCTCATTTGTAACATAAGAAGAACAAACAAGAAAGTTGTTCTACTCAAGGTTTCTAAGTAATAAAATCTCCTACTTTCTAAAAGTCTCATTCTCTTCCAAATTTCTCATCAAATACTCTCTCCATCAAACTTTTAATTTCTAACAATTGTAGCGCACCTACAAGTCTCAATTCTGATGGTCAATCAGCCGCCAGTAGAAACCAATTAGTAAAGTATCTAAATCATAAGGACGATGCATTCAAAATCTAAATAAAATGTTATTAGATGAATTCATGCCAATCAGATATGACTATGCAGTTTGATATTGTTTTCGATCAAATCATATCAATAATTGATTAAGTAAAAACACGTTTCCAAATATGAAACGAAAGACATTGATCACCGTTTTAAGTAAAACCACGTTTCCAAATATGAAACGAAAGACATTGATCACTGTTGACTAAAAGTGTATATAACATTCACTTAGAGTTTAAAAATATTTATATACAATCAACGATGATATCTACAAAAGAGGAAAGCGAAGATGACACTCATGGAGAGAAACAAAGGAATAACACGGGAAAAAATCTTAGAATGGGTCTAACTCAACCCAAAACCTAGCTCATTAGGTGAGGTTTGCACCACTATATATGTGGCTCATATAAGCCACAAACAACCGATGTGGGACAAATCTAACATCCTCCCGCACGTTCAGGACTATAGAGATCTGAAACGTGGAGATTATAAATCGGCCGGACATCCAGGAGATTGCCCACATCGATGCAGCGCTCTGATACCATCTTAGAATGGGCCTAACTCAACCCAAAAGCTAGCTCATTAGGTGAGGTTTGCACCACCATATATGTAGCTCATATAAGCCACAAACAACCGATGTGGGACAAATCTAACAAAAAACACTAGCGAAATTCTGTATCAATGAATTGAATGGCAAAATGAGATCGATTAACGGGATTATCACATAAGAAGATCGACTAGAAGAAAAATCAAATTTCCGTGCTGAGATCGTAAAGAAATGCTGAAGGAGACAAGGAATTCACCGGTTTTCATATTAGTTATCAAAATTAGAAAGAAAGAAAAAAAAAACAGAAGAAAACAAAATAGGGAAAGTATCCATCAAGGATAAGATTAGTGACAAATGAATTATATCTTAAAAGAACAAAATAAAAGGAGAGATCGAGCAGCCAAGTATTACCATTGAGATTTGTCGTTTCTTGAAGGGAATTTAGGTTTCGGTGAGGATCGAAGAAATATATTAATATGTCACGTACATAAAGAAGAAATTTAATTTATGTAGAATATATAAACTGCAATTTAGAAGAAGGGATTCCTCTCGGTAGAATAACAAGAAAGAGAGATTAAATTATGTAGTTCATTGTTAAGGCATCTTAACTCAACCATACTTCCACTTTATTCATTATATATGTGTATACAAACTCAAAGTTTTGCACCATTTCAATATGCATCTCCTCATTTGCATGCCAATTTTTCCAAAGCTATACAAGAGTCTAAGCCAACGATAAATCAATCACGAAGATTCCGATTGAAACCTCTATTCTAACATATTTGTAAACAAGAACGTAAGAGCCATTTTACAAATAAATGATGGAAGCAAAAATAGGATATACTTACAAGAATATGCAAACAATAATGTTGTAAAAGTAACCACGTGAGGATTGATTCGAAAGCAAGTGTATGTTGAAGAGACATAAGACGATGCATTACATATTTGTAAACTTTAATGTCCAAAATACATATATATATATATGGAGTTGGTTCTCATGTGGCTAGGAGGGTTTAGCCTGAGGATGCCAACTCTTTTCCTTAATTTTATTAAACTAAATAATAAAAAGATATGAAATGAAATTATCAAATAATATTTATGACTAATAAGAGAGAATAATCTGATTTTGAAAAAATATAAATATAACTTGGAAATTATTGAACAGACACAAAATTGTAATAATGGACCATGAAAATATGACTAAAAACAAGAAAACTTTATTCAGCATGCATAAAAAGTAGTGAGGCAATATAAACAAGAAAAATTTCAAGTTCATTTAGTATAAGATGATTATATTTAATTTAACTACACATGAAATTTGATTACATGTCCTTCTAAGAAAACATATTATACTATGACAGCGCACGCATATGCGCGGGCTAAAAATCTGTAAAAGATGGGCTTGGTGTCTTGGTTGATTGACATGTGTCTCCCATTTTTGCTTTTCGTTAAAGACAAGGTTAAATGAATCTGTAATTTTTTTTATTGTTTAGGTGCAATCAATCCTTTGGACTCTCTTCATATTGATATACACATAAATTAACCACCAATATAATGTTAGAAACACGAAAACTAAAGAAGAAACGCTTCCTATAAAAAAAAAGACATTGAGAAAAGTATTACAAGGAAAAAGAGAAATGACTGCATTTGAATTATGTCAAGATACCCAAGACGATGTGAAGATTGGTTCCTTTATTTATGATGGTTTCTTAATTTATTTAAAAACAATCGTCACGTTTGCAAATTATTTGTTTTGTTATGTTTATAATGGTCGCTTATGCATGGTACACATCACAAATCGAAAGAAAATAAAATAGTGCCACAAACTATCGACATTGTTTCAGCGGCATCTTCAGCTTTAGCGCCGATATTGAACGACGTAAGCATGACAAAGTATATGGTTGCCCGTTTAGAGATGTCGTCGGGTTGGAAAAAAAAAACTATTATCTTCAGTGAATATCCATAGGTCAGATAAGGTTGTAGAGAGTCACTACGTTAGTTTCAAAGAAAATGAAACAATTTGGATTCAAATATGAACTTTTGCTTATTTTCTTTAATTTCTTATTCTTCTTCGAATCTCGCGTTATCTTTGTCATTGATTTCAAAGCCTACGGTGCCGTGGGAATCCGTATTTCGTTATTTAGTGTGGACCATCAAGAAGAAAATGATAATCATCATTCGTTGCTCATGTTAAAATTTAGGAATCTCATTTGCAAAAGTAATGGTTTTCTTGGCAATCCTATCTGCCACTCGGTTACTTTCTCTGTTGCTAAATCCGAACTAAGCCTATGGAATCGATGAAGAGGGTAAAATTGATGAAGAACAATGTTGGCTTATGGAATTAGGTATAATTTTCTTAAATATATATACAACATTTTGAAGTCTCCAAATCACAAATGAGACTAAAGAGGAACAATGATTGATGTAAAGTTTGGAATTTTAGTTTTCAATATTTACCAAATCACTACTATTTTCGAAAATTTTCCATGATTTTATCTAATCATTCGAATTAACACAGAGCAACAAATAACTTTTAAAAAGAGACATATAAAATAATATAGAAAGACACATGAATTATGTTTTTATTTTGGTGACATGAAGGATCTGTAACCATAGGTCATATGTATTAGTAGATGTCGTGGCTTCAAGGGTTACCAATCTTCTTCTTGGTCTCATTTGCAAGTGATATGTTTTAAAAAAAATCAATTTCATACTTTTTTGTTCTGTTTTAAAGGTTAAATAAAGTGTCAATCCTATTCATTACATAGAATGTTTTAGGAGACTGAAAAATTAGAGGAGCATAGATTTTAGAGAACGAGATGCTCAACATGAGCAAGTAAAGAAGATATAAGTTATTTATAAAAAATTTATACAACATATTAGTTTATAATATTATTAAGATCATATATTTACATAAGATTTCAATAACATTTATTATCGTATTATCTTATCGAATTGTGCTATATTTTGCACTGGTCTGAGTTGAGACTGACAAAATTTATTAATTTACATAGTGCTAAATTATAGAATTTCTATTGAATATTAAAGTTAATAGTCCGTGCATGCACGGGTTAAAAATCTAGTATATTATAAAAGTTGGGTTTCGTTCATTGTGGGCTTGACACGTGTCATAGTAAAACTTTTATGGGGAGAAAAACGAATGGATGCCACCTATAATTTAGTTACTTAGTTCCTAATTTTCTATTCAAATACAATGTTTCAATCGAAACAACGCATCTCTTTTCTGTTTTTTTTATAACAAAGAAATCATTGACAAAAACTAATGGAACAAGGGGTCATGATTAGATGTCTAACAATTAATTTTGATTGTGATAGTTCTACACACACGAGCAGATTGTATGTCAAACAATTAATTATGTTTTAATCATTTGCAAAAACTAGAAAATAGGGAGATTCTATGACAGAGTGGAGATCTCTATATCTCTATAGCGAAAAAAAAGTTATGAAGAAAGAGATAAGTAACCGAAAATTATCACATAGAAGAAGATCGACTTCAAGTAGAAAAGAAGGATATAAATTAAGTGAAGAACATATTCAAAGGAATTACAAAGTACATTGAAGGAAAGGATTCATCAACAAATCACGACTAATTGGTTACGGTGAGGATTGGAAAATCAATATGAAATCATAACCCTAAGTATATATAATCGCAATTCAGAAATCAAATTCAATGGGAGGAAACATGTCTTTTTTTGCGAAAAAGGGGTTCTTCTCGGTGAAGTATTGACTTTAATTGTTTTTTGAATTTATAATGGTTTCATATGTCTTATTTCCCGGGGCAGAATGAGAAGACGATAAGGTTGCATCATGAGAAGGCAAGGGAGAACACTAACAAATGTTGTTTTGGACTTAAAAAAGTAAGAGCAAGGGGACTACTCTGGAAGTGGTGGCTGCAAATGCTATATATCTGAATCATAGGTGATGGGAAAACTTAAGACATCAACATAGAAAGAAAATCGTGATATGAGATTACTGAAGATGAGGAAAAAATACTACATATGTGTTGGTATAGATGGATATAGAAAGAAAAGTTCCAAAAAGTATAAAGAGTAATCGCTGAATAAAGTCGGGCAGAGGCATTGCATGAAAGGTTCCTTGACAATTCTATCACCATATAAAATCTAGAAAATCAAATGTACCTTTGGTACTGCTTTGAACTTGAGTTGCCATTTCGCTCAACAATAATCACGTCTTCAAGTTGGGTTGGTAAATCATGGCTAAAATCAAAAGATCATCTAATT